>OU342742.1:435111061-435678309 GCA_910589775.1 Avena eriantha | reverse complement strand
CACCAGTCTGGCAGAAGTTACATCACAGAATCTACTAGAGTGTGTGCGGTCATGTGGATCAATGTGGTTTAGGAAAAGAACACATGAAATGACTCTAGTGGATCGATGTGGTTTAGGAAAAGAACACGTGCAATGACTATAGGGACTCCATGTGTCAAACCATCATCAAAGAGACAAATAAACACTTAGGAAAGTAGCTTCCACATTACATGTTGCACTAGTGTGGCATAAGTTGCATCACTGAATCCACTAGAGTGTGTGTGGTCATGTGGCTCAATGTGGTTTAGGAAAGAACACATGCAATGACTCTAGTGGATAATGTGGTTTACGAAAAGAACACAAGCAATGACTTTAGGGACTCCATGTTTCAAACCATGGTCATAGTGACCAAAGACACTTAAGAAACTAGCTTCCACATCGCATGGTGCACTACTATTGCAGAAGTGCATCACAGAATCCGTTGGAGTGTGTGTGGTCATGTGGATCAATGTGGTTTAGGAAAAGTACACAAGAAAAATGAATCTAGTGGATCAACGTGGTTTAGGAAAAGAACACATGAAATGACTCTAGGGACTCCATGTGTCAAACCATGGTCACAGACACCAAAAACACTTAGGAAAGCAGCTTACCCATTGCATGTTGCCCTAGTGTGGCAGAAGTTGCATCACAGAATCACCTGGAGTGTATGTTGTCATGTGGATCAATGTGGTTTAGGAAAAGAACACATGCAATGACTCTAGTGGATCAATGTGGTTTAGGAAAAGAACACATGAAGTGACTCTAGGGACACCATATGTCAAACCATGTCACAAAGACGAAAAACCCTTAGGAAAGTATCTTCCACATTGCATGTTGCACTGGTGTCGAAGAAGATGCATCACAGAATCCCCTAGAGTGTGTTTGGTCATGTGGATCAATAAGGTTAGGAGAATAACACATGTAATGACTCTAGTGGTCAACGTGGTTTAGGAAACTAACACATGCAATGACTATAGGGACTCCATGTGTTAAACCATGGTCAAAGAGACCAATAAACAATTAGGAAAGTAGCTTCCACATTACATGTCGCACTAGTGTGGCAGAAGTTGCATCACAGATCCACTAGAGTGTGTGTGGTCATGTGGATCAATGTGGTTTAGGAAAAGAACACATGCAATGACTCTAGTGGATCAATGTGGTTAACGACAAGAGCACATGCAATGACTCTAGGCACTCCGTGTGTCCAAACCATGGTCACATAGACCAAAAACACTTAGGAAAGCAGCTTCCCCATTGCATGTTGCCCTAGTGTGGCAGAAGTTGCATCACAGAATCAACTTGAGTGTATGTGGTCATGTGGATCAACGTGGTTTAGGAAAAGAACACATGCAATGACTCTAGTGGATCAATGTGGTTTAGGAAAAGAACAAATGAAGTGACTCTAGGGACTCCATGTGTCGAACCATGGTCACAAAGACCAAAAATCCTTAGGAAAGTAGCTTCCACATTGCATGTTGCACTGGTGTTGAAGAAGATGCATCACAGAATCCCCTGGAGTGTGTGTGGTCATGTGGATCAATAAGGTTTAGGAAAAAAACACATGCAATGACTCTAGTGGATCAATGTGGTTTACGAAAAGAACACATGCAATGACTCTAGGGACTCCATGTGTCAAACCATAGTCACAGTGACCAAAAACACTTAAGAAATCAGCTTACACATTGCATGTTGCACTACTATGGAAGAAGTACATCACAGAATCAACTTGAGTGTGTGTGGTTATGTGGATCAATGTGGTTTAGGAAAAGAAAACAAGAAATGAATCTAGTGGATAAACGTAGTTTAGGAAATGAACACATGCAATGACTCTAGGGACTCCATGTGTCAAACCATGGTCACGGAGACCAAAAAGACTTAGGAAAGCAGCGTCCACACTGCATGTTGCACCAGTGTGGCAGAGGTAGCATCACAGAATCAACTAGAGTGCATGTGGTCATGTGGATCAATGTGGTTTAGGAAAAGAACACATGCAATGACTCAAGGGACTCCATGTGTCAAACCATGGTCAAAGAGACCAAAAAAACTTAGGAAGTAGCTTCCACATTGCATGTTGCACCAGCGTGGCAGAAGTTGCATCACAGAATCCACTTGAGTGTGTCTGGCCATGTGGATCAATGTGGTTTAGGAAAAGAACACATGCAATGACTCTACGGTCTCCATGTGTCAAACCATGGACACATAGACCAAAAACACTTAGGAAAGCATCTTCCACACTGCATGTTGCACTACTGTGGCAGACGTTGCCTCACAGAATGCACTAGAGTGTGTGTGGTCATGTTTATCAATATGGTTTATGAAAAGAACACATGTAATGACTCTAGTGGATCAATGTTGTTTCCGAAAAGAACACATGCAATGACTCTAGGGACTCCATGTGTCAAACCATGGTCATAGAGACCCAAAACACTTAGGAAAGCAGCTTCCACATTGCATGTTGCTCTAGTGTGGCAGAAGTTGCATCACAAAATCCACTAGAGTGTGTGCGGTTATGTGTATCAATGTGGTTTAAGAAAATAATACATGTGATGAATCTAGTGGATCAATGTGGTTTAGGAAAAGAACACATGCAATGACTCGAGGGACTCGATGTGTCAAACCATGGTCAGAGACACCAAAATCACTTATGAAAGCAGCTTCCATGTTGTATGTTGCACTACTGTGGCAGAAGTTGCATCATACAATCCACTAGAGTATCTGTGGTCATGTATATCAACGTGGTTTAGCAAAAGAACACAAACAATGACTCTAGTGGATCAATGTGGTTTAGTAAAAGAACACATGCAATGACTCTAGGGACTCCATGTGTCAAACCATGGTAACACTGACCAAAACCACTTAGGAAAGCAGCTTCCCCATTGGATGTTGCATGAGTGTGGCAGAAGTTGCATCACAGAATCCACTAGAGTGTATGTTGTCATGTGGATCAATGTGGTTTAGTAAAAGAACACATGAAATGACTCTAGTGGATCAATGTGGTTTAGGAAAAGAACACATGCAATGACTATAGGGACTCCATGTGTCAAACCATGGTCAAAGAGACCAAAAAACACTTAGGAATGTAGCTTCCACATTGCATGTTGCACTAGTGTGGTAGAAGTTGCATCACATAATCCACTAGAGTGTGTGTGGTCATGTGGATCAATGTGGTTTAGGAAAAGAACACGTGCAATGACTCTAGTGGATCAATGTGGTTTACGAAAAGAACACATGAAATGACTCTAGGGACTCCATGTGTCAAAGCATGGTCATAGTGACCAAAAATACTTAAGAAACCAGCTTCCACATTGCATGGTGCACAACTGTGGCGGAAGTGCATCACAGAATCCGTTGGAGTGTGTGTGGTCATGTAGATCAATGTGGTTTAGGAAAAGTACACAAGCAATGAATCTAGTGGATCAACGTGGTTTAGTAAAAGAACACATGCAATGACTCTAGGGACTCCATGTGTCAAACCATGGATACAGAGACCAAAACACTTAGGAAAGCAGGTTCCCCATTGCATGTTGCACCAGTGTGGAAGAAGTTGCATCACAGAAACCACTAGAGCGTCTGTGGTCATGTGGATCAATGTGGTTTAGGAAAATAACACCAGAAATGAATCTAGTGGATAAACGTAGTTTAGTACAAGAACACATGCAATGACCCTAGGGACTCCATGTGTCAAACCATGGTCACAGAGACTAAAAACACTTAGGAAAGCAGCTTCCACATTGCATGTTGCACCAGTGTGGCAGAAGTTGCATCACAGAATCAACTAGAGTGTTTGTGGTCTTGTGGATCAATGTGGTTTAGGAAAAGAACACATGGAATGACTCTAGGGACTCCATGTGTCAAAACATGGTCAAAGAGACCAAAAAACACTTAGAAAGTAGCTTCCACATTGCATGTTGCACTAGCGTGGCAGAAGTTGCACCAAAGAATCCACTAGAGTGTGTGTGGTCATGTGGATCAATGTGGTTTAGGAAAAGAACACATGCAACGACTCAAGGGACTCCATGTGTCAAACCATGGTCACAGAGACCAAAAAAACTTAGAAAGTAGCTTCCACATTGCATGTTACTCCAGCGTGGCAGAAGTTGCATCACAGTATCCATTTGAGTGTGTGTGGCCATGTGGATCAATGTGGTTTAGGAAAAGAACACATGCAATGACTCTAAGGTCTCCATGTGTCAAACCATGAACACATAGACCAAAAACACTTAGGAAAGCATCTTCCACATTGCATGTTGCACTACATTGGCAGACGTTGCCTCACAGAATCCACTAGAATGTATGTGGTCACGTGGATCAATAAGGTTTACGAAAAGGACACATGTAATGAATCTAGTGGATCAATGTAGTTTCCGAAAGAACACATGCAATGACTCTAGGGACTCCATGTGTCAAACCATGGTCATAGAGACCAAAAACACTTACGAAAGCAGCTTCCACATTGCATTTTGCTCTAGTGTGGCAGAAGTTGCATCACAAAATCCACTAGAGTGTGTACGGTCATGTGTATCAATGTGGTTTAAGAAAAGAACAGATCAGATGAATCTAGTGGATAAATGTGGTTTAGGAAAAGAACACATGCAATGACTCGAGGGACTCGATGTGTCAAACCATGGTCAGAGACACCAAAATCACTTAAGAAAGCAGATTCCATGTTGTATGTTGCAGTACTGTGGCAGAAGTTGCATCACAGGATCCACTAGAGTGTGTGTGGTCATTTGTATCAATGTGGTTTAGTAAAAGAACACAGGCAATGACTCTAGGGACTCCATGTGTCAAACCATGGTAAAAGTGACCAAAAGCACTTAGGAAAGAAGCTTCCCCATTGCATGGTGCATGAGTGTGGCAGAAGTTGCATGACAGAATCCACTAGAGTGTATGTTGTCATGTCGATCAATGTGGTTTAGGAAAAGAACACATGCAATGACTCTAGTGGATCAATGTGGTTTTGGAAAAGAACACATGCAATGACTCTAAGAACTCCATGTGGAAAACCATAGACACATAGACCAAAAACACTCAGGAAAGCAGCTTCCACATTCCATGTTGCAACAGTGTGGCAGAAGTTGCCTCACAGAATCCACTAGAGTGTGTGTGGTCATGTGGATCAATGAGGTTTAGAAAAATACCACATGCAATGACCCTAGTGGATCGTGTGATTTACAAAAGGAACACATGCAATGAATCTAGGGACTCCCTGTGTCAAACCATTGTAACAGTGACCAAAAACACTTAAGAAAGCAACTTCCACATTGCATGTTGCACTAATGTGGCAGAAGTGCATCAGAGAATCCCCTTGAGTGTGTGTGGTCATCTGGATCAATTTGGTTTAGGAAAAGAACACAAGAAATGAATCTAGTGGATCAACGTGGTTTAGGGAAAGAACACATGCAATGCCTCTAGGGACTCCATGTGTCAAACCATGGTCACAGAGACCAAAAATACTTAGGAAAGCAGCTTCCCCATTGCATGTTGCACCAGTGTGGCAGAAGTTGCATCCCAAAATCCACTGGAGTGTATGTGGTCATGTGGATCAATGTGGTTTAGGAAATGAACACATGCAATAACTCTAGTTACTCCATGTGTAAAACCATGGTCACAGAGACCAAAAACATTTAGGAAATCAGCTTCCACATTGCATCTTGCACCAGCATGGTAGAAGTTGCATCAAAGAATCCACTAGACTATCTGTGGTCATGTGGATCAATGTGGTTTAGGAAAATAAAACATGCAATGACTCTAGTGGACCAATGTGGTTTAGGAAAAGAACACCTGAATTGACCCTAGGAACTACATGTGTCAAAACATGGTTAGAGTGACCAAAAACACTTAGGAAAGCAGCTTCCACGCTCCATGTTGCACTAGTGTGGCAGATGTTGCATCACGGAATCCAATTGAGTGTGTGTGGTCATGTGGATCAATGTGGTTTAGGAAAAGGACACATGCAATGACTCTAGTGGATCAATGTGGTTTAGGAAAAGAACACATCCAATGACTCTAGGGACTCCATGTGTCAAAACATGGTCATAGAGACCAAAAACACTTAGGAAAGCAGCTTCCACATTACCTCAAGTGTGGCGGAAGTTGCATCATAGAATCCACTAGAGTTTGTGCGGTCATGTGGATCAATGTGGTTTAGGAAAAGAACAGATGAGATGACTCTAGTGGATAAATGTGGTTTAGGAAATGAACACATGCAATGACTCTAGGGACTCCATAGGTCAAACCATGGTCACAGATACCAAAAACACTTAATAAAGCAGCTTCCACATTGTATGTTGGACTACTGTAGTAGAAGTTGCATCATAGAATCTGCTGGGGTGTGTGTGGTCATTTGGATCAATATGGTTTAGTAAAAGAAAACAAGCAATGACTCTAGCGGATCAATGTGGTTTAGGAAAAGAAAACATGCAATGACTCTAGTGGATCAATTTGGTTTAGGAAAAGAACACATGAAGTGACTCTAGGGACTCCATGTGTCAAAGCATGGTCATAGTGACCAAAAACCCTTAGGAAAGTAGCTTCCACATTGCATGTTGCACTGGTGTCAAAGAAGATGCATTACAGAATCCGGGCAAGAGTGTGTGTGGTCATGTGGATCAATAAGGTTTAGGAAAAGAACACATGCAATTACTCTAGTGGATCAATGTGGTTTACGAAAAGAACACATGCAATGACTCTAGGGACTCCATGTGTCAAACCATGGTCACAGTGACCAAAAACACTTAAGAAAGCAGCTTCCACATTGCATGTTGCACTACTATGGAAGAAGTACATCACAGAATCCACTTGAGTGTGTGTGGTCATGTGGATCAATGTGGTTTAGGAAAAGAACACAAGAAATGAATCTAGTGGATAAACGTAGTTTAGGAAAAGAACACATGCAATGACTCTAGGGACTCCATGTGTCAAATCATGGTCACAGAGACCAAAAACACTTAGGAAAGCAGCTTCCACATTGCATGTTGCACCAGTGTGGGAGAAGTTGCATCACAGAATCAAATAGAGTGTGTGTGGTCATGTGGATCAATGTGGTATACAAAATGAACATATGCAATGACTCTAGTGACTCCATGTGTCAAACCATGGTCATAGTGAGCAAAAACACTTAAGAAACCAGCTTCTACATTGCATGGTGCACTACCATGGCAGAAGTGCATCACATAATCCACTGGAGTGTGTGTGGTCATCTGGATCAATGTGGTTTAGGAAAACAACACAAGCAATGAATCTAGTGGATCCACGTGGTTTAGGAAAAGAACACATGCAATGACTCTAGGGACTCCATGTGTCAAACCATGGTCACAGAGACCAAAAACACTTAGGAAAGCAGCTTCCCCATTGCATGTTGCTCCAGTGTGGCAGAAGTTGCATCACAGAATCCACTTGAGTGTATGTGGTCATGTGGATCAATGTGGTTTAGGAAAAGAACACATGCAATGACTCTAGTGGATCAATCTGGTTTAGGAAAAGAACACATGAAGTGACTCTAGGGAATCCATGTGTCAAACCATGGTCACAGAGACCAAAAACCCTTAGGAAAGTAGCTTCCACATTGCATGTTGCACTGGTATCGAAGAAGATGCATCACAGAATCCCCTAAAGTGTGTGTTGTCATGTGGATCAATAAGGTTTAGGAAAAGAACACATGCAATGACTCTAGTTGATCAATGTGGTTTATGAAAAGAACACATGCAATGACTCTAGGGACTCCATGTGTCAAACCATGGTCACAATGACCCAAAACTCTTAAGAAAGCAGCTTCCACACTACATGTTTTACTACTATGGAAGAAGTACATCATAGAATCCACTTGAGTGTGTGTGGTCATGTGGATCAATTTGGTTTAGGAAAAGAACACAAGAAATGAATCTAGTGGATAAACGTAGTTTAGGAAAAGAACACATGCAATGACTCTAGGGACTCCATGTGTCAAACCATGGTCAGAGATACCAAAAATACTTAGGAAAGCAGCTTCCACATTGCATGTTGCACCAGTGTGGCAGAAGTTGCATCACAGAATCAACTAGAGTGTGTGTGGTCATGTGGATCAATGTGGTTTAGGAACAGGACACATGCATTGACTCTAAGAACTCAATGTGTCAAACCATGGATACATAGATCAAAACACTTAGGAAAGTAGCTTCCACATTCCATGTTGCACCAGTGTGGCACAATTTGCCTCACAGAATCCACTATACTGTGTGTCGTCATGTGGATCAATGAGGTTTAGGAAAAGAACACATGCAATGACCCTAGTGGATCAGTGTGATTTACAAAAAGAACACATGCAATAACTCTAGGGACTCCATGTATCAAACCATGGTCACAGTGACCAAAAACACTTAAGAAAGCAGCTTCCACATTGCATGTTGCACTACTGTGGCAGAAGTGCATCAGATAATCCACTCGAGTGTGTGGTCATGTGGATCAATGTGGTTTAGGAAAATAACACAAGAAATGACTCTAGTGGATCAATGTGGTTTAGTAAAAGAACATATGCAATGACTCTAGGGACTCCATGTGTCAAACCATGGTCACAGAGACTAAAACACTTAAGAAAGCAGCTTCCACATTGTATGTTGAACTAATGTGGCAGAAATTAAATCACAGAATCCACTGAAGTGTGTGTGGTCATGTGGATCAATGTGGTTAAAGAAAATTACACATGGAATGACTCTAGTGGAACAATGTGGTTTATGCAAAAAACACATGTAATGACTCTAGGGACTCCATGTGTCAAACCATGGTCACATAGACCAAAACCACTTAGGAAAGCGGCTTCCACATTTCATGTTGCACTACTGTGGTAGAAGTGGATCACAGAATCCACTGGAGTGTGTGCGGGCATGTGAATCAATGAGGTTTAGGAAAATAACATATGAGATGACTCTAGTGGATCAATGTGGTTTAGCAAAAGAACACATGCAATGACACACGATACTCAATGTGTCAAACCATAGTCACAGTGGCCAAAAAAACTTACGAAAGCAACTTCCACATTGTATGTTGCACTACTATGGCAGAAGTTAAATCATAGAATCCACTGGAGTGTGTGTGGTCATGTGGATTGTTTGCGAAAAGGACACAAGCAAGGACTCTAGTGGATCAATGCGGATTAGAAAAATAACACATGCAATGACTCTAGGGACTCCATGTGTCAAACTATGGTGACAGTGACCAAAAACACTTAAGAAAGCAGCTTCCACATTGCATGTTGCACTACTATGGCAGAAGTGCATCACAAAATCCACTAGAGTGTGTGTGGTCCTGTGGATCAATGTGGTTTAGGAAAAGAACAGAAGTTATGAATCTAGTGTATCAACGTGGTTTAGGAAAAGAACACATGAATGACTCTAGGGACACCATGTAACAAACCATGGACACAGAGACCAAAATACTTAGGAAAACAGGTTCCACATTGCATGTTGCACAAGTGTGGCAGAAGTTGCATCACAGAAACCACTAGAGCGTCTGTGGTCATGTGGATCAATGTGGTTTAGGAAAACATACCATTGAATGACTCTAGTGGATCAATGTGGTTTAGGAAAAGGACACATGCAATGACTCTAGGTACTCCATGTGTCAAACAATGGTCACAGAGAACAAAAATACTTAGGAAAGCAGCTTCCACATTGCATGTTCCACTAGTGTGGAAGAAGTGGCATCACAGAATCCACTAGAGTGTGTGTGGTCATGTGGATCAATGTGGTTTAGGAAAAGAAAACATACAATGACTCTAGTGGAACAATGTGGTTTAGGAAAAGAACACATGCAATGACTCTAGGGACTCCATGTGTCAAAACATGGTTAGAGAGACCAAAAAAACATAGGAAAGCAGGTTCCATATTGCATGTTGCACCAGTGTGGCGGAAGTTGCATCACAAAATCTGCTAGAGTGTGTGTGGTCATGTGGATCAATGTGGTTTAGAAAACAAAACATGCAATGACTCTAGTGAATCGATGTGGTTTAGGAAAAGGACACATGCAATGACTCTAGGTACTCCATGTGTCAATCAATGGTCCAAGAGAACAAAAATACTTAGGAAAGCAGCTTCCACATTGCATGTTCCACCAGTGTGGCAGAAGTGGCATCACAGAATCCACTAGAGTGTGTGTGGTCATGTGGATCAATGTGGTTTAGGACAGGAAAACATACAATGACTCTAGTGGAGCAATGTGGTGTAGGAAAAGAACACATGCAATGACTCTAGGGACTCCATGTGTCAAAACATGGTTAGAGAGACCAAAAAAACATAGGAAAGAAGTTTCCATATTGCATGTTGCACTACTATGGCAGAAGTGCATCACAGAATCCACTAGACTGTGTGTGGTCCTGTGGATCAATGTGGTTTAGGAAAAGAACAGAAGTTATGAATCTAGTGTATCAACGTGGTCTAGGAAAAGATCACATGAATGACTCTAGGGACACCATGTATCAAACCATGGACACAGAGACCAAAACACTTAGGAAAGCAGGTTCCCCATTGCATGTTCCACCAGTGTGGCAGAAGTGGCATCACAGAATCCACTAGAGTGTGTGTGGTCATGTGGATCAATGTGGTTTGGAAAAAGAAAACATACAATGACTCTAGTGGAGCAATGTGGTTTAGGAAAAGAACACATGCAATGACTCTAGGGACTCCATGTGTCAAAACATGGCTAGAGAGACCAAAAACTTAGGAAAGAAGTTTCCATATTGCATGTTGCACCAGTGTGGCAGAAGTTGCATCACAAAATCTGCTAGAGTGTGTGTGGTCATGTGGATCAATGTGGTTTAGAAAATAAAACATGCAATGACTCTAGTGGATCGATGTGGTTTAGTAAAAGAAGACATGCAATGACTCTAGGGACTCCATGTGTCAAAACATGGTTAGAGAGACCAAAAACACTTAGGGAAGTAGTCTCCAAATTGCATGTGGCACCAGTGTGGCAGAAGTTGCATCGCATAATCCACTAGAGTGTGTGTGGTCATGTGGATCAATGTGCTTTAGGAAAAGAACACATGAAATAACTCTAGTGGATCAATGTGGTTTTGGAAAAGAACACATGCAATTACTCTAGGGACTCCATGTGTGAAAACATGGTCATAGAGACCAAAAACACTTAGGAAAGCAGCTTCCACATTGCATGGTCCTCCAGTGTGGCAGAAGTTGCATCACAGAATCCACTAGAGTGTGTGTGGTCAAGTGGATCAATGTGGTTTAGGAAAAGAACACATGAGATGACTCTAGTGGATCAATGTGGTTTATTAAAAGAACACATGCAATGACTCTAGGGACTCCATGTGTCAAACCATGGACACAAAGACCAAAAACACTTAGGAAAGGAGCTTCCCCATTTCATGTTGCACTAGTGTGGCAGAGTTTCCGTCATAGAAACCACTCGAGTGTGTATGGTCATGTGTATCAATTTGGTTTAGGAAAAAAACACATGCAATGACTCTAGGTACTCCATGTGTCAAACCATGGTCACAAAGACCAAAAACACTTAGGAAAGCAACTTCCAAATTGCATGTTCCACCAGTGTGGCAGAAGTTGCGTCACAGAATCCACTAGAGTATGTGTGATCATGTCGATCGATGTAGTTTAGGACAAGAAAACATGCAATGTCTCTAGTGGATCAATGTGGTTTTGGAAAAGAACACATGCAATGACTCTATGGACTCCATGTGTCAAAACATGCACACATAGACCAAAAACACTTTGGAACCAGCTTCCACATTGCATGTTACACCAGTGTGGCAGAAGTTGCCTCACAGAATCCACTAGAGTGTATGTGGTCATGTGGATCCGTGTGGTTTAGGATAAGAACACATGCAATGACTCTAGTGGATCAATGTGGTTTATGAAAACAACACATGAATTGACTATAGGGACTCCATGAGTCAAACCATGGAAACAAAGACCAAAAACACTTAGGAAAGTAGCTTCCCCATTGCATGTTGTCATGTGGATCAATGTGGTTTAGGAAAAGAACACATGCAATGACTCTAGATACTCCATGCGTCAAACCATGGTCACAGAGACCAAAAACACTTAGGAAAGCAGCTTCCAAATTTCATGTTGCACCAGTATGGCAGAAGTTGTAGCACACAATCCAGTAGAGTGTTCGTGGTAATGTGGATCAATGTGGT
This sequence comes from Avena eriantha, assembly GCA_910589775.1. NCBI lineage: Eukaryota > Viridiplantae > Streptophyta > Magnoliopsida > Poales > Poaceae > Avena > Avena eriantha. Next base: position 435,666,143 of record OU342742.1, on the reverse strand, counting down.
TTAGGAAAAGAAAACATCCAATGATTCTAGTGGACCAATGTGGTTTAGGAAAAGAACACATGCAATAACTATAGGGACTCCATGTGTCAAAAAATGGTTAGAGTGACCAAAAACACTTAGGAAAGCAACTTCCACATTGCATATTGCACTAGTGTGGCAGAAGTTGCATCACAGAATCCACTTGAGTGTGTGTGGTCATGTGGATCAATGTGGTTTAGGAAAAGAACACATGCAATGACTCTAGTGGATCAATGTGGTTTAGGAAAAGAACACATCCAATGACTCTAGGGACTCCATCTATCAAAACATGGTCATAGAGACCAAATTTTTTTTGGAAAGCAGCTTCCACATTGCATGGTGCTCTAGTGTGGCAAAAGATCCATCACATAATCCACTAGAGTATGTGTGGTCATGTGGATCAATGTGGTTTAGGAAAATAACACATGAGATGACTCTAGTGGATCAATGTGGTTTTTGAAAAGAACACATGCAATGACTTTAGGGACTCCATGTGTCGAACCATGGACACAAAGACCAAAAATACTTAGGAAAGTAGCTTCGCTATTGCATGTTGCACTAGTGTGGCAGAGTTGGCATCATAGAAACCACTGGAGTGTGTGTGGTCATGTGGATCAATGTGGTTTAGTAAAATAACACATGCAATGACTCTAGGTACTCTATGTGTCAAACCATGGTCATATAGACCAAAAACACTTAGGAAAGCAGCTCCCAAAATGCATGTTCCACTAGTGTGGCAGAAGTTGCATCACAGAATCCACTAGAGTGTGTGTGGTCATGTGGATCAATGTGGTTTAGGAAAAGAAAACATGCAATGACTCTAGTGGATAAATGTGGTTTACGAAAAGAACACATCCAATGACTCTAGGGGCTCCATGTGTCAAAACATGGTTAGAGAGACCAAAAAACTTAGGAAAGCAGTTTCCACATTGCATGTTGCACCAGTGTGGCAGAAGTTGGATCATAGAATCCACTAGAGTGTGTGTGGTCATGTGGATCAATGTGGTTTAGAAAACAAAACATGCAATGACTCTATTGGATCAATGTGGTTTAGTAAAATAACACATGCAATGACTCTAGGGACTCCAAATTGCATGTTGCACTAGTGTGGCAAATGCATCACAGAATCCACTATAGTGAGTGTGGTCATGTGGATCAATGTGGTTTAGGAAAAGAACACATGCAATGACTCTAGTGGATCAACATGGTTTTGGTAAAGAACACATGCAATGACTCTAGGGACTCCATCTGTCAAAACATGGTCATAGAGACCAAAAACACTCAGGAAAGAAGCTTCCACATTGCATGGTGCTCCAGTGTGGCAGAAGTTCCATCACATAATCAACTAGAGTGTGTGTGGTCATGTGGATCAATGTGGTTTAGGAAAATAACACATGAGATGACTCTAGTGGATCAATGTGGTTTTTGAAAAGAACACATGCAATGACTCAAGGGACTCCATGTGTCGAACCAAGGACACAAAGACCAAAACCACTTAGGAAAGTAGCTTCGCCATTGCATGTTGCACTAGTGTCGCAGAGTTTGCATCATAGAAACCACTAGAGTGTGTGTGGTCATGTGGATCAGTGTGGTTTAGGAAAATAACACATGCAATGACTCTAGTTACTCTATGTGTCAAACCATGGTCATAGAGACCAAAAACACTTAGGAAAGCAGCTTCAAAATTCCACGTTCCACCAGTGTGGCAGAAGTTGCATCACAGAATCCACTAGAGTGTGTGTGGTCATGTGGATCAATGTGGTTTAGGAAAATAAAACATGCAATGTCTCTAGTGGATCAATGTGGTTTAGAAAAAGAACACATGCAGTGACTCTATGGACTCCATGTGTCAAACCAGGGACACATAGACCAAAAACACTTAGGAAGCAGCTTCCAGATTGCATGTTAAACTAGTGTGGTAGAAGTTGCATCGCAGTATGCACTAGAGTGTGTGTGGTCATGTGGATAAATGTGGTTTAGGAAAAGAACACATGAGATGACTCTAGTGGATCAATGTGGTTTATGAAAACAACACACGCAATGACTCTAGGGTCTCCATGTGTCAAACAATGGATGCAAAGACCAAAAGCACTTAGGAAAGCAGCTTCCCCATTGCATGTTGCACTAGTGTGGCAGAGTTTGCATCATAGAAACCACTAGAGTGTGTGTGGTCATGTGGATCAATGTGGTTAAGGAAAAGAACACATGAAGTGACTCTAGGTACTCTATGTGTCAAACAATGGTCACAGAGACCAGAAACACTTAGGAAAGTAGCTTCCAAATTGCATGTTCCACCATTGTGGCAGAAGTTGCATCACAGAATCCACTAGAGTGTGTGTTGTCATGTGGTTCAATGTGGTTTAAGAAAAGAAAACATGCAATGACTCTAGGGACTCCATGTGTCAAATCATGGTCAGAGAGACCAAAAAATCTTAGGAAATCAGTTTCCACATTGCATGTTGCACCAGTATGGCAGAAGTTGCATCACAGAATCCACTAAAGTTTGTGTGGTCATGTGGATCAATGTGGTTTAGGAAAAGAACACATGCAGTGACTCTAGGGACTCCATGTGTCAAACCATGGCCACAGTGACCAAAAACACTTAAGAAAGCAGCTTCCACATTGCATGTTGCACTACTGTGGCAGAAGATGCATTACAGAATCCATTGGAGTGTGTATTGTCATGTGGATCAATGTGGTTTAGGAAAAGAACACATGCAATGACTCTAGGAACTCCATGTGTCAAACCATGGTCATAGTGACCCAAAAAATTAGGAAAGCAGCTTCCATGTTGCATGTTGCACCATTGTGGCAGAAGTTGCATCACAGAATCCACTAGAGTGTGTGCGGTCATGTGGATCAATGTGGTTTAGGACAAGAACACATGACATGACTCTAGTGGATCAATGTGGTTTAGGAAAAGAACACATGCAATGACTCTAGGGACTCCATGTGTCAAACTATGGTCAAAGTAACCAAAAAACACTTAATGTAGCAGCTTCCAGATTGCATGTTGCACTACTGTGGCAGAAGTGGACCATAGAATCTACTAGAGTGTTTGTGGCCATGTGGATCAACGTGGTTTAGGAAAAGAACAGAAGCAATGAATCTAGTGGATCAACGTGGTTTAGGAAAAGAACAAATACAATGACTCTAGGGACTACATGTGTCAAATCATGGACAGAAATACCAAAAATACTTAGGAAAGCAGCTTCCCGATTGCATGTTACACTAGTGTGGCAGAAGTTGCATCACAGAAACCACTTGAGTATGTGTGGTCATGTGGATCAATGCGGTTTAGGAAAAGAACACATGCAATAACTCTAGGTACTCCATGTGTCAAACCAAGGTCACAGAGATAAAAACACTTAGGAAAGCAACTTCCACATTGCATGTTCCACAGTGCAGTAGAAGTTCCATCACAGAATCCACTAGAGTGTGTGTGGTCATGAGGATCAATGTGGTTTAGGAAAAGAACATAAGTTATGAATCTAGTGTATCAACGTGGTTTAGGAAAAGAACACATGTAATGACTCTAGGTACTCCATGTGTCAAACCATGGTCACAAAGACCAAAAACACTTAGGAAAGCAGCTTCCACATTGCATGTTCCACCAGTGTGGCAGAAGTTGCATCACAGAATACACTAGAGTGTTTGTGGTCATGTGGATCAATGTGGTTTAGGAAAACAAAACATACAATGACTCTAGTGGATCAATGTGGTTTAGGAAAAGAACACTTGCAATGATAGGGACTCCATGTGTCAAAACATGGTTAGAGAGAAAACTTAGGAAAGCAGTTTCCACATTGCATGTTGCACCAGTGTGGCAAAAGATGCATAACAGAATCCACTAGAGTGTGTGTGGTCATGTGGATCAATGTGGTTTAGGAAAAGAACGCATGCAATGACTCTAGTGGATCAACGTGCTTTAGGAAAAGAACACATGTATTGACTATAGGGACTCCATGTGTCAAAATATGGGCATAGAGACCAAAAACACTTAGGAAAGCAACTTCCACATTGCATGTTCCTCTAGTGTGGGAGAAGTTGCATCACAGAATCCACTAGAGTGTGTGCGGTCATGTGGATCAATATGGTTTAGAAAAAAGAACACATGATATGACTCTAGTGGATCAATGTGGTTTAGGAAAAGAACACATGCAATGAATCTAGGGACTCCATGTGTCAAAGCATGGTCATAGAGACCAAAAACACTTTAGAAAGCAGCCTCCACATTGTATTTTGCACTACTGTGGCAGAAGTTGCATAATAGAATCCACTAGAGTGTGTGTTGTCATGTGGATCAATGTGGTTTAGGAAAAGAACAAAAGCAATAAATCTAGTGGATAAGTGAGGTTTAGGAAAAGAACACAAGCAATGACTCTAGGGACTCCTTGTGTCAAACCATAGACACAGAGACCAAAAACACTTAGGGAAGCAGCTTCCACATTGCAAGCAACACTAGTCTGGCAGAAGTTGCATCACAGAAACAACTATAGTGTGTGTGGTCATGTGGATCAATGTGGTTTAGGAAAATAACACATTCAATGACTCTAGTGGATCAAGGTGGTTTAGGAAAATAACACATGCAATGACTCTAGGTACTCCATGTGTCAAACCATGGTCATAGAGAACAAAAACACTTAGGAAAGAGGGTTCAACATTGCATGTTCCACCAGTGTGGTAGAAGTTGCATCACATAATCCACTAGAGTGTGGGTGGTCATGTGGTTCAGTGTGGTTTAGGAAAAGAACACATGCAATGACTCTAGTGGATCAATGTGGTTTAGGAAAAGAACACATGCAATGACTCTTGGGACTCCATTAGTCAAAACATGGTTAGAGAGACCAAAAACACTTAGGAAGCAGCTTCCACATTGCATGTTGCACCAGTGTGCCAAAAGTTGCATCACAGAACTCTCTAGAGTGTGTGTGGTCATGTGGATCAATGTGGTTTAGGAAAAGAACACATGCAATGACTCTAGTGGATCAACGTGCTTTAGGAAAAGAACACATGCAATGACTCTAGGGACTCCATGTGTCAAACATGGTCATAGAGACCAAAAACACTTAGGAAAGCAGCTTCCACATTGCATATTGCACTATTGTGGCAGAAGTGCATCACATAATCCACGGGAGTGTGTGTGGTCATGTGGATCAATGTTGTTTAGGAAAAGAACAGAAGCAATGACACTAGGTACTCTATGTGTCAAACCATGGTCATAGAGAACAAAAACACTTAGGAAAGATGCTTCCAAATTGCATGTTCCACCAGTGTGGCAGAAGTTGCATCACAGAATCCACTAGAGTGTGTGTGGTCATGGGGATCAATGTGGTTTAGGAAAAGAAAACATGCAATGACTCTAGTGGATAAATGTGGTTTACGAAAAGAACACATGTATTGACTATAGGGACTCCATGTGTCAAAATATGGGCATAGAGACCAAAAACACTTAGGAAAGCAACTTCCACATTGCATGTTCCTCTAGTGTGGGAGAAGTTGCATCATAGAATCCATTAGAGTGTGTGCGGTCATGTGGATCAATATGGTTTAGAAATTAAAACATGCAATGACTCTATTGGATCAATGTGGTTTAGTAAAATAACACATGCAATGACTCTAGGGACTCCAAATTGCATGTTGCACCAGTGTGGCAGATGCATCACAGAATCCACTAGAGTGTGTGTGGTCATGTGGATCAATGTGGTTTAAGAAAAGAACACATGCAATGACTCTAGTGGATCAACATGGTTTAGGTAAAGAACACACACAATGACTCTAGGGACTCCATCTGTCAAAACATGATCATAGACACCAAAAACACTTAGGAAAGCAGCTTCCACATTGCATGGTGCTCTAGTGTGGCAGAAGTTCCATCACATAATCCACTAGAGTATGTGTGGTCATGTGGATCAATATGGTTTAGGAAAATAACACATGAGATGACTCTAGTGGATCAATGTGGTTTTTGAAAAGAACACGTACAATGACTCTAGGGACTCCATGTGTCGAACCATGGACACAAAGACCAAAACCACTTAGGAAAGTAGCTTCGCTATTGCATGTTGCACTAGTGTGGCAGAGTTTGCATCAGAGAAACCACTGGAGTGTGTGTGGTCATGTGGATCAATGTGGTTTAGGAAAATAATACACACAATGACTCTAGGTACTCAAACCATGGTCATAGAGACCAAAAACACTTAGGAAAGCAGCTTCCAAATTGCATGTTCCACCAGTGTGGCTGAAGTTGCATCACAAAATCCACTAGAGTGTATGTGATCATGTGGATCAATGTGGTTTAGGAAAATAAAACATGCAATGTCTCTAGTGGATCAATGTGGTTTAGGAAAAGAACAGATGCAATGACTCTAGGGACTCCATGTGTCACACCATGGACACATAGTCCAAAAACACTTAGGAAACAGCTTCCACATTGCATGTTGCAGCAGTGTGGTAAAAGTTGCATCACAGTATCCACTAGAGTGTGTGTGGTCATCTGGATAAATGTGGTTTAGGAAAATAACACATGCAATGACTCTAGTGGATCAATGTGGTTTATGAAAAGAACACATCCAATGACTCTAGGGACTCCATGTGTCAAACCATGGATGCAAAGACCAAAAACACTTAGGAAAGCAGCTTCCCCATTGCATGTTGCTTATAGTATCCACTAGAGTGTGTGCGGTCATGTGGATAATTGTGGTTTAGGACAAGAGCACATGACATGACTCTAGTGGATCAATGTGGTTTAGAAAAAGAACACATGCAATGATTCTAGGGACTCCATGTGTAAAACTATGGTCAAAGTGACCAAAAAACACTTAACAAAGCATCTTCCACATTGCATGTTGCACTACTGTGGAAGAAGGGCATCATAGAATCTACTAGAGTGTTTGTGGTCATGTGGATCAATGTGGTTTAGGGAAAGAATAGAAGCAATGAATCTAGTGGATCAACGTGGTTTAGGAAAAGAACACATGCAATGACTATGGGGACTACATGTGTCAAATCATGGACAGAAAGACCAAAAATACTTAGGAAAGCAGCTTCCCGATTGCATGTTGCACTAGTGTGGCAGAAGTTGCATCACAGAAACCACTAGAGTATGTGTGGTCATGTGGATCACTGTGGTTTAGGAAAAGAACACATTCAATAACTCTAGGTACTCCATGTGTCAAACCAAGGTCACAGAGATAAAAACACTTAGGAAAGCAGCTTCCACATTGCATGTTCCACCAGTGCGGTTGAAGTTCCATCACATAATCTACTAGAGTGTGTGTGGTCATGTGGATCAATGTGGTTTAGGAAAAGAAAACATGCAATGAATCTAGTGGATCAATGTGGCTTAGGAAAATAACACATGCAACGAATCTAGGGACTCCATGTGTCAAAACATGGTTAGAGAGACCAAAAAAACTTAGGAAAGCAGTTTCCACTTTGCATGTTGCACTAGTGTGGCAAAAGTTACATCACAGAATCCACTAGAGTGTGTGTGGTCATGTGGATCAATGTGGTTTAGGAAAAGAACACATGCAATGACTAGGGTGGATCAACGTGGTTTTGGAAAAGAACACATGTATTTACTCTAGGGACTCCATGTGTCAAAATATGGGCATAAAGACTAAAAACACTTAGGAAAGCAACTTCCACATTGCATGTTCCTCTAGTGTGGGGGAAGTTGCATCACAGAATCCACTAGAGTGTGTGTGGTCACGTGGATCAATGTGGTTTAGAGAAAAGAACACATGATATGACTCTAGTGGATCAATGTGGTTTAGGAAAAGAACACATGCAATGACTCTAGGGACTCCATGTGTCACAGCATGGTCACAGAGACCAAAAACACTTAAGAAAGCAGCTTCCACATTGTATGTTGCACTACTATGGCAGAAGTTGCATCATAGAATCCACTAGAGTGTGTGTGGTCATGTGGATCAATGTGGTTTAGGAAAAGAACAAAAGCAATAAATCTAGTGGATAAATGAAGTTTAGGAAAAGAACACAAGCAATGACTCTAGGGACTCCTTGTGCGAAACCATGAACACAGAGACCAAAAACACTTAGAAAAGCAGGTTCCAGATTGCAAGCTGCACTAGTCTGGCCGAAGGTGCATCACAGAAACCACTACAGTCTCTGTGTGGTCATGTGGATCTATGTGGTTTAGGAAAATAACACATTCAATGACTCTAGTGGATCAACGTAGTTTAGGAAAACAACACATGCAATGACTCTAGGTACTCCATGTGTCAAACCATGGTCACAGAGACCAAAAACACTTAGGAAAGCGGCTTCAACATTGCATGTTCCACCAGTGTGGTAGAAGTTGCATCACAAAATCCACTAGAGTGTGTGTGGTCATGTGGTTCAGCGTGGTTTAGGAAAAGAACACATGCAATGACTCTAGTGGATCAATGTGGTTTAGGAAAAGAACACATGCAATGACTCTTGGGACTCCATGAGTCAAAACATGGTTAGAGAGACCAAAAACACTAGGGAAAGCAGCTTCCACATTGCATGTTGCACCAGTGTGCCAAAAGTTGCATCACAAAACTCACTAGAGTGTGTGTGGTCATGTGGATCAATGTGGTTTAGGAAAAGAACACATGCAATGACTCTAGTGGATCAACGTGCTTTAGGAAAAGAATACATGCAATGACTCTAAGGACTCCATGTGTCAAACATGGTCATACAGACCAAAAACACTTAGGAAAGCAGCTTCCACATTGCATGTTGCTCTAGTGTGGCATAAGTAGCATCATAGAATCCACTAGAGTGTGTGTGGTCATGTTGATCAATCTAGTGTAGGAAAAGATAAATGGAATGACTCTAGTGGATCTATGTGGTTTACGAAAAGAACACATGCAATAACTCTATGTACTCCATTTGTCAAACCATGGTCACACTGACCAAAAACACATAAGACATCAACTTCCACATTGTATGTTGCACTAAAGTGGCAGAAGTTGCATCGCATAATGCACTAGAGTGTGTGTGGTCATGTGGATAAATGTGGTTTAGGATAAGAACACGAGCAATGACTCTAGTGGATCAATGTGGTTTAGGAAAAGATCACATGCAATGACTCTAGGGACTCCATGTGTCAAACCATGGCCACAGAGAACAAAAACACTTAGGAAAGCAGCTTGCACATTGCATGTTCCACCAATGTGGCAGAACTTGCATCATAGAATCCACTTGAGTGTGTGTGTGGTCATGTGGATCAATATTGTTTAGGAAAAGAACACATGCATTGACTCTAGTGGATCCATGTTGTTTAGGAAAAGAACACATGCGATGACTCTAGGGACTCCCTGTGTCAAACCATGGTCACAGAGATCAAAAACACTTAGGAAAGCACCGTCCACATTGCATGTTGCTCTAGTGTGGTAGAAGTTTCATCACAAAATACCCTAGAGTGTGTGCAGTCATTTGGATCAATGTGGTTTAGGAAAAGAACACATGAGATGAATCTAGTGGATCAATGTGGTTTAGGAAAAGAACACATGCAATGACTCTAGGTTTTGCTGAAGCCATCAAGACCTCGCAGGACCTGGGGTGTAAGATTGCTTGCTCTGCTTTGTCTTCCCGGTTATGCGAGTTTTCGTGTTTCTTGTTGACCATTGATTACCCCTTGTAGCTCTGTTAGCGAACATGGACCGGGAGGTGGAGACGCTAAAGGCAAAGGTCACCCAACTGGAGGAGTCTAACTAGGCACGCTAGACCCAGATCGGCCAGCTGCTGCAACATCAATAGCTGATGGAGGTCAAGGCGGACTAGGTGAAGAAGACTACCGACGTCCGAGCCGAGGCATTGAAAAACCTTGAGAAGATCCAGGACTGTCAGGTGGAGGATCTGAAGACCGCCTAGGCCCGGGAGAAGGCGGCTCTAGGGGAGTTGTGCCAGATAGCCGAGATGGTCGTCAGTAAGTGATTCACTTGGTGAGCTTGTTTCTCGTCCTGTTGTAGCCGGAGCGTAACTGTTTCCTTTTGGCCAGGTCCATCTCAGTATCCTAAGGCGACCGACCAAGCCTTGGCACATGTCCTCGAGGCGGACGTCGGGCACGACCTACACCCAGTGGAGTTGGTGACGGTCGTTAGCGATGAGGCCAATCGGCTGCATGATGCTGTGATCGAGGTCTTTAACTAAGTCTGTCCTGACACCGACCACCCGACTACGATGGACGCCTTGGCCAGGAAGCTCTCTGACGCCCCGGAGCTCATGGACGTGGCGCGAGACTGGGCTGCTTGTGGCGGTGCTGAGATGGTCTTGGCGCTGCTAAAGTCTTGCTACCCCGACGTGGACCTACGGAGTCTCTCCAGAGGGTTTCATCAGGCGACCAGCTAGGACCAGCTTCAGGCTGAAGTTCTTGACATCTGCTCCTACGGTGTCAAGATTGGAAGCTTCATCCAGCTAGACCAGGACTTCAGCGATCTGGCCAGCTCGGATGGGTATCACTATAGCCCTATGGTGGCTTCAGCTCACGCCGATGCCCGGCCTCCACCGACATTGCCTCCAGCAGCCATGCTCCTGCCAATGCCTCTAGCCCTTCGAATGAAACACAAGACTGAGCCCCAGAATGCTAGGAGTATTTGTATCTTTTTGGAAACTTGTTTGCTTGTGGTACTGATTTTGCTCTTTGGTGAACAATTTACTTTTGCTCTGTGATGGATTCTGTAGGGAGCTATGTCTTTTGTTGTCATGTTGTCTTGTGCTCTTTTTACGTGCACTTTGCCTTGCGTTGCGCTTGTCGTATGCTTTCTTCTGTGTGGGGGTGCGTGAGCGCACCCACAGGGTGTAGTCCCCGAGGTTCAGCCCGGCTGGAGAATCCAGCCGGGTCGAAGCTCCTTTGTGCTCCTTTGCCGTCTAGCGGCTGGCCTCCGGCTCTGATGCTTTGGTTCATGCCAGGATGAAAGATATAAACAAAGGTTTGCGTGTTAGACATGTGTAGGATAAACTTAGTCTTTAGTTGCTCGTTTGGTTGAAAATTTTGCCATTTCACACAAAACTGATAGCTTAGTCCTTTTCTTAGCGAGCGTTGGTCGCTGAAGTTATGCCCTTGTCAACGTTTAGTCGGAAGCAAGGGTTTTCTTAGTTAGCGTACTGCACAATAATTCTCATTTTGGCTATCAACTTCGAGCGAGCAAGCACAACCGAAACATCCAGACGTCTTATTTTCCTTAGGACTTTTCCTGTACGGGTCTTCAAGCTTGTTGCTCTTGTCGTGTCTATCAGCCGGCTTGCGATCTACAGCCAGAATCAAAGAGGGATCTCTTGGAGCCACGTATAGTACTTTGTCTATTCAGAATTTGCGGGCGCCTGGGCCATACGACGAGTCTTCGAGAGACTGCCGGGTCCAGGGTTAAAAACAATAAAGCTAGAGAACTATAAGTGATGCAGCAAAAACGCCAAATTATTACGGAGTCCATGAGACTATGTCGAGGCTCCTCAACTTTTTCATTACAAAAAGGTAAGATACATTTTCCCTTTACTCAGGTGTAGAATGGGCGAATCAGGTTCGCATTTCACAGGCATTCAGTTTCTTCACTAGAGCGGTCCATCTTGTTCTTCGTCGGTTGGCGAGCGTCGATCAGGTAATATGAGTTGTTATGCAACACCCGACTGATGATGAATGGCCCTTCCCAGGGTGGAGCTAGCTTTTGCATCTCCTTGGTGTCTTCTACCAGCTGCAAGACGAGGTCACCCTCGCGGAGCGAGATGTTGCGGATCCGGCTAGCATGGTAGCGATGCACTTTCTGCTGGTAGATGGCAGATCTAGACAGGGCCAACTCTCGTGCCTCTTCAACGAGACCGGCACTGTCTTCTCGTGCTTCTTTGGCTTGCTGCTCAGTATACAGCAGTTTGCATGGTGCGTCGAACTCGATGTCAGTTGGAAGGAAAGCATCTACTCCATAGACGAGGAAGAATGGCGTGTAGCCGGTGGAATGGTTGGGAATTGTGTGTAGGCTCCATAGCACAGCTGGCAGTTCCTCTATCCAGCATCCGGGAGTCCTCATCAGTGGCTCGATTAGCCTTGGCTTGATTCCGGCTAGGACCAGACCATTTGCTCGCTCGCACTGCCCATTGGATTGGCGGTGCGTGATGGAGGCCAGGTCTAGGAGGATGCCCTTGTTACCACAAAAACACGTGAAGCCCCCTTTGGAGAAGTTCGTACCATTGTCTGTGATGATGCTGTTGGGTAGCCAAAACACATGATGATGTTGGTGAAGAACTTGACCACTATCAGTCCATCCAGTTTCTTGATTGGCTTTGCCTCGATCCACTTGGTGAACTTGTCCATGGGCACCAGCAAGTGTGTCATGCTGGATCGTGCTGTTTTGAATGGGCCTACCATGTCCAAGCCCTAGACGGCAAATGTCCAGGTAATAGGGATTGCCTTGAGCGTTGACGATGGAGTGTGTTTCTGCTGGGCGAACCGCTGGCATCCATTGCATGCCTTCACCGGCTGCTCGGTGTCCTCTAGTGCCGTGGGCCCGTAAAACCCATGGTGGAACGCCTTTGCCACTATTGCTCTTGATGATGTGTCGTGACCATATTCGCCTTGGTCAGCCATATTCCTTCCTCCTGGCTTACACAACGTTGGTATATTCCTCCCATGCTGCATTTGTAGATCTCATAGTTGATGATTGTGTATGTGCTTGCCCTTCGCTTCACTTGTCTTGCCTCAACCTCTCCATCCGACATCTCCCCTTTGGCTAGAAAGTCCATGAATGGCTTGCCCCATGGAGGTGTTTCCCGGATGGCACAGACGGTTTGCATGATCAGTTTTACTTCCTCGCTCCCGGCAAGCTTGGGCTCAACAAGTGGTGTGTCGGGTGGGAGGCCAGAGCTGGCAGTGGCTGCTGGACCCGGCTGGGGGTGTCACGACCTTCAGCCCGGTAGTCCCGGGGATGGAGGCGGCAGTCCTCAGGTGTGGCGTGGCAGTCCTCGGGTGTGGCGTGGCAGTCCCCGGGTGTGGTGCGATAGTCCTCGGGTGCGGCATGGCAGTCGCTGGGTGCGGTGCGGCAGTCCCTGGGTGCGATGCGGCACCAGGTTCCTTGTAGCCGGCAGTGCCTGGGTTCGCATATAGCATGATGGAGTCGAATTCCGGAGATGGCGTGATGGAGGGCTTGCACAAGTGATCGAGGGCGACTCTAGGCGGAATTGCTGCTCTTGTTGACCCTACGCGGGCGAGTGCATCTGTGGCTTCATTGTTCGCTCGAAGCACATGGTGGAACTCGCATCCTTCAAAACAGGCACATAGATGATGCACGAAGAAGTGGTATAGCGCCATATTTGCGTCCTTGGCGTCCCAATCGCCTAATACTTGCTGCACCACCAAGTCTGAGTTGCTAAAGCAGAGGATGCGCCTAATGCCGATCTCTTTTGCCATCTTAAGGGAGTGGACGAGCACTTCGTACTGAGTGACGTTGTTGGATGCGTGGAAGTGGATTTCCAGCATGTACTCTAGCCGGCTCCCCATTGGAGAGGTGATGACGACCCTGGCTCCAAGTCCCCCGTACAACTTGGAGTCGTCAAAGTGTAGCTTCCAATGCATGGAGTCGAGACATGGAGGCAGGTACTGCGTCTCTGTCCAATCGACGAGGAAGTCCGTCAGGGCCTAAGACTTGATCGCCATTCTTGGCTTGTACCGGATGTAGTGCGCGGCGAGCTCTATTGCCCATTTTGCCACCCGGCCTGTGGTGTCCTTGTTGCCAATGATCTCCGACAGGGGGGCTAATGCCACTACCCGGATGGAGTGCTCTTGGAAGTAGTGCTTCAACTTCTTGGAGGCTGTGGACACGCCATACACTAGCTTCTGATAGTGAGGGTAGTTCTTCTTTGGTAGCGAGAGTACCTCACTCAGATAGTAAACCGAGCATTTAACCGGCGGAGCCTTTCCTTCTTCTGGTCTCTCAACCACCAGCACAACACTAATGACATAGTTGGTAGCTGCAATGTACATCAGCATTAGATCCTTTGCGGCTGGGGCTGCTAGTATTGGTGGAGATGATAACATGATCTTGAGATCACGGAAGGCCTCGTCTGCCTGCGTCGTCCAGACGAACTTATATGTTTTCTTCATGAGCTGGTACAGGGGGAGTGCCTTCTCTCATAGCCGGCTAACGAACCGGCTGAGGGAGGCCAGGCACCCAGTGAACTTCTGCATGTCGCGCAAATTTTGTGATGGCTTCATGCGCTTGATTGCGCCGATCTTCTCCGGGTTGGCCTCAATTCCGCGTTCTGAGATGACGAAACCGAGGAGCTGGCCGGCTGGGACACCAAATATGCACTTCTCCGGGTTCAGCTTCATCTGGAACCGGCGAAGGTTGGCGAATGTCTCCTTCAGGTCTTCAAGGAGCGTTTTCTTCTCCTTTGTCTTACCACCATGTCATCGGCATAGGCATGGACAATTTTGCCGATTTGCGATTGTAGGCACTTCTGCATGCAGAGCTGGTATGTAGCGCCTGCACTTTTTAGTCCAAATGACATGGTGGTGTAGAAGTAGGCCCCATATGGGGTTATGAATGCGTCTTTATTTGATCAGCGGGATCTGGTGGTAGCCGGAGTACGCATCTAGAAACAACAACAGTTCACAACCGGCCGTGGAGTCAATCACTTGGTCTATCCTTGGTAGGGCGAATGGATCGTTGGGGCATGCCTTGTTGAGGCTAGTGTCGTCAACACACATGTGCCAAGTCTTGTTCTTTTTCAGTACCATCACCGGGTTTGAGAGCCATTCCCGGTGGAAAACCTCCATGATGAATCTGGCTGCGAGCAGCCGGGTGATTTCTTCACCGATGGTTCTTCTCTTCTCTTCCGAGAAGTAGCGTAGTGATTGCTTTATCGGCTTTGCATCCGGCCTGACATCTAAAGAGTACTCGGCGAGCTCCCTCGGAACACCAGACATGTATTTGGGGGACCATGCGAAGATATCTCGATTCTCATGGAGGAAGTTGACGAGCACGCTCTCCTATTTGCTATCAAGGCCATCTCCATCCAGGACAAACTTGTTCGGCTTAGCCTCGTTCAACAAGATCTTCTTGGTGCCCTTTGATGGCTTGAACTGCGCCTCTCTGGCTGGCTTTGGCTCGCCAGCCGGCATGTCCGCCTGCAGGGCTGCTACGTTCTGCATGATGACGCACTTCTTCTCTGCGATGATCATGGCCTCGGTGATCTGGGAGCCGTCTGTGGCACATTCCGCCGACTGCCTGTAATCACCCGCGATGGTGATTACTCCCTTTGTCCTGAGGAGCTTCATTTTGAGGTATGCGTAGTGCTGCACTGCCATCAACTTGGTAAGCGCGGGGTGTCCTAGGAAGGCATGGTAAGTGCTGCAGAGGTTTACCACCTCGAACCAGATTGGCTCACGACAAAAGTTGTCCTTCGTGCCGAAGATGACGTCCAGCCAGATCTTGCCGATGGGGGAATGTGATGGACCCAGAATGGCTTCGTAGAAGGAGGTGTTGGACGGCTCCATCTCGGACACACTAATACCAAGCCGATCTAGGGAGCTATGGTACAGGAGGTTGATGCTAGTTCCTCCGTCCACCAAGACGCGGGAGAACCTGCACGAGTGTTTCTTGGAGATGATGATGGGGTCCAGGACCATGGCGTATGTGCCCGGATGCAAAAGCACGTCCGTCTGGTCCTTCCGGCTCCACTTGACCTCTTGCTCAGACTAGTTCAGGAACTGGGAACGGGAGGGACGATTGTGTTCACCTCCACCTCACGAGGTCTTTTGTTGTGCTTGGTTTCCAGCTAGGTGGTGAAGATGTGGTAGTTCCCTACCCGGTGAGGATAATCTCCTCCGTCCTCATCCTGGCAGTTTTGGCGCTTGCGGTTGTGGTCCATGAGGAGGGCGGTCAGCGGTGCTGGGAGCGGCGCAGGCGCGTCGATGCAGAGGACGGCCTGAGACAAGCTAGGACGGTGGTGGAGCAGAGCCTAGCGGCGGGGCTCTCGCCCGCGAGCTGAAGCAGAGGCGACGACATAGATGGATGGTGGGGCTCGGCGGTGGGGCTACGGCTGGAGGTGGTGATGCAAAGCAGAGGTCGCGGCAAGGATGAACGCACGGTGACGACGCGGCAGAGACAAGGGCGCGGTAGAGCTCCTGGTAGCGGGACGATGATACATTGCAAATGTATCTATAATTTTTGATGTTCCATGCTTGGTTTTATCCACTTTCTTGTGTTTCGTTCCAACTTTGGAGTACTTTTCATATGATTTCTTGGACTAACCTATTAACAAGAGCCACAGTGCCAATTGCCTGTTTTCTGCTGTTTTTGGTTCCAGGAAAGTCAGAAAATCAATATTCTCGGAATTGGACGGGACAAAAGCCAAAGTTCCTATTTTACCGGAAGACTCACGGAGCCAGAATACGAGACGGAGGAGGGCCAGGGCCTAGCCACACCCACCAGGCGCGGGCTAGCCCTACCCGCACCACCAGGTGGTGTGGGCCCCCTAGCACTCCACCGACCTTGCCTCCTTCGCCTATAAGAGCCTCCCGATACCAAAACCCTAAATCATCAAGCCTCTAGCCACGAAAAGTTCCGCAGCGCCGCCGCCACCGAAGGGGAGATTCAGGGGACAGAAAGTCTCTGTTCCGGCACCCTGCCGGGACGGGGAAGTGCCCCCGGAGCCATCTCCATCGATCTCCACCACCATCTCCATCACCATTGCTGATTCCCATGATGAGGGAGTAGTTCTCTCTCGAGGCTAAGGGTTCTACCGGTAGCTATGTGTTCATCTCTCTCTATGCATGATCATATTGTGATCATGAGCTTGTAATCTATAGATCTACCTTGCTACTCAAGTGCTTTAATAGATCTCTGCTCTGCCCATGTGTGTGAAAGTGACAGCGTGCACACCATGGTGGCACTTAGGCTAGAGATTACAAATACTTTTTATGAGTTATATTTGGACTTGGATGTCTTTATGAAATTGTGGTGTTTGTTGGACTCATCTAGTACTCAAGGTGACAGTGTGGGGTTTTCTAGATGGGAAATGCTTACTTTGAGGAGTGCCGTTATAGCCCTACCAACGATTAGAGTGTCCAACCGGAGAGTAGTTCAGCGTAGTATCATGAAGATGATATATTTATATGAGAGTGTTCACTAGTGAAAGTATGATCCCTATGCCTTGTTTGTAAGCATTGAAAGACCGTTTGCTACTATATCTGTTACATGTTTGCTTGCTTCCATATTTATTTCAGTTTTTCTTTAGTATTTTCCACGCCATCAAGCTATTTTCTATCACCGTTACCACTTATACTTATCCATACCACTTGTATTTCACTATATCTTCGCCGAACTAGTGCACCTATACACCTGACAAGTGTATTGGGTGTGTTGGGGACACAAGAGACTTCTTGTATCTTGATTGGAGGATTGCTTGAGAGGGGATACCTTTGACCACTTCCTCCCTGAGTTCGATAAACCTTGGGTGATCCACTTAAGGGAAAACTTGCTGCTGTTCTACAAACCTCTGCACTTGGAGGCCCAACAACTATCTACAAGAATAGAAGTGCCTATACATCAAGCTATTTTCTGGCGCCGTTGCCGGGGAGGAAAGGTAAAAGGTATTCACATCGGAGGGTTAAAGAAGAAGAATCTCCCACGACAAACGCCTATTTTCTAGGGTGAGTGCTCGAAGTTATTTCCTTTAGATTCTGCAATTTTGTCTTTTTGTTTCTTTTTTTCACTAGTTAGGCTTAATGGAAAACAACAACAAAATTAGAGAGGTTTATAGTATTTATCTTGAGTTAGGACATGAAGTGTTCGAAGAGAAAATTAAAAAACCTATGGAACTTTATTTGCATGCTAATAGCAATGTTATTAGTATGAATTATTTGAACACCATTATTGCTAATGCTATGGAAAAGTCTAAGCTTGGGGAAGCTAGTTTTTATGAAAATGATCTTTTTAGTTCCCCAGCTTTGGAAGATAGCTATTCTATTGCTTATGATGATACAAAACCTCCAATATATGATGATTACAATGATGAGTATCATATTTTCAGCCCACCTACTATTGAGGAGAAAATTAATTATGATTACAATATGCCTCCTATATTTGATGATTATGGTGATGAAAATAATAATGATAGTTATTTTGTTGAATTTGCTCCCACTACAATTAGTAAGAATGACTATGCTTATGTGGAGAGTAATAATTCTTTTATGCATGTGGCTCATGATAAGAATGTTTTATGTGATAGTTATATTGTTGAGTTTATTCATGATGCTACTGAAAGTTATTATGAGAGAGGGAAACATGGTTTTATGTATCTCAACAATATTAAGTTTCCCCTCTTTATGTTGAAAGTCTTGAAGTTGCACTTGTTTTGCTTTACTATGCTTGTTGCTTTGTGCTTCCATGACTTGTTTCTTTACAAGATTCCTATGCATAGGAAGTGGGTTAGACTTAAATGTGCTTTGAATTTGCTTATTGATGCTCTCTTTTACTTCAATTCATATTTCTTATGTGAGCATCTTCCCAAACTATCATGCCTAACTTAAAGGCGTTAAAGAAAAGTACTTATTGGGAGATAACCCAAAAGTTTTAGATGAGTCTTGGAAGTTATTACCTCTGTAATAACCTCTCCTTATCCTTTTTATTTTCTTTTTGTGCCAAGAGTAACCTCTAATGAGAATGAAGTAATGATTGGGAAAGTTGCTGTCCTGAAACAGATTTCTATGCTTCACGGTAAACATTCGTGAGAGAGCTTTGTATGTTGGATTGAGCTGTCATGTTTTGTGCTTCTGCCCCAGGTTGTTATATAACTTTCGTTAGTTCAACACTTTGTGATCTGAGCAACATAAGGTCTTTGAAAAAATTCGTCTTTACCTGCTGGTCTGTCTTGACAGATTTCTGCCATTTTTCTGCATTTGCTTCTTGTTAGTTCCTTCTTGATTTCCTTTGGGGAATTGACCTTTTTGAGGAAAGTGCTACAGTAGCTAGTGTTCTAATGGAAGTTTATTTGGTGTTAGAACTGAACCTTGAGACTTATTTATCTTAAGTGCACTAATGTTGCTAATGAGATTGTGTGAAGTTTTGTATGAAGGAAAATTTTCAGGTGTATGGAAGGAATGAGTAATGAGATGAAGGATGGACTAAAGCTCAAGCTTGGGGATGCCACGCGTGTCACCCCAAGAAATATCCAAGAATTACAAGCGTCAAATCTTGGGGATGCCCAAGGCATCCCCTTCTTCATCAATAAAAATTTCAGGTTTCTTCGAAACGCTTCATTTTTATTGTTTCATGCACAATTGTGTTTTTCTTGGAGCGTATTCTTTTTCGTTTTTGTTTTGGTTTTTAGTTTTCTTGGTTTTCTTAGTGTTCTTAATAAGTTGGTTGGACCCCCTCTTTCATAATTTGGTTTGCAAATAGTTTGGTTTGGTTTGGAAAAGAGTAGGAAAGTTCATGCTTATGTGGTAAAAAGAGCTCGTTTTTTACTGTGGCCTATGCTTGATATTGTTTTGGCTTTATGCTTAGTATTTCTTGCTGTAGCATGACTTGTTATAAGCAATTGATATTTCTTAATGTGCCTTGGATGAATCATGCGTTGTTTTAGCATATTAAAGCATAGTATAGTGGTATTCTCCTTTGATGCTTTATTTGGGTTGATTTGGCGCACGCTCAGACTATCCAAAGTCACCATAGCCTTTATGTTCCTATTGTTTTCAACTTGTAGTATCACTTTATGCTTTGATCAATGATTTTTTGTTGCTTTGCATGATTATGGCCATTATTGCTCTCTTAGTTTGTCGCTCCCAGTCTTTTGCTAGCCTCCACAATAAAGTATGAGTTCCACTCATGCATCCAATTCCCTAAACCAAGTTATTCCAAAGAGTCCACGATACCTACCTACTAGCTTATGCTATTCCAAGTATATTCATGCTTTTGTTTACCTTTCACTTGTTATGAGAAAAGTAGTGATTAAATCTCTCACGAACTTGATGGCACACTTTACTCTATTGCCTCTAATAAACTTGAACCATTGGGTCCTTCTTTATTGCGTATATGCTTGCGCTTTATAAGTTGAAATTAGCAGAACCATGTTTCATGGGGAACGCTTTCAACATTGCACTTGTACTTTGTACCCCGTTGATATCATGTTCTTTTGCTTATGGATCCCGGCGGTGTGAAATAAAAGTGGAACTTGTAAGATCATGGAGTTTGTATGTGTGTTAGAGAAACGCCTGGGCCGCTAGCCTAACCCATGCCTAATCATGGTGGAAACTTGCAGCATCACCATAATGAGCACTCTATGAAGCATCCTCAATAAAAACCTATGCAAATAGCAAATAAAAAGATCGCTGAGATGCTCATTGTCTGCTTGCCTTGTCATTTTGATTATGGGAAAGCTCCCGTATCATGTGCAAGGGGTACCCCGTTGGCGGTTCTTAATGATACACATATACTTACAATGACAAGAGCTTACTCGTGACTGAAGTTGAGTAGCGTGAGGATCGGTCTTCGTAAGGAAGGGGCATGAGATTTCGGTTTATAACTTGTCAAGCATATCCTCTTAGTTGTGTCACTTTAACCTTAATCACTTCAAGATGCTTATGATAGGGGCAATGAGAGCTGAAAGCTATAAGTACCATAATTTTTTGAAGCTATTTATGAGACTTGAATCCCTACTTCCTTTTATAAAGGCTTTTCTTCCACCATTATATTGAGTCTCCACCTTCTATCTTTATGCACCTACTTTGAGAGCATAGTGGCCATTCTTAGTTCTATGTGCATTGTCCCAAGATTAGTTGATTGATGCATAACTTGTTATTGCTTGTTTGAAACTATTGTATCTAGTCACTCTTATGAACTTTGAAGGTGTCCTATGCATTTATATTTGCTACTCTATGAGGGACAAGCTGAATACTATTATGCTATGTTTTCTTTATGTGAAACAAACAAACGTCTTGGAAAGCATTGTTATTCATGAATCTTTTGTTTGTGCCTTTTCATGTTGCATCATAGTTTCTTTGTCTTATTGCTAGAACTTTGTCTTTCATGTTATGATTGAAGTACTATGATCCTAGCTTTGAATGTTTTACAAATACTTTGATCTAGTCTTTGATGGTGCATGTCACCTAAAAAATTATTCTTTATTTTTATCACTTACCTACTCGAGGACGAGGAGGAGTTAAGCTTGGGGATGTTGATACATTGCAAATGTATCTATAATTTTTGATGTTCCATCTTTGGTTTTATCCACTTTCTTGTGTTTTGTTCCATCTTTGGAGTACTTTTCATATGATTTCTTGGACTAACCTATTAACAAGAGGCACAGTGCCAGTTGCCTGTTTTCTGCTGTTTTTGGTTCCAGGAAAGTCAGAAAATCAATATTCTCGGAATTGGACGAGACAAAAGCCAAAGTTCCTATTTTACCGGAAGACTCACGGAGCCAGAATACGAGACGGAGGAGGGCCTGGCCACACCCCCCAGGCGCGGGCTAGCCCTACCCGTGCCACTAGGTGGTGTGGGCCCCCTGGCACTCCACCGACCTTGCCTCCTTCGCCTATAAGAGCCTCCCGATACCAAAACCCTAAATCATCAAGCCTCCAGCCACGAAAAGTTCCGCAGCGCCGACGCCACTGAAGGGGAGATTCGGGGGACAGAAAGTCTCTGTTCCGGCACCCTGCCGGGACGGGGAAGTGCCCCCGGAGCCATCTCCATCAATCTCCACCACCATCTCCATCACCATTGCTGATTCCCATGATGAGGAGGGAGTAGTTCTCTCTCGAGGATAAGGGTTCTACCGGTAGCTATGTGTTCATCTCTCTCTCTATGCATGATCTTATTGTGATCATGAGCTTGTAACCTATAGATCCACCTTGCTACTCAAGTGCTTTAATAGATCTCTGCTCTGCCCATGTGTGTGAAAGTGACAGCGTGCACACCATGGTGGCACTTAGGCTAGAGATTACAAATACTTGTTATGAGTTATATTTGGAGTTGGATGTCTTTATGAAATTGTGGTGTTTGTTGGACTCATCTAGTACTCAAGGTGACAATGTGGCGTTTTCTAGATGGGAAAGGCTTACTTTGAGGAGTGTTGTTATAGCCCTACCAACGATTAGAGTGTCCAACCGGAGAGTAGTTCAGCGTAGTATCATGAAGATGATATATTTATATGAGAGTGTTCACTGGTGAAAGTATGATCCCTATGCCTTGTTTGTAAGCATTGAAAGACCGTTTGCTACTAGATATGTTACATGTTTGCTTGCTTCCATATTTATTTCAGTTTTTCTTTAGTCTTTTCCACGCCATAAAGCTATTTTCTATCACCGTTACCACTTATACTTATCCATACCACTTGTATTTCACTATCTCTTCGCCGAACTAGTGCACCTATACACCTGACAAGTGTATTGGGTGTGTTGGGGACACAAGAGACTTCTTGTATCTTGATTGCAGGGTTGCTTGAGAGGGGATACCTTTGACCACTTCCTCCCTGAGTTCGATAAACCTTGGGTGATCCACTTAAGGGAAAACTTGCTGCTGTTCTACAAACCTATGCACTTGGAGGCCCAACAACTGTCTACAAGAATAGAAGTGCGTAGACATCAGACAATTAGTGTGGGACAGCGAGGAGGGAGTGCTCGGTGGCGTCCAGGCCATGGGCGCAGGTGGCGGCGAGTCACGGTGCCCTCCATCTGGCGGCGGCCGAAACAGAGGATGATGGAGGCGCGGGAGGAGAGGCGAACGTCGGCACTTCTGGCAGTGCTCCGGGAGGATGAGCTCGGGCCGACAAGCGTGGCAGCAGGAAAGTGCTGACGACAACAGGGACAATGTTGGGCGGCACGCTCGTGATAGGCAGCGAGCAAAGATGGAAGGCGAGCGGCATAGGTGGGGGAGAGGGGATCAAGATAGAGGGGTCACTAGGTGCGGCCGGGCCTCGCGTAGATCATGTGCGGGATGGGCGGTTGCACGTGCATGGTTCATCGTGGGCGCTGGGCTGCGGGGCGGGTGCTCTGCAGGGTGGGGCCATGCGGCAGGGCTGGTCGGGGAGCACGGCTAGGAAGCATGCGGCGTGCGTTGTGCGCGTCGCTGTGGGTGGGTAGCGGCGGTGGGGTGGCGTCTGGATGGTGTGGGTCTAGGTGGTAGTTAGGGTTTGGGTAGGGGTAGGTCCAGCCGGCTAGGCCTTTGGGCCTGGCCGGTTTAGGTCTAGGGTTCGGGTTTGCTTTTATCGGGGTAGTAGATGGCCTGGCCTAATGGCTGGGCTGCCTCCCCCGGTAAAAAGTAGTTTTATTATTTAGTTTTATTTAAACACTTTTGAAAATAGTTTTGGGAAAATAAAATATTCGAACAAGACCGAGGTTTGACTTTGAATAAAAGAGGTGGACAATTAGAAAACGAAGATAGGCTTTTGGAAAATAGTTTTAGACAAACCATCCATTATGACATGGTAATGCTCAACTTCAATGTGGCATGATAACATGAGCAAGCAATTTTCTAGTAGTGGTTTTACTGGGGTGCTACAATTTGACACCACTAACAATGGATCTTGCCCTCGAGATCCACCACGTGGTCCCGGGAAGAGTATTGATGGTCGGACTCTGCTCGCTTCATGTAGATCCTTGCGAGACCACTAATAAAGATTCTTTCTCCATATTGAAGTAATAACATTACACAATACTTCACGATGGAACCCACATAACATATATATACAACAATGACTCAACGAGTCCAGAATACAAATATACAGTATAAAGATCCAAATCACTTGAAAGCGATACAACATCCGAGTACGGATAAGAAGCAAATGGGGCTAAGAGCCATGAAGAATAACCAATGGCGTCCATCACCCTGCCCAGGCCAAGCCGGAAGGGTATCCCTGCTAACGACATCGAACTTATACCTGTTAAAAAAAAGGGGTGACGACAAAGGGCAAAGGAAAAAGCGAGTGGTCAGTACTGAGGCCAGTACACGGCGAGTCTAGAATTCGGCGGCTCTCACCTACATAGGTATGGTGGACTGAAGTGGCAACGAAGCATGCACTGAACAACCTATAGAGGCTCGGTACAACTGTCGGCTATCAGAGAGGGATAAGAAAGACCTATTCGGAACCAACCTGATACTAACACCAAACATGCCCATCCTGGTATTTCCCCCTCGAGACCAAACGAGGAAGTCATTCCGAGGAAATTCATACAGTTGGAAGTTTTATTCATTCCATTATAGTTGTAGCAGTTACTAGTCAGATTTAGATAGCATGAGTCATCCTGATATCATAAGCAGTGAGAAGTTTTAGTTAACCATTCTGTTTTAGTTGCAATACTTGCTAGTCAGATATAATTAGCCAGAGATATCCCAAATCTAGCAGTTGTTGGCACTTTTATTTACTCATTCTGTTATAGTGAAACTGATTACTAGACATGTCAAAGTCAATTTATAGCACTACTCTAGTTATGGTTGTCTATGATCGAGATACTGTTCTCGAAGTTGTCCATAACCGTGGACACGACTTTCAGAAAGTTTTACCCTGCAGGGGTGGACAAATAGCAACACACGGACGATCAACCTTGGAAGAACCAAATAAAAACCCAACGAATCTTTCAGGACAAAGCAATCACATGATTCATAAATCATTTAAGGGGGCACCCCAATAAGCTACCCGCAACGAAGTTGGCCGGATCCCAGACGGACCCAAGGTTTGTGACAATGGCTGTAAACTACTGGGAACCCGAAAATTTGACTGGGCTTGTCGATATTCGCGTAAACATTTCATGTTCCTAAATAGTACAGGTGCTCCACGCACAATCGTGAATAAAGCAGTAAAGCATGGCATAAGTTCATGATAGTAATAAAGCCCCAAACTAGTTTGTAGCCCCAAGAAATAAAGTGTGACAGGCAAAGGGGGATCCATAGGGTCTCCCATATGTGGATAGTGCGAATATTCAAGGAACACGTATCAAGTACTCGGGGTCCTATGGGACACAAGTGCGAGTGGAAGAACCAAATAGCAGCTATTGCCCACCGGTGCCTCTGCATTAGTTATATCTATTCCCAACATTTTAATTGACAAGTTATATTGAAATCCATGATCATCTCCACCATTAAGCATGTACCAACCTCCCAACAACTGTGGAACATCAATGAGTTGAACCAACACATGAGAAAGCAACCACGACTCGCAAGGCCAACTGTCTACCAAACAACAGGCAATAGGAGGTTTCCACGGCAATATAGTGGCTACAAGGGATATAGATGGTACAAAAACTAAAGCATCGAAACACAGATAGCAATAGATCAACAGGAGAAAGTAAAGACTATAAACGCAAAATAGGTAGAAAGGGGGAGAATGCTCGCCTGGGAAACACTGTTGAAGGTTCATCCAAAGAAATTGTCGATACTCGCATCAACTCAATGGTCCAATCCACGAAGAAGCAAAGCACTAGAAGAAACACCGAATGCACTATTTAATACTACGGGAGAAGACCGGGCATGATACATGTATGGTGCATGGCATGGAAAAGATGTGATGCAATTAGGCAGTATTAAGCGGAACCGGGGTCCAGACAATTAATTAGAGGGTTCATGTTATTTAGGTACCCCGTATTTTAAATGTTGGCTTAACAAGGCAAAACATGATGGTTCTCTACGCAAATTTAAATGGGGCAATATAAGACTAGAAAAGCCCGCATATGGTCTCCATATTTAAGTATGAGGTGAATCGACATAATACCCTTAAGCAAACAGATATGTATGCGAGTATGGATGTTTTTTAATATGAAACAAGTTAGAGGTTATATGTTATAAAATAGGGGTCTCAGATAGGGAATCACATTAGGGTTCGACATCGATGTCTTGGGGTTCGACGGGGTTCAGGTCCGGTAGGATCGGTCTTCGGCTCCGCCTTCGGATCCGGGAAGGAGAGCTTTAGGGTCTCGGTTATTAGATCCGTGATGGAGATCTTGATGGTTTTTCGGGAACAGTCTTCAGGCTCCTCGAGGTTTCTCCCTCGGATCCATGAAGGAGTACTTGGAGTCCCGAACGGAGGTCTTGGTAGCGAATGGTTCTCGGGAAGATCTTGGGATGCCGGTTTCGATTATCAGTGAGGATCTTGGATCAGCGCTAATGTCTTCGATTGACGCTGAAGCCAAACTAGCAACAACACACAGCGACAGAACAACAATAAAGTAGCAGCGCCGTTTACGACCTTGAACAGCAGAAACAGGCAGCCACAACATTGGGTTCTCACGCGGAGAAAAAGGGGTGGCCGAAGCTGCGCTGGTCCACGAGGAGGGCGGTCAGCGGTGTTGAGAGTGGCACAGGCGCGTCGACACAGAGGACGGCCTGGGATGAGAAAGGACGGTGGTGTACCAGAGACTAGCGGCGGGGCTCTCGCTCGTGAGCTGAAGCAGCGGCGGCGACACAGATGGATGGCGGGCCTCGGCGGTGGAGCAGTGGCTGGAGGTGGCGATGTGAAGTAGAGGCCGTGGCAAGGACGACTGCACGATGACGACACGGCGAAGAGGGAGTGCTCGGTGATGTCCAGGCCATGAGCGCAGGCGGCAGCGAGTCACAGTGCCCTCCATCTGGCGGCGGCCGGAACAGAGCACGGCGGAGGCGCGGGAGGAGAGGTGAACGTCGGCACTTCTGGCGGTGCTCTGGGAGGATGAGCTCGGGCCGACGTGCGTGGTAGGAAGAAAGTGTTGACGGCGTCAGGGACCGTGTTGGGCGGCACACTCGTGATAGGCAGTGAGCGGAGACGGAAGGCGAGCGGCGTAGGTGGGGGACAGGGGATCAAGAGAGAGGGGTCACGGGGTGGGGCCGGGCCTCGCATTGACCACGTGCGGGATGGGCGGTTGTGCGCGCGTAGTTGACCGCGGGCGTTGGGCTGCAGAGCGGGAGCTCTGCAGGGTGGGGCCATGCGGCAGGGCTGCTCTTGGAGCGGGGCTAGGAAGCGTGCGGCGTGTGTTGTGCGCGTCACTATGGGTGGGTGGCGGCGGCGGGGTGGAGTCTGGATGCTGTGGGTCTACATGACAGTTAGGGTTTGGGTAGGGTTACGTCCAGCCAGTTGGGCCTTTGGTCCTGGCCAGTTTAGGTCTCGGGTTCGAGTTTGGTTTTGTCGGGGTAGTAGATGGCCTGGCCTAATGGCTGGGCTACCTCCCCCGGTAAAAATTAGTTTTATTTATTTAGTTTTATTTAAATACTTTTATAAATAGTTTTTAGGCAAATAAAATATCCGGACAAGACCGGGGTTTGACTTTGAATAAAAGAGGGGGACAATTAGAAAAGAAAGGTAGGCTTTTGGAAAATAGTTTAAGACAAACCATCCATTATTACATGGTGATGCTCAACTGCAATGTGGCATGATAAACATGAGCATGCGATCATGATGACGCACAAAGATAAAACAACAATCGATTTTCTAGTGTTGGTTTTACAGGGGTGATATAATTTGACACCACTAACAATGGATCTCGCCCTTGAGATCCGCCTCGTGTCCCCGGGAAGAGGATTGATGGTCGGACTCTGCTCGCTTCATGTTGATCCTTGCGACACCACTAACAAAGATTCTTTCTCCGTCTTGAAATTAGCGACACCACCAACAAGGGTCGTTGCTCACGTTCATAGAGGGAACACTCTGGTTGAACAAAGGACGAAGATAAAGGTCTCAAAAGATAAGGCCACCTTTAACTTTGATGAAGGAGAGAAAAGATGCAACCTAATCCTCTTCAATGTACAAGAGCAAATAGATTGCGTAGTCGGCATGGGGGCCAATCCATCACGCACCCAAACTATTACTCCGCAAATGCAATAGATAATCATGCAACCCATTCTCGGAATTTAGACTGAAGATCTTCACAAATGATGTTCAGAAAACAAAGGAATGATGCTGGATCTTCATCGGATCTGATTAAGATGAGACCCATCATCTTGGAAACCACTGGAAGATTCAAAGAAAATCGTATGAAAAGACAGAATGATTAGGTTCCGCTATGGTTCCATTGGCATGAACAACACATGCTCAAGGTATACTCCAACTTCACCAATGCTCATTCTTCTCATAATGTTTTTCTATGATACAGATATCCGACAATGGGCACATACAGATAAAAGTTCAAGGACCAAAAGATTGGATGAAGGGTATAGCAAACAAGATGCATATTAGATGATTGTAGATCCACCATTATAAAAGGGAGAAAGAGAAACCCTGAAGGTACGATGGAAACCCAACCAGGAGAAATCATAGACTCGAAGAAAGATAAGAGTAGATTCGAAACACGCATAGGTAAGAGGAGAATAACATAGGCATAATGATTAAAAGCAGACCTAATCAGATCTATCAAACCAATTTTTGAAAATAGTTTGGATACTCTGCATCAGCCGTTAGCTAGGTTATCCTACAGACATGACCAGTGGGGTATCACAACTGTTGGGCTCTGATATCACTTTGTAACACCCTCGAGATCGGGCCTATGCGAGTTTTAGGGATTCCACCAATCATGCATAGAAACGATTAAAATATGCCCACCAGACACTTGCGCGCGGGTGGAAAACAAAGTAATAACATTACAAAATAGTTCATGATGGAACCCACAGAACATACATATACAACAATGACTCTACGAGTCCAGAAAACAGATATACAGTATAAAGAGCCAAATCATCTTGAAAGCTATACAACATCCGAGTACGGATAAGAAGCAAATGGGGCTAAGAGCCATGAAGAATAACCAATGGCGTCCGTAGCACTGCCTAGGCCAAGCCGGAAGGGTATTCCTGCTAATGACGTCGAATTTATACCTATTAAAACAAATGGAGTGCCGACAAAGGGTATAGGAAAAATGGAGCGGTTAGTACTGAGGCCAGTACACGATGTCTAGAATTTGGCGGCTCTCACCTACATAGGTATGGTGGACTGAAGCGGCAGCGAAGCATGCACTGGACAACCTATAGAGGCTCGGTACAACTGTTGGCTATCAGAGAGGGATAGGAAAGACCTATTCAGAAGCACCTTATACTACCACCAAACATGCACATCCTGGTATTTCCCCCTCGAGACCAAACAAGGAAGTCATTTTGAGGAAACTCACATAGTTGGCAGTGTTATTCATTCCATTATAGTTGCAACACTTACTAGTAAGATTTAGATAGCATGAGTCATCCTGATATCATAAGAAGTGCGAAGTTTTAGTTAACCATTCCATTGTAGTTGCAATACTTACTAGTTAGACACAATTAGCTAGAGATATCCCAAATCCAGCAGTTGTTGGCACTTTTATTTACTCATTCCGTTGTAGTGAAACTGAATACTAGACATGTCAAAGTCGTGGATGTCTATGATCGAGATACAGTGCTCCAAGTCGTCCATAACCGCGGAGATGGCTTTCAGAAAGTTTTACCCTGTAGGGGTGCACAAATAGTAACACACGCACGATCAACCTCGGAAGATCAAATAAAAAACCCAACGAGGCTTTCACGACAAAGCTATCACAGTATTCATAAAACATATTAGGGGGTCACCCCAATAAGCTACCCGCAATGAAGTCGACCGGCTCCGAGATGGACCCAGGGTTTGCGACAATGGCTGTAAACGACTGGGAACCCGAAAATATGACTGGGCTTGTCGATACCGCATAAACATTCTGCGTTCCTAAATAGTACAGGTGCTCCATGTAGAATCGTAAATAAAGTAGTAAATCATGGCATAACTACATGATAGTAATAAAGCCCCAAACTAGTTTGTGGCCCTAAGAAATAAAGTGTGAATCAAGCTCAAGCAAAGGGGGTTCCATAGGGTCTCCCATATATGGATAGTGCGAATATTCAAGGAACAGGTATCAAGTACTTGGGGTCCTACGGGACAAACGTGAGCGTGGAAGAACCAAATATTAGCTATTGCCCACCGGTGCCTCTGCATTAGTTATAACTATTCCCAACATTTTAATTGACAAGTTATTTTGAAATCCAGGATCATCTCCACTATTAAGCATGTGCCAACCTCCCAACAACTATGGAAGATCGACGACTCGAATCAACACCTAAGCAAGCAACTACGACTCGCAAGGCCAACTGTCTATCAAACAACAGTAAATAGGAGGTGTCCACGACAATATAGGGGTTGCAAGGGATATAAATGGTACGAAAACTAAAGGATCGCAACATGGATAGCAATAGATCAATAGATGGAAGTAAAGACTATAACCGCAAAATTGGTAGAAAGGGGGAGAATGCTCGCCTGGGAAACACTATTGAAGGCTCATCTGAAGAACTTGTCGATACTCGCATCAACTCAATGGTCTAATCCGCGAAGAAGCAAAGCATTAGAAGAAACACCGAATGCACTATTTAATACTACGACAGAAGACCGCGCATGATGCATGTATGGTGCATGACGTGGCAAAGATGCGATGCAACTAGGCAATATTAAGCGAAACCGGGGTCCCGACAATTAACTAGAGGGTTCATGTTATTTAGGTACCCCGCATTTTAAATATTGTCTTAACAAGGAAAAACATGATGGTTCTCAATATAAGACTAGAAAGCCCGCATATGGTCTCCATATTTAATTATGACGTGAATCGACATAATACCCTCAAACAAATAAATATGTATGTGAGTATGGATGTTTTTTAGTATGCAACAAGTTAGAGGAGTATAAAACAGGGGTCTCGGATTGGGAATCACATTAGGGTTCGGCACCGACGGTCTTGGGGTTCGACGGGTTTGGATCCGTCAGGATCGGTCTTCGGGTCCGCCTTCGGATCCGGGAAGGAGAGCTTTAGGGTTTCGGTTATCGGATTCATAATGGAGATCTTGATGATTTTCCGAGAATAGTCTTTAGGCTCCTCGAGGTTTCGCCCTCGGATCCACGAAGGAGTACTTAGAGTCTCGAAAGGAGGTCTTGGTAGCGAATGGTTCTCGAGAAGATCCTGGAGTGCCACTTTCGATTATCGGCGAGGATCTTGGATCAACGTTGATATCTTCGATTGACGTTGAAGCCAAAGTAGCAGCAACACACAGCAACAGAACAACAACAAAGGAGCAACGCCATTTACGACCTTGAAGAGCAGCAACAAGCAGCCACGGTGTCGGGCACACATGCGGACAAAAAGGGGTGGCCAGAGCTGCGCTGGTCCACGAGGAGGGTGGTCAACAGTGCTGGGAGCGGCACAGGCGCGTCGACATGGAGGACGGCCTGGGACGAGCGGGGATGATGGTGGAGAAGAGACTAGCAGCGGGGCTCTCGCGCGCGAGCTGAAGCACATGCGGCAACGTTGATGGATGGTGGGGCTCGGCGGTGAGCTGCATCTGGAGGTGGCGACGTGAAGCAGAGGCCGCGGCGAGGACAAATCACGGTGACGACGCGGCAGAGACAAGCGTGCGGCGCGCCATGGCCGGGGCGGCGGAGCTCCTTGTAGCGGGACGACTGGTGGGGGACGGCGAGGAGGGAGTTCTCGGTGGCGTCTAGGCCACGAGCGCAGGTGGCGGTGAGTCACGGTGCCCTCCATCTGGCGGCGGCCGAAACAGAGGATGGCGGAGGCACGGGAGGAGAAGCGAATGTCGGCACTTTTGGCGGTGCTTCGAGAGGATGAGCTCGGGCCGGCGAGCGTGGCAGCAGGAAGGGGTTGACAGAGATTGGGACCGTGCTGGGCGGCACGCTCGTGATAGGCAGCGAGCGGAGATGGAAGCCGAGCGGCATATGTGGGGGAGAGGGGATCGAGATAGAGAGGGGATCGAGAGTGAGGACCAAGCTTTGGTGACTTGATGCTTCAAAGTCTCGTCATGACTTGGTGCAACATCCACCGTCCATCCTGGATCTAACGTACCACATTGTCTCAAATTTTGAACTATAAACCTAAAACTATACAGAAAATTTTGAAAAAATTCCAGTAAAGTGTAAATGCCTCGATTTGAAACATCTGAATGTTTTATCTCATTCGGATATCTAGTTTATGATTAAATAGCTTTTTACGTTTTCGTGCACTAATTTATACTAAATACCTATTTAATCACAACCCCGTGATCCAAATGAAATGAAACTTCACCAGAGTACAAATTAAAACATGAATGATTTACTAAAAAAAATTCAAATTTTTCTGAGTAGTTTTAATAATTTAGTTCAAAATCTGAGTCAATCTGGTACGTTGGATTAGAGATGGATGGTAGATGTTGGCACCAAGTCATAGTGAGACTTGGAAGCATCAAGTCACCGAAGCTCCGCCCCAAGAGCGAGGGGTCACAGGGTGGGGTCGGGCCTCGTGTCGATCGCATGCGGGATGGGCGGTTACGCGCGCGTGGTTGACTGCGGGTGCTGGGCTATGGGGCGGGTGCTCTGCAGGGTGGGGTCATGCGGCAGGGTTGTTCAGGGAGCAGGTGGGTGGTGGCGGCGGGTGGAGTTTGTCTGTTGTGGGTCTAGGTGGTAGTTAGGGTTTGGGTAGGGTTAGATCTAGCCGGCTGGGCCTGGTCGGTTTAGCTCTAGGGTTAGGGTTTGCTATTGTCGGGGTAGTCGGCGCCCTGGCCTAATGGCTGGGCTGCCTCCCCGGTAAAAAGTAGCTTTATTTATTTAGTTTTATTTAAACACTTTTTTAAACAGTTTTTAGGCAAATAAAATATCCGGACATGAATAAAAGAGGGTACAATTAGAAAACAAAGATAGGCTTTTGTAAAATAGTTTTAGACAAAACATGCATGATGACATGGTGATGCTCAAATACAAGGATAAAACAGCAATCGAATTTCTAGTAGTGGTTTTACCGGGGTGCTACACAAAAACACTTAGAAAAGCAGCTTCCACATTGCATGTTGCACCAGTGTGGCAGAAGTTGCATCATAGAATCCACTTGAGTGTGTGTGGTCATGTGAATTGGTTTAGGGAAATAACACATCTAATGACTCTAGTGGATCAATGTGATTTAGGAAAAAAATATGCAATGACTCTAGGGACTCGATGTGTGAAACACTTGGTCACAAAGACCAAAAACACTTAGGAAAGCAACTTCCACATTGCATATTGCACTAGTGTGGCAGAAGTTGCATCACAAAATCCACTGGAGTTTGTGTGGCCATGTGGATCAATGTGGTTTAGGAAAAGAACACATGCCATGACTTTAGTGGATCAATGTGGTTTAGGAAAAGAACACATGCAATGACTCTAGAGACTCCATATGGCAAACCATGGTCACATAGACCAAAAACACTTAAGAAAGCAGCTTCCACATTGCATGTTGCACCAGTGTGGTAGAAGTTGCATCACAGAATCCACTCGAGAGTGTGTTTTCATGTGGATCAATGTGGTTTTGGAAAAGAACACATACAATGAATCTAGGGGCTCAATGTGGTTTAGGAAAAGAACAGATGCAGTGACTTTAGGGACTGCATGTGTCAAACCAGGGTCACATATACAAAACCAGGGTCCCTAGAGTCGCTGCATCTGTTCTTTTCCAAAACCACATTGATCCACTAGAGTCATTGTATGTGTTCTTTTCCTAAACCACATTGATCCAAATTACCACACACACTCGAGTGGATTATGTGATGCAACTTCTACCACACTAGTGCAACATGCAATGTGGAAGTTGCTTTCCTAAGAGTTTTTGGTCTATGTGACCATGGTTTGCCACATGGAGTCTCTAGATTCATTGCATGTGTTCTTTTCCTAAACCACATTGATCCACTAGAGTCATTGCATGTGTTATTTTCGTAAACCACATTGATTCACATGGCCACACACACACTCCAGTGGATTCTATGATGCAACTTCTACCACATTGGTTCAACATGCAATGTGGAAGCTACTTTTCTAAGCGTTTTTGGTCTCTCTAACCATGGTTCCACACATGGAGTCCCTAGAGTCATTGCATGTGTTCTTTTCCTAAACCACATTAATCCACTAGAATAATAGCATGTGTTCTTTTCCAAAGCCACATTGATCTGCATGACCACACACACTCCAGTGGATTATGCGATACAACTTCAGCCACAGTGGAGCAACATGCATTGTGGAAGCTGCTTTCGTAAGTGTTTTTGGTCTCTGTCACCATGCTTTGACACATGGAGTACCCAGAGTTATTACATGTGTTATTTTCCTAAACCACATTGATCCATAGGACCACACACACTCTAGTGCATTCTGTGATGCAACGTCAGCCACACTGGTGCAACATGCAATGCGGAAGCTGCTTTCCTAAGTGTTTTTGGTCTCAGTGACCATGTTTTTACACATGGAGTCCCTATAGTAATTGCATGTGTTCTTTTCCTAAAATAAATTCATCCACTAGCGTCAATGCTTGTGTTCTTTTGCTATACCACATTGATCCACATGACCACACACACTCTAGTGGATTATGCGATACAACTTCTGCCACAGTGGTGCAACATGCACTGTGGAAGCTGATTTCCTAAGTGTTTTTGGTCTCTTTAACCATGGTTTGACACATGGAGTCCCTAGAGTCATTGCATGTGTTCTTTTCCTAAACTACATTGATCAACTAGAGTCACTGCTTGTGTTCTTTTCCTGAACCACATTGATCCACATGAACACACACACTTTAGTGTATTATGTGATACAACTTCTGCCACAGTGGTGCAACATGCAATGTGGAAGCTGCTTTTCTAAGTGTTTGTGGTCTCTCTGTCCATGGTTTGACACATGGAGTCCCTAGAGTTATTGTATGTGTTCTTTTCCTAAACCACATTAATCCACTAGAATACTAGCATGTGTTCTTTTCCTAAGCCACATTGATCCGCATGACCAGAGACACTCCCGTGGATTATGTGATACAACTTCTACCACAGTGGTGCAACATGCAATGTGGAAGATGCTTTCCTAAGTTATTTTGGTCTCTGTGACCATGGTTTGACACATGGAGTACCCAGAGTCATTGCATGTGTTCTTTTCCTTAAGCACTGATCCACATGACCACACACACACTCCAGTAGATTCTGTGATGCAAGTTCTGCGACACTGGTGCAACATGCAATGTGGAAGCTGCTTTCCTAAGTGTTTTTGGTCTCTGTGACCATGTTTTGACACACGGGGTCCCTAGAGTCATTGCTTGTGTTCTTTTCCTAATCTACATTCATCCACTAGATTCATTGTGTGTGTTCTTTTCCTAAACCACATTGATCCATATGACCACACACACTCCAGTGCATTCTGTGATGCAACTTCTGCCACACTAGTGCAAATGTGGAAGCTGTTTTCTGAAGTATTTTTGGTCTCTCTAACCATGGTTTGACACATGGAGTCCCTAGAATCATTGCATGTGTTCTTTTACTAAACAACATTGATCCACTAGAGGCACTGTATGTGTTCTTTTCCTAAACCACATTGATCCACATGACCACAAACACTCTAGAGGATTCAATGGTGCAACCTCTGCCACACTGGTGCAACATGCAATGTCGAAGCTACTTCTCTAAGCGTTTTTGGTCGCTCTGACTATGGTTTCACAGATGGAGTCGCTAGAATCATTGCATGTGTTATTTTCCTAAACCACATTGATCCACTTGAATAATAACATCTGTTCTTTCCTAAGCCACATTGATCTGCATGACCACACACACTCAAGTGCATTATGTGATACAACTTCTACCAAAGTGGAGCAACGTGCAATGTGGAAGCTGCTTTCCGAAGTGTTTTTGGTCTCTGTGACCATGATTTGACGCATGGCATACCCAGAGTCATTGTATGTGTTCTTTCCTAAACCACATTGATCCACATGACCACACACACACACACTCTAGTGGATTCTGTGATGCTACTTCTGACACACTGGTGCAACATGCAATGTTGAAGCTGTGTTCCTAAGTGTTTTTGGTCTCTGTGACCATCTTTTGACACATGGAGTCCCTAGAGTCATTGCATGTGTTCTTTTCCTAAACTACATTGATCCATTAGATTCACTGCTTGTGTTATTTTCCTAAACCAGATTGATCCACATGACCACACACACTTTAGTGCATTATGTGATACAACTTCTGCCACAGTAGTGCAACGTGCAATGTGGAAGCTGCTTTCCTAAGTGTTTTTGGTCTCTCTGACCATGGTTTGACACATGGAGTCCCTAGAGTCATTGCCTGTGTTCTTTTCCTAAACCACATTGGTCCACTAAAATCATTCCATGTGTTCTTTTCCTAAACCACATTGATCCACATGACCACACATACTCGAGTGGATTCTGTGGTGGAACTTCTTCTACAATAGTGCAACATGCAATGTGGAAACTGCTTTTCTAAGTGTTTTTGGTCTATGTGACCATGGTTTGACACATGGAGTCCCTAGAGTCATTGGTTGTATTCTTTTCCTAAACCAATTGATCCACCAGAGTTGCCTGATTTGTTATTTTCCTAAACCACATTCATCCACATGACCACACACACTCCAGTGCATTCTGTGATGCAACTTCTGCCACATTGGTGCAACATAAAATGTGGAAGCTGCTTTCCTAAGTGTTTTTGGTCTCTTTGACCATAGTTTGACACATGGAGTCCCTAGAGTCATTGCATGTGTTCTTTTCCTAAACCAAACTGATCCACTAGAGTCATTGCATGTGTTATTTTCCTAAACCACATTGATACACATGGCCGCACACACACCAGTGGAATATGTTATGCAACTTCTACCACACTAGTGCAACATGCAATGCGGTAGCTGCTTTCCTAAGTGTTCTTTCTATCTATGACCATGGTTTGACACATGCAGTCCCTAGAGTCACTGCATATGTTCTTTTCCTAAACCACATTGATCCACTAGAGTCATTGTATGTGTTCTTTTCCTAAACCACATTGATCCACATGACCACACACACTCAAGTGGATTATGTGATGCAACGTCTACCACACCGGTGCAACATGCAATGTGGAAGCTGCTTTCCTAAGAGTTTTTGGTCTATGTGACCATGGTTTGCCACATGGAGTCTCTAGAGTAATTGCATGTGTTCTTTTCCTAAACCACATTGACCGACTAGAGTAATTGCATGTGTTCTTTTCCTAAACCACATTGATTCACATGACCACACACACACTCAAGTGGATTCTGTGATGCAACTTCTACCACACTGGTGCAACATGCAATGTCGAAGCTACTTTTCTAAGCGTTTTTTATCACTCTGACCATGGTTTCACACATGGAGTCGCTAGAGTCATTGCATGTGTTCTTTTCCTAAACCACATTGATCCTTTGGAATAATAGCATCTGTTCTTTTCCTAAGCCACATTCATCTACATGATCACACACACACTCAAGTGGATTATGTGATACAACTTCTACCATAGTGGTGCAACATGCAATGTGGAAGCTACTTTCCTAAGTGTATTTGGTCTCTGTGACCATGGTTTGACACATGGAGTACCCAGAGTCATTGCATGTGTTCTTTTCCTAAACCACATTAATCCACATGACCAAACACACACACACTCTAGTGGATTCTGTGATGCAACTTATGCCACACTAGTGGAACATGCAATGTTGAAGTTGCTTTCCTAAGTGTTTTGTTCTCTAGGACCATGTTTTGACACATGGACTCCCTAGAGTCATTGCATGTGTTCTTTTCCTAAACTACATTGATCAACTAGAGTCACTGCTTGTGTTCTTTTCCTAAACCACATTGATCCACATGAACACACACACTTTAGTGTATTATGTGATACAACTTCTGCCACAGTGGTGCAACATGCAATGTGGAAGCTGCTTTTCTAAGTGTTTTTGGTCTCTCTGTCCATGGTTTGACACATGGAGTCCCTAGAGTTATTGTATGTGTTCTTTTCCTAAACCATATTGATCCACTAGAGTCATTGCATGTGTTATTTTCCTAAACCACATTGATCCACATGGCCACACACTCTCTAGTGGATTTTGTGATGTAACTTCTGCCACACTGGTGCAACATGCAATGTGGAAGCTACTTTTCTAAGCATTGTTGTTCTCTTTGACCATGGTTTCACACATGGAGTCCCTAGAGTCATTGCATGTGTTCTTTTCCTAAACCACATTAATCCACTGGAATAATAGCTCGTGTTCTTTTCCTAAGCCACATTGATCCGCATGACCACACACACTCCAATGGATTATGTGATCCAACTTCTGCCACATTGGTGCAACATGCAATGTGGAAGCTGCTTTCGTAAGTGTTTTTGGTCTTTGTGACCATGGTTTGACACATGGAGTACCTAGAGTCATTGCATGTGTTCTTTTCGTAAACCACATTGATCCACATGACCACACACACTCCAGTGCATTATGTGATGCAACTTCTACCACATTGGTGCAACATGCAAAGTGGAAGGTGCTTTCCAAAGTGTTTTTGGTGTATGTGACCATGGTTTGCCACATGGAGTCTCTAGAGTCATTGCATATGTTCTTTGCCTAAACCACATTGCTCCACCAGAGTCATTGAATGTGTTCTTTTCCTAAACCACATTGATCCACATGGGCACACACACTCCAGTAGATTTTGTGATGCAACTTCTGCCACACTGGTGCAACATGCAATGTGGAAGCTACTTTTCTAAGCATTTTTGGTCTCTCTGACCATGGTTTCACACATGGAGTCCCTAGAGTCATTGCATGTGTTCTTTTACAAAACCACATTAATCCACTGGAATAATAGCTTGTGTTCTTTTCCTAAGCCACATTGATCCGCATGACCACACACACTCCAATGGATTATGTGATACAACTTCTGCCACATTGGTGCAACATGCAATGTGGAGGCTACTTTCCTAAGTGTTTTTGGTCTCTGTGACCATGTTTTCACACATGGAGTCCCTAGAGTCATTGCATGTGTTCTTTTCCTAATCTACATTGTACCACTAGAGCCACTGCTTGTGTTCTTTTCCTAAGCCGCATTGATCCACATGACCACACACACTCTAGTGGATTATGTGATACAACTTCTGCCATAGTGGTGCAACATGCAATGTGGAAGCTGCTTTCCTAAGTGTTTTTGGTCTCTCTAACCATGGTTTGACACATGGAGTCTCTAGATTCATTGCATGTGTTCTTTTCCTAAACCACACTGATCCACTAGAGTCATTGCATGTGTTCTTTTCCTAAACCACATTGATCCACATGGCCACACACACTCTAGTGGATTATGTCATGCAACTACTACCACACTGGTGCAACATGCAATGTGGAAGCTGCTTTCCTAAGTGTTTTTTGTATCTGTGACCCTGGTTTGACACATGAAGTCCCTAGAGTCATTGCATCTGTTCTTTTCCTAAACTACATTGATCCACTAGAATTATTGTATGTGTTCTTTTCCTAAACCACATTGATCCACATGACCACACACACTCGAGTGGATTCTGTGATGCAACTTCTGCCACAATGGTGGAACATGCAATTTGGAAGCTACTTTCCTAAGTGTTTCTGGTCTTTGTGACCATTGTTTGACACATAGAGTACCTAGAGTCACTTCATGTGTTCTTTTCCTTAACCACATTGATCCACATGACCACACACACTCCATTGCATTCTGTGGTGCAACTTCTACCACACTGGTGTAACATGCAATGTGGAGGTGTTTTCCTATGTGTTTTTGGTGTATGTGACCATGGTTTGCCACATGGAGTCTCTAGATTCATTGCATGTGTTCTTTTCCTAAACCACATTGATCCACTAGAGTCATTGCATGTGTTCTTTTCCTAAACCACATTGATTCACATGCCCACACACACTCCATTGGATTCTATGATGCAACTTCTACCACATTGGTTCAACAAGCAATGTGGAAGCTATTGTTCTAAGTGTTTTTGGTCTCTTTGACCATGGTTTCACACATGGAGTCCCTAGAGTCATTGCATGTGTTCTTTTCCTAAACCACATTGATCCATAGCATGTGGTCTTTACCTAAGCCACATTGATCCGCATGACCACACACAGTCCAGTGGAATATGTGATACAACTTCGGCCATAGTGGTGCAACATGCAATGTGGAAGCTGCTTTCGTAAGTATTTTTGGTCTCTCTGACCATGCTTTGACACATGGAGTACCCATAGTCATTGCATGTCTTCTTTTCCTAAACCACATTGATCCACAGGACCACACACACTCTAGTGGATTCTTTGATGCATCTTCTGCCACACTGGTGCAACATGCAATGCGGAAGCTGCTTTCCTAAGTGTTTTTGGTCTCTGTGACCATGTTTTTCCAAATGGAGTCCCTAGAGTAATTGCATGTGTTCTTTTCCTAAACTACATTCATCCACTAGAGTCACTTCTTGTGTTCTTTTGCTAGACCACATTGATCCACATGACCACACACACTCTTGTGGATTGTGTGATACAACTTCTGCCATAGTGGTGTAACATGCAATGTGGAAGCTGCTTTCCTAAGTGTTTTTAGTCTATCTGACCATGGTTTGACACATGGAGTTCCTAGAGTCATTACATGTGTTCTTTTCCTAAACCACATTGATCCACTAGAATCATTGCATGTTTCTTTGCCTAAACCACATTGATCCACATGACCATACACACCCCAGTGGATTCTGTGATGCAACTTCTTCCACACTGGTGCAACATGCAACGTGGAAGATACTTTTCTAAGTGTTTTTGGTCTCTCTAACCATGGTTTCACACATGGAGTCCGTAGAGTCATTGCATGTGTTCATTTCCTAAACCACATTAATCCACTGGAATAATAGCATGTGTTCTTTTCCTAAGCCACATTAATCCGCATGACCACACACACTCCAATGGATTATGTGATACAACTTCTGCCACAGTGGTGCAACATGCAATGTGGAAGATGCTTTCCTAAGTCTTTTTGGTCTCAGTGACCATGTTTTGA
Source organism: Avena eriantha (assembly GCA_910589775.1). Lineage (NCBI taxonomy): Eukaryota > Viridiplantae > Streptophyta > Magnoliopsida > Poales > Poaceae > Avena > Avena eriantha. The sequence continues at coordinate 435,625,372 of OU342742.1, read as the reverse complement.
CACATGGGGTCCCTAAACCACATTCCTATGTGCTTTCATTCTCTATGACCATGGTTTGACACATACATCACCTATATTCATTGCATGTGTGCTTTTCCTAATCTACATTGATCCACTAGATTCATTGCTTGTGTTCTTTTCCTAAACCACATTGATCCACATGACCACACACACTCTAGTGCATTCTGTGATGCAACATATGCCACACTAGTGCAAATTTGGAAGCTGTTTTCCGAAGTGTTTTTGGTCTCTCTAACCATGGTTTAACACATGGAGTCCCTAGAATCATTGCATGTGTTCTTTTCCTAAACGACATTGATCCACTAGAGGCACTGTATGTGTTCTTTTCCTAAACCACATTGATCCACATGACCACAAACTCTCCAGTGGATTCTGTGATGCAACTTCTACCACACTGGTGCAACATGCAATGTCGAAGCTACTTCTCTAAGCATTTTTGGTCTCTCTGACCATGGTTTCACACATGGAGTCACTAGAGTCATTGCATGTGTTCTTTTACAAAACCACATTAATCCACTGGAATAATAGCTTGTGTTCTTTTCCTAAGCCACATTGATCTGCATGACCACACACACTCAAGTGGATTTTGTGATACAACTTCTACCACATTGGTGCAACATGCAATGAGGAAGCTCCTTTCCGATGTGTTTTTGGTCTATGTGAACATGGTTTGACCCATGGCGTACCTAGAGTCATTGCATGTGTTATTTTCCTAAACCACATTGATCCACATGACCACACACACACTCTAGTGGATTCTATGATGCAACTTCTGCCACACTGGTGCAACATGCAATGTTGAAGCTGCTTTCCTAATTGGTTTTGGTCCCTGTGACCATGTTTTGACACATGGAGTCCGTAGTAATTGCATGTGTTCTTTTCCTAAACTACACTGATCCACTAGATTCACTACTTGTGTTCTTTTCCTAAACCACATTGATCCAGATGACCACACACACTTTAGTGGATTATGTGATACAAGTTCTGCCACAGTGGTGCAATATGCAATGTCGAAGTTACTTTCCTAAATGTTTTTGGTCTCTCTGACCATGGTTTGACACATGGAGTCCCTAGAGTCATTGCATGTGTTCTTTTCCTAAACCACATTGATCCACTAGAATCATTCCATGTGTGCTTTTCCTAAACCACATTGATCCACATGACCACACATACTCAAGTGGATTATGTGGTCATGTGGATCAATGTGGTTTAGGAAAATAACACAAGAAGTGACTCTAGTGGATCGATGTAGTTTAGGAAAAGAACACATGTAATGACTCTAGGGACTCCATGTGTCAAACCATGGTCATAGAGACCAAAAATACTTAGGAAAGTAGATTCCACATTGAATGTTGAACGAGTGTGGCGGAAGTTGCATCATAGAATCCACTTGAGTGTGTGTGTGTGGTCATGTGGATCAATATGGTTTAGGAAAAGAACACATGCAATGACTCTACTGGATCAATGTCATTTAGGAAAGCAGCTTCCACATTGAATGTTGCACGAGTGTGGCAGAAGTTGCATCATAGAATCCACTGATGTGTGTGTGGGCATGTGGATCATTGTGGTTTAGGAAAAGAATACATGTAGTGACTCTAGTGGATCAATGTGATTTAGGAAAAGAACACATGCAATGAATCTAGGGACTCCAAGTGTGAAACCCTCGTCAGAGAGAACAAAAACGTATAGAAAAGTATCTTCGACATTGTATATTGCACTAGTGTGGCAGAAGTTGCATCACAGAATCCACTAGAGTGTGTGTGGTCTTGTGGATCAATGTGGTTTAGGAAAATAACAAATCTAGCGACTCTAGTGGATCAATTGGTTTATTAAAAGAACACATGCAATGACTCTAGGGACTCCATGTGTCAAAGCATTGTCACATAGACCAAAAACACTTAGGAAAGGAGCTTCCACATTGCATGGTGCACCACTATGGCAGAAGTTGTATCACGCAATCCACTAAAGTGTGTGTGGTCATGTGGATCAATGTGGTTTAGGAAAATAACACAAGAAGTGACTCTAGTGGATCAATTTAGTTTAGGAAAAGAACACATACAATGACTCTAGGGACTCCATGTGTCAAAAAATGGTCACAGAGACCAAAAACACTTAGGAAAGCAGCTTCCACATTGCATGTTGCACCTGTGTGGCAGAAGTTGCATCACAGAATCCACTGGAGTGTGTGTGTGGATCAATGTGGTTGTAACATCCCAAATCTTTAATCAAAGATATTAAGATCCAAATCACCCAATTTAGGGTTAACAAAAACTTTTCACTATTAAAAATAAATATGAATGCATGTGTGTTTACATTAAGATAGAATTGTATGGAATTGCCATGTTTGTTTGTTCTAATGGTTGTAAAATGATTCAAAGGTGAATGACACATCATCTAGATCATTTAAAAACCAAATCCAAAGAAAAAGAAATAAAATAAGTTTAATAAAGGCAAATGGTCACTTTTGCCATTTTAATCCACTAGGCCACTTTAGGTGTTCCTAGAAGTCAATTTCAAACAGAAACAATTCCAACTCTTTGCACCCGTTGCTAGTACAAGTAAAGATCTACCAAGGCCCACTTTGAATTCTTATAAAAACATTTAAACACTAATTTTAAATGACATTTGAAAATGGAATCAAATGTATGTACATAGATCCCACTTTTTCAAAAACCACTCAAATGAGTTCACCTTGACAATCCCAAGCAACCACAGATGCTCAAGCATATGACTAACACACCCACCAAAAATCTTTTCAAAATTCAAAAGTTTTCTTCATGCAGCCATTGTGTCGAACACCTTGTGGTCAGATAAAAACTTGCCTAACTAATAATGTTGCTAATCAACTCTTTGTCCCTCTTTCGACCCCCTCTGCTCTTCCCTGTCTCCCCTAGTTCCAACCAAGCCATCAAGGAACTACCCCTTAGCCTCCAGCAGCAGTGCCACGTCGCCCGTTCTTGTCACCACCGGCCACTAGAGACCAATTTGCGCCAATCCAGCACCGTCCCTAGCTCCGCCGCACCCTACCGCGCACCCCTGTCCACCCCACGGAAGCAGCCGAGCCCTGGACCACCGAGGAGCAGTTGTGCACCGAGCCTCTATGCCATGCACGGATAACGCCAGAGTGTCGTCCCCGACATGCCAGCACAAGCCGCCCCTTGACCTCAGCTTGCACGTGCCACTCCGCCATAACCCCAACATGCTCCAGGATATGCCATTTTCCCCGCGCGCGACCAGCAGCCACCGCACGCACCGTCGAGCACTGCCTCTGCCGCTCAGAGCGCCAGCCTCGCCCGACCAAAATCCACCGCCCCTAGCAGCACCATTGCACCGTAGATGACCGCCATGAGGCAGCCCACCATCCGCCTACCTCGCCCATGCCTTTAGCCCCCTGTACCGTCGTCTCCGACGAGGCACGCCCATGCCGCTCTGCCCCTTCATCGACCCTATATGAGGAGCCCTCCCCAGCACCATTTATCCACACTACCTCACTCCCCACGTCCCACTGAGTCTCTCACACCATCCCCGGAGCCACTCGAGCCACCGTTCGTTGGAATTTCCCCCGAAGTCGCCGTAGCAAAGGAAGAAGGGGCCCGTCGATTTCGACCACCTCAGGAGCCGCCACGACCACGCCTGAGTCCACCGTCTTCTCCATGATCAATCGCCCCCATCGCCACGTTAGCGAGAGCCCTGGTAAGCCCCCAATCGACTCCCACCGAGCCCCTAGGGTTCAGTCTCACCGGCGACCAGTTCGTCGTCGACGATGAGCCACAACCGTTGATCTAGGTTCTAATCGCACGGTCCACAGTGCCCCGTACCGCTTCACATTTAGTTGTGCCACTAAGATGCGGGAACCCCCTGTCAGCTGCCCTTTGCGCCATGGAGTGTCACTGGGCCGGCCCATTTAGTTTCCCGTGCTGGCCCTGGAATTCAAATAAGTGTTTTTCTATTTAGTTTTAAACTCAGTTCTCTCCAATAGTTTAAAAATCAATTCAGAAGGATTTACTCTACCAAATTGAATGATTCAAATTTTTTTAGAAAGATAATCAAAATATCTATCCAAGCCCGTTGGATTCAAATCAATTGGAGTTAGGGATCTCACATAGAAAAAATAATAAGACAGAGACTTTTCTACATTCAAACATTTTTCAAAAATCAACCAAATAGCTTTTGAGTTGATTCCAACTCTCAAAAATCACATTTTATAATAGCTATCGGAATATGTAATATTTAGGTTTACATGCAGTGACTTTGGACTAGTACCAAAATAGTGCTATATAGGCATTTCTAGTCACTTTAAATCATTAAAATTATTAACTTAAACTTATTGGAATGTGACCAACACTTTAAATCAAATTCCCATGCATTAGAATATGTGGTGATGACATGTCCCCACATGATCCCATATTTTAATTGGAGAATATTAAATTTTAGTTATTTTCTGTGAGTAGAAATTACTTTTCTCAAATAAAATAAATGAAACTAGTTCATTAAATCTTGTGATGAATGTGATGATGCTAGATCATCAGGTGTGTGCATTAGTGTACTAAATATACTAGTTAAGTATTGTTTGGTGATTGTGTATTCCGTTTGTATTTATAGACGATAGTACCGACCAAGTCTACGAAGAGGAGGAATTCTACCCTGAGGAAGAAGATGAGAATTTCAACCACTACACCAACCAAGGCAAGCCATCATTAACAATGCAAGATAACACTTGCAAGCTTGCTAACCTAAGAAAATGCCTTAAGCATGCTTTGGATATACCCGTTGGAGTTATAACCATCCCAAGTTTTACTTACTAGTCTTTCTTTCACTTTACCAAAGTTCTTTACCTTATTTATAGATAGCATAAAGCGTATAAAACTTTTCCTATATTAGATTTCATTCTATGGCATGAGATTGAGATTAGCATCCCACCTTAGTGAACACTCTTAACTTAGTAGTTTAGAGCTAAACTACAAACTTGATCACTTTAGATGGGAATACTTGGTGAAAATGATTATGAAAACCTTGGAATGATGAGTCATTCTATTGAGATGTTTTGACATGTGTTGAGAAACACAAATGGTTTATGATGATGAAAATGTTGAGGCATGAGCCTTAGCCCCTTTATAAAAACTGATGGTTCGGTTCGGATGCGATACCATTCCAATTTTACCGTACAACCACAATACCTGAATTGGGTAAGGCTTAGCCGGAAGTTTGTATGCATTAGTATTGGTTCCCTCGCGGGAGAGGTTTGAGCTAAGGCTACCTGTCAATGTTGTCCACCTATGCAGTGCCCAGGATGGCAGATGGCCATGGCTGGGAGGCGAAGCTCATAGGAGAGGTGCTTATACTAGGGTGTGTAAAGGAAAGGTTATGATTGATTATCCTCATACTAAGTATGATGATTCAGGGTTATCCCTGACGGATGTATGGAATGTTGTTGTGAAAGTGTACCACCTCTGCAGAGTGTCAAACTATTCGAATAGCCGAGTCCGTGGTTATGGACAGTTGGAGTGGCCATACTGTTCCGTTGTCAGATGTTTTCAAAATGACTTATGAAAGGATTTGTGACATGACTTGACCACAACAGGGTTGTGACTATGAAAACTAAGTTCCCACTTAGGTGATTTAGAACTTTATTTTATCTTTCTTTGTTTCTAAACTCAGCTTAGGTTTCAAACTTAACTTGCAAATAAACTTAGAGTTTAGCATTCCTACTAGAACTACCCTACTTGTTAGTGATTGTTTGCGAGTACTTAAAGAGTACTCATGGCTTTGTCCCTAGCTATTCCCATGGCCGGACTATGAAGAGGACTATCTGGAAGAAGGACAGCAGGATGGCTAGGCCAACTTGGACTATCTCCCATCGTCAGCATTGCCTGTGACACTGAAGATGGAGCCCACCGCTACGCTATTTATTCCGCTACTTGTGTGTATTAAGACTGGATCATGAGATCCTTTATTTGTGTAAGACCTTATTATGGTCTGTAATGGATGATGTACTATGATATCCAATCTGTTATGTCTCGCAAAAATGGTAATCCTGGGATTGCGATGTATGGCATAACAGGCATCTGGGATTAAAAATCCGGGTGTTGAAAAGTTGGTATCAAAGCCATCCTAACCATAGGAGACCCTAGTTAGAATGGACGTCCAAACAAAAACTTAGTTTCAAAAACAAAGAAGTGAGTATTTGTGAAAACCTATTTCCCCTCTTACCCTTGAGATTCTTTCAAAAAGATTCATGTTCCTCATAAATTCTTACATTTCAACTTAAAATTGGACATACTTGATCACTTAACTAACTTACTCATCCTAAACTCTTATAGATGGAAGTTTAGTACTGCAAGTTCTACCAGTTGGGCAATGGAGGCCAATTGATCTTCAAGAGGGATCTTGATGCACTATCTGAGTACCTGGAGCGTCCGCATCCGGAATTCTTCGGAGCTCAACTCAATGACCACCCCGGAGGAGATTTACAATGGCTGATAGTTGCTGATCTTCGAGGCAAGATGGAGTCACCACTTTCCGAGAAGATTCAATTCACCATGAGAGAGAACAACTGGCTAGATGGATTAGGCAGGGCAATGCATGAAGCTCTCGCCCGTCTTTGCGAACAGAACATCAACTTGATCCAGGGAACCCGCTTTGCTCACTATGCAAGGCGTGATTCTATGGGAATGCCTCTAGAGATGCCAAGTCACCCGGAGTTGAGGCGCCAAGTGGAGAACCTTGACTTCCTGCTGTATGACAGACAGAAGGAATTGGACAATGCTCGAGAGTACGCCAACCACAACCTTGCCATTGCCGCCCAGAAGGCCCAGACTTTCTCACTGCTCATCAAGGATCGTCAATCACTCTGTCGTCAACACGCAAAGAAGGATCGCACCATCGACCTTCTTTGCAAGAAGGTGGCCGACCTCGAGAAGATCATCAGGGAGCAAGAAGCTCAGCTTGTAGCAAAAGAAGAAGAAGAAGAAGGTGAAGACATCCAGGGGATATTCCCTCGTACCTCAACAATGATGATGACTATCTGGAGGATGATGCCATGGACTTCTACATAGACGATGACGACTCCGACTTCATCGATGATGAGTAGATGCACTAGAGCACTATCATAGGAAGGAGATGTATCAGTCCCATTGTATCTTAGCTCCCAGAATGGTTCTTAAAACCATATGTTTCCTTTCATATTGTGGTGTGTGGTTGTATCATGTGCCTTGCTTGAATGAATGAATGAAAAATTGTTAGTTTGCCAAACCCGAGTCAAACTAAAACTTTTAGCTTTTGAAAACAAAACCATGAACCTTAGAACTTTCCCTCTTACCCCTTTATCTATATCAATCTTAAGATGACTCGTGGAAACCAAGGGGGAGCAGCTCATCGCAGGACCCGATGCTGCAGATTCTACAGACGCTAATTGCAGACCGCGAAGCTAGTAGAGCAGAGCGCCAAGCAAATCTTGCCACCCTGCAGCAGATCACCCAGATGGCCCACAATAATCAAGGTCATGGAAATCAGGATCATCATGGATCCAAACTCAAAAACTTTCATAATACCAATCCCCCTATCTTTATCCAGTATGAAAACCCACTGGATGCTGATGATTGGTTACAGACCATGGAGAATAACTTAGAAGTAGCAGGAGTTGACGCAAATCAGCAAGTTCTGTTTGCCACTCACTATCTGGCAGGAGATGCAAGAGCATGGTGGAACAACACCCGTAACATGAACCACGGTCAAGTGATGACGTGGGAAGCTTTCAAGTCTAAGTTTAGCCGCACCCATGTACCGCAAGGTTTAGTCACCAGAATGAGAGATGAGTTCAGAGAACTGAAGCAGGGTAGAATGACTGTAGTACAGTACCATGATAGATTTCTATCCCTCGACAGGTATGCACCTGATGAGATCAACACGAAAGCCAAGAAGAAGGAGAGATTCCTAAATGGATTGCATGATGAGATGCAAACGGTGTTAATCAACATTTGTTTTGAAGATCTCGAAGAGCTAGTCAACTCTGCCATCCAGATGGAAGGAAAGATCAACCAAGCCAACAACAACCGCAAGTGTAGAATGATGCACTAGAGTGGATCCAACAATCACCAGAAGTATCACCCCAACCCGTCTGCAGGATAGCCCCGCGGAACAATAGACCCCCAATGTCTCGCCCAAGCTACCCCAACCGTAGCAGAGGAAATGTCAAGACCGGCGGAAATCACAACAACCACCCCGGCAACTCCAACAACTTTAACCGTGCACATACCAAGTCCAATAACGACACCAACAACAATACTTCCCCAAGGACTGGAAGCAATGCCATGCCTGTTGCAGCTAAAGACAAGTCTCAGATTACTTGCTTTGAGTGTGGAGTGAAGGGTCACTACTCCAATGAGTGTCCCAAGAAGATTGCCGCCACTGCCAATGTGAATGCCCCAGCTCATCAGCAGCGTCGTGTTCAACCCGGAAGGAGATTCGCCCCAGGGAACCCTCACAATCGCAACGGCCGTCTTTTCCACATGAACGCCAAAGAAGCCCAAGAAGTGCCAGATGTCGTGCTGGGTATGTTTTCTATAAACTTAGTATTAGCAAGAGTGTTGTTTGATTCTGGAGCATCGCACTCGTTTGTTACAGAAGAATTTGCATGCACTAGTAAGATTCACCCAACCAATTTGAAGCATGTTATGATAGTTCAAATACCTTGTTCAACCACCAAAGCTAGAAAAATTTACAAGGTTGTACCTATCAGAATACATGGGATAGATTTTTATGAAAATCTAATAGTACTTGGAACCAAAGGTTTGAAAGTAGTACTAGGAATGGATTGGATGTCGAAACATAAAGGATTGATCGACTGTGCCAAGAAAGCCATCACGATGACCAGTAGCTCTAGAGTAATAGTAGAGCATGTTTCTGAAACCTTACCGCGTCAGTTCAAGTGAAACAAGAGTCTAACCCTACCCACCATAGACCAAGTCAGAGTAGTCTGTGAATACCCCGACATATTCCCAGATGAATTTCCCGGTATGCCCCCAGATCGGGACATTGAGTTCATTATTGAACTAATTCTTGGAACTGGACCCATAGCTCAGAGACCCTATAGCATGAACCCATCAGAGTTAGTGGAACTGAAGAAGCAACTGGATGCTATGCTGGCAAAAGGTTTGATTCAACCAAGTGCATTGCCATGGAGATCGCCAGTATTGTCCGTCGACAAGAAGGATGGAGGTAACCGTTTGTGCACAAATTACCGGAAGCTAAATGATGTCACCATCAAGAACAAGTACCTATTGCCAAAGATAGAGGATCTATTTGATCAGTGTGCCAGAGTGTTCTCTAAGATTGATCTTAGGACTGGTTATCATGAACTCAAGATTCGTGCAACGGATATTCCAAAGACCGGATTTACTACCAGATATGGATTGTATGAGTATACGGTCATGTCTTTTGGATTAACCAATGCCCCCTCTTATTTCATGAATCTCATGAATAAGATCTTTATGAACTTTCTGGATAAGTTTGTCATCGTGTTTATCGACGATATTCTTATCTACTCCAAGGCAGAAGAAGACCATGAGCAACATCTGAGAAACATCCTTGAAACCCATAGAGAGCATCAGTTGTATGCCAAGTTCACCAAATGTGAGTTTTGGCTGAAAGAAGTAGGATTCCTCAGAAATATTGTGTCAGCCGGGGGAGTCGCTGTTGATCCCTCCAAGATCAAAGATATCGAAGAATGGGAAGCCCCAACCACTCAAACCCAAGTCCGTGCATTTCTTGGATTAGTGGGATATTACCGCAAGTTCGTAGAAGGATTTTCCAGCATCGCTAGACCCATGACCCAATTGTTGAAGAAGGACAAGAAGTTCGAATGGACTGACAAATGTGAAGCTAGTTTCCAAGAGCTCAATAAGAGATTGATTTCAGCCCCAATATTGATTATGCCAGATATGAAGAAGCCGTTTGACGTGTATTGTGATGCATCCAAGATTGGTCTTGGATGTGTGTTGATGCAAGAAGGCAAAGTCATAGCATATCTGTCCAGACAACTGAAGCAGCATGAGCAAAACTACCCACCCATGATCTTGAACTAGCAGCCGTAGTTTTGGCATTGAGGACATGGTGTCATTATCTTATGGGTAATCGCTGTGAGATTTACTCAGATCACAAGAGCTTGAAGTATATTTTAACTCAAAAGGAGCTAAATATGAGGCAAATGAGATGGATAGAGTTAATCAAGGATTATGACCTTGACATTCACTATCACCCCGGTAAAGCCAATGTGGTAGAGGATGCTCTTAGCAGATTGCCGTGTAGGTTAAACACCATGATCAAGAAGAAGCAACCAAGTTTGCATGAGGAGTTGGAGCAGTTTAGAACTGAGCTAGTTAGCAATGGATTCTTAGCTAGAATTGAACTTCAACCCACGTTGATCAGTCAGATCAAAGAAGCCTAGAAGGGAAACGACAGTATCGACGAAATCAAGCCTCGTATTGGTACAGGAAAGGTACCTAGATTCACCAAAGACGAAGAATGAGTTCTGTGGTACAAATGACATATCTGCGTGCCAGCAGATTCGGAGTTGAAGCAAGTTATCATGTAAGAAGCTCATGATACCCTTTATTCTATCCACCTCGGAGGAACGAAGATGTATCAGGATTTGAAGGAGAAATTTTGGTGGCACAAGATGAAGAGATAAATTGGAAGCTACATCGCCAAGTGTGATATATGTCAAAGAGTCAAAGTGGAACATTAGAGACCCGCAGGACTGTTGCAACCATTGCAGATTCCAGAATGGAAATGGGATTCCGTCGGAATGGACTTTATCACCCGTTTTCCTACTTCTAGTAGGGGAAATGACTCAATCAGGGTCATTGTTGATAGAATGTCCAAGGTAGCCCATTTTATACCTATCAAGATCACCTATCAGAGTTCTAAGCTAGCAGACTTATACATTGCTAGAATTGTCAGTTTGCATGGAACCCCCAAGACCATAGTGTCGGATCGAGGAACCCAATTTACCTCCAGATTTTGGCAGAAAGTCCAAGAAGGATTGGGAACCAAGTTGAATTTCAGCACATCTTATCACCCATAGACCGATGGACAGACTGAAAGAGTCAACCAGATATTAGAAGCCATGTTGATAGCTTGTGTGTTAGAGTATGGAGCAAAATGGGAAGATTGTCTGCCTTTCGCAGAATTATCATACAACAACAGTTATCAAGCCAGTTTGCAAATGGCCCCATTTGAGTTCTTATATGGAAGTAAGTGTCGTACCCCTTTGAATTGGTCGCAAGTAGGAGAGAGTCAGATTTTCAGACGTGACACCCTAGGAGAAGCCGAAGAGAAGGTTCACAAAGTCCGTGAGCACCTCAAGACCGCCAATCCAGACAGAAGAGTTATGCTGACAAGAGACGTAGAGACCTGACTTTCAATGTCAGAGATTTTGTGTATCTCAAGGTTTCGCCATTGAAGGGAACGCAACGTTTTAGTTTGAAAGGAAAGTTAGCGCCAAGATATAATGTACCCTTCAACATTCTGAATCATCGAGGAGAAGTATCATATCAACTGGACCTGCCCGAGGAGATGTACGCCATCCATGATGTGTTCCACATCTCGTTACTTCGCAAATTCTTAGAAGTGCCAAAGAAGACTGAAGTGTTCAAGAACATCCATCACCGAGCCGTTGATATCAACAAGGATCTGACATATCATGAAGTGCCCATCCGTATCTTAGAAGAAGCTTACAGAACCACCAGGACCCGTAGTATCAAATTTCTCAAGATCCAATGGAGCAACCACACCGAAGAGGAAGCCACTTGGAAGCGAGAAGATTACATTAGGACAAAGTTTCCAGATCTCTTTAGTTCCTAGTTTTCTTTCTTAAATCTCGGGATGAGATTTTGTTTAAGGGGGGAAGGTTTGTAACATCCCAAATCTTTAATCAAAGATATTAAGATCCAAATCACCCAATTTATCGTTAAAAAAAACTTTTTACTATTAATAATAAATATGAATGCATGTGTGTTTACATTAAGATAGAATTGTATGGAATTGCCATGTTTGTTTGTTCTAATGGTTGTAAAATGATTCAAAGGTGAATGACACATCATCTAGATCATTTAAAAACCAAATCCAAAGAAAAAGAAATCAAATAAGTTTAATAAAGGCAAATGGTCACTTTTGCCATTTTAATCCACTAGGCCACTTTAGTTGTTCCTAGAGGTCAATTTCAAATAGAAACAATTCTAACTCTTTGCACCACTTGCTAGTACAAGTAAAGATCTACCAAGGCCCACTTTGAATTCTTACAAAAACATTTAAACACTAATTTTAAATGACATTTGAAAATGGAATCAATTGTATGTACATAGATCCCACTTTTTTCAAAACCACTCAAATGAGTTCACCTTGACAATCCCAAGCAACTACAGATGCTCAAGCATATGACTAACACACCCACCAAAAATCTTTTCAAAATTCAAAAGTTTTCTTCATGCGGCCATTGTGTCGAACACCTTGTGGTCACAGAAAAACTTGCCTAACTAATACTGTTGCTAATCAACTCTTTGTCCCCCTTTCGACCCCCTCTGCTCTTCCCTGTCTCCCCTAGTTCCAACCAAGCCATCAAGGAGCTACCCCTTAGCCTCTAGCAGCAGTGTTGCGCCGCCCGTTCTTGGTCACCGTCGGCCAAACATGGGCAAGGCACCAGAGCCCAAGCGCGCCAATCCAGCACCGTCCGTAGCTTCGCCGCACCCTATCGCGCACCCTTGTCCGCCCAACGGAAGCAGCCGAGCCCTGGACCACCGAGGAGTAGCCGCGCACCGAGCCTCTGTGCCATGCACGGAGCACGCCAAAGCATCGTCCCCGATAGGCCAGCACAAGCCGCGCCTTGACGTCAGCTTGCACGCGCCACTCTGCCATAACCCTAGCATACCCCAGGACATGCCTTGACCAGTAGCCACCGCACGCAGCGTCGAGCTTCGCCTTTGCCGCTCTGAGCGCCAGCCTCGCCCGACCAAAAGCCACCGCCCCTAGCAGCGCCATTGCGCCGTAGATGACCGCCAGGAGGCAGCCCACCATCCGCCTACCTCGCCCATGCCTTCAGCCCCCTGTATCGTTGTCTCCGACGAGCCGCGCCCATGCCGCTCTGCCCATTCGTCGACTCTATATAAGGAGCCCTCCCCAACACCATTTCTCCACACTACCTCACTCCCCACCTCCCACTGAGTCTCTCACACCATCCCCGGAGCCACTCAACCCACCGTTCGCCGGAATTTCCCCCAGAGCCGCCGCAGCAGAGGAAGAAGGGGCCCGTTGATTTCGACCACCTCAGGAGTCGTCGTGACCACGCCTGAGTCCGCTGTCGTCTCCATGATCTATTGCCCCCATGACCACGTTAGCTGGAGCCCTAGTAAGCCCCTGATCGGCCCGCACCGAGCCACCAGGGTTTAGTCTCGCCGGCGACCAGTTCGTCGTCGACGATGAGCCACGACCGTTGATCTAGGTTCTAATCGCACGGTCCACAACGCCCCATACCGCTTCGCGTTTAGTTGTGCCGCTGACATGCGGGACCCCCCTATAAGCTGCCCTTTGCGCCGCGGAGTGTCTGGGCCGGCCCATTTAGTTTCCCACGCTGGCCCTAGAATTCAAATAAGTGTTTTTCTATTTAGTTTTAAACTCAATTCTATCCACTAGTTTAAAAATCAATTCAGAAGGATTTACTCAACCAACTTGAATGATTCAAATTTTGTTAGAAAAATAATAAAACTATCTATCCAAGCCCATTGGATTCAAACCAATTGGAGTTAGAGATCTCACATAGCAAAAATAATAAGACAGAGACTATTCTACATTCAAACATTTTTCAAAAATCAACCATAATAGCTTTTGAGTTGATTCCAACTCTCAGAAATCACATTTGATAATACCTATCGGAATATGTAATAATATTTAGTTTTGCATGCGGTGACTTTGGACTAGTACCAAAATAATTCTATATAGGCATTTTTAGTCACTCTAAATCATTAAAATAATGAACTTAAACTTATTGAAATATGACCAACACTTTAAATCACATTCCCATGCATTAGAGTATGTGGTGGTGACATGTGTCCACATGATCCCATATTTTAATTGGAGAATATTAAATTTTAGTAATTTTTAGTGAGTAGAAATTACTTTTCTCAAATAAAATAAATGAAACTAATTCATTAAATCTTGTGATGAATGTGATGATGCTAGATCATCAGGTGTGTGCATTAGTGTACTAAATAGACTAGTTAAGTATTGTTTGGTGATTGTGTATTTCGTATGTATTTATAGAAGATAGTACCGACCAAGTCTACGAAGAGGAGGAATTCTACCCCGAGGAAGAAGAAGAGAATTTCAACCACTACACCAACCAAGGCAAGCCATCATTAACAATGCAAGCTAACACTTGCAAGCTTGCTAACCTAAGAAAATGCCATAAGCATGCTTTGGATATACCCGTTGGAGTTATAACCATCCCAAGTTTTACTTACCAGTCTTTATTTCACTTTACCAAAGTTCTTTACCTTATTTATAGATAGCATAAAGAGTATAAAATTTGGCCTATATTAGATGTCATTCTATGGCATGAGATTGAGATTAGCATCCCACCTTAGTGAACACTCTTAACTTAGTAGTTTAGAGCTAAACTACAAACTTGATCACTTTAGATGGGAATACTTGGTCAAAATGGTTATGAAAACCTTGGAATGACGAGTCATTCTATTGAGATGTTTTGACATGTGTTGAGAAACACAAATGGTTTATGATGATGAAAATGTTGAGGCATGAGCCTTAGCCCTTTTATAAAAACTGATGGTTGGGTTTGGATGTGATACCATTCCAATTTTACCGTACAACCACAATACCTAAATTGGGTAAGGCTTAGCCAGAAGTTTATATGCATTAGTATTGGTTCCCTTGTGGGAGAGGTTTGAGTTGAGGCTACCTCTCAATGTTGTCCACCTATGTAGTGTCCAGGATCGCAGATGGGCATACCTAGGAGGCCAAGCTGATAGGAGAGGTGCTTATACTAGGGTGTGTAAAGGAAAGGTTATGATTGATTATCCGCATACTAAATATGATGATTTAGGGTTATCCCTGACGGATGTATCGAATGTTGTGGGGAAAGTGAACCACCTCTGCAGAGTGTCAAACTATTCGAATAGCCGCGTCCGCGGTTATGGACAGTGGGAGTGGCCATACTGTTCCGTTGTCAAATGTTTTCAAAATGACTTATGAAAGTATTTGTGACATGACTTGACCACAACAGGGTTGTGAGTATGAAAACTAAGTTCCCACTTAGGTGACTTAGAACTTTATTTTATCTTTCTTTATTTCTGAACTCAGCTTATGTTTCAAACTTAACTTGCAAATAAACTTAGAGTTTAGCATTCCTACTAGAACTACCCTACTTGTTAGTGATAGTTTGCGAGTACTTAAAGAGTACTCATGGCTTTGTTCCTGGCTATTCCCGTGTCCAGACTATGAAGAGGACTATCTGGAAGAAGGACAGCAGGACGGCTACGAGAACTAGGACTATCTCCCATCGTCAGCATTGCCTGTGACACTAAATATGGAGCCCACCACTACGCTATTTATTCCGCTACTTATGTGTATTAAGACTGGATCATGAGATCCTTTATTTGTGTAATACCTTGTTATGGTTTGTAATGGATGATGTACTATGATATCCAATCTGTTATGTCTCACAAAAATGGTAATCCTGGGATTGCGATGTATGGCATAACATGCATCTGGGATTAAAAATCTGGGTGTTTACAGTGTTTTAGGAAAAGAACACATGCAATGACTCTGGGTACTCCATCTGTCAAACCATGGTCACAGAGACCAAAAACACTTAGGAAAGCAGCTTCCACATTTCATGTTGCACCACGGTGGCAAAAGTTGTATCACATAATCTAGTGGAGCGTGTGTGGTCATGCAGATCAATCTGGCTTAGGAAACGAACACACGCTATTATTCTAGTGGATCAATGTGGATTAGGAAGAGAACATATGCAATGACTCTAGGGACTCCATGTGTGAAACCATGGTCAGAGAGACCAAAAACGCTTAGAAAAGTAGCTTCGAGATTGCTTGTTGCACCAGTGTGGTAGAAGTTGCATCACAGAATCCACTGGAGTGTGTGTGGTCATGTGGATCAATGTGGTTTAGGAAAACAACACATGCAGTGTCTCTAGTGGATCAATGTGGTTTAGGAAAAGAACAAATGCAAGGACTCTAGGTACTTCATGTGTCAAACCAAGGTTAGAGATACCAAAAAACACTTAGGAAAACAGCTTCCACATTTGCACTAGTGTGGCAGAAGTTGCATCATAGAATCAACTGGAGTGTGTGTGGTCATCTGGATCAATGTGGTTTAGGGAAAAACACATGTAATGACTCTAGTAGATCAATGTGGCGTGGGAAAAGAACACATGGAATGACTCTAGGGACTCCATGTGTCAAACCATGGTCAGAGAGACCAAAAACACTTAGGAAAGCAGCTTCCACATTGAATGTTGCACGAGTGTGGCAGAAGTTGCACCATAGAATCCATTGGAGTGTGTGTGGGCATGTGGATCAATGTGGTTTAGGAAAAGAACATGTGTAGTGAGTCTAGTGGATCAATGTGGTTTAGGAAAAGAACACATGTAATGACTCTAGGGACACCATGTGTCAAACCATGGTTAGAGAGACCAAAAACACTTAGGAAAAACAGCTTCCACATTTGCACCAGTTTGGGAGAAGTTGCATCACACTATCCATTGGAGTGTCTGTGGTCATGTGGATCGATGTGGTTTAGGAAAAGAACAAATGCAACGACTAGTGGATCAATGTGGTATAGGAAAAGAACACATGGAATGACTCTACGGAGTCCATGTGCCAAACCATGGTCAAAGACACCAAAAACACTTAGGAAAGCAACTTCCACTTTAAATGTTGCACGAGTGTGGCAGAAGATGCATAACAGAATCCACTTGAGTGTGTGTGGGCATGTGGATCAATGTGGTTTAGGAAAAGAACACATGCAATGACTCTAGGGAGTCCATGTGTCAAACCATGGTCACAGAGACCAAAAACACTTCGGAAAGCAGCTTCCGCATTGCATGTTGCACCGGTGTGGCAGAAGTTGCATCACAGAATCCAGTAGAGTGTGTGTGGTCATGTGGATCAATGTGGTTGAGGGAAAGAACACAAGCACTGACTCTAGTGGATTAATGTGGTTTAGGAAAAGAACACGTGCAATGACTCTAGGCACTCCATGTGTCAAACCATGGTTAGAGAGACAAAAAACAGTTAGGAAAACAGCTTCCACATTTGCACCAGTGTGGCAGAAGTTACATCACAGAATCCACTAGAGTGGTTGTGGTCATGTGGAACAATGTGGTTTAGGAAAAGAACACATGGAATGACTCTAGTGGATCAATGTGGTTTAGGAAAAGAATACATGGAATGACTCTAGGGATTCCATGTGTCAGAGAGACCAAGACCACTTAGGAAAGCAGCTTCTACATTGAATGTTGCACGAGTGTGGCAGAAGTTGCATCACAGAATCCACTAGAGTGTGTGTGGGCATTTGGATCAATGTGGTTTAGGAAAATAACACATGCAATGACTCTAGTGGATCAATGTCGTTTAGGAAAGCAGCTTGCACATTGAATGTTGCACGAGTGTGGCAGAAGTTGCATCATAGAATCCACTCATTTGTGTGTGGGCATGTTGATCATTGTGGTTTAGGAAAAGAATAGATGAACTGACTCTAGTGGATCAATGTTGTTTAGGAAAAGAACATATGCAATGACTCTAGGGAGTCTGCCGGGGCGATTACCCCCGGGTACCGCAACTAGACAAGAAACGGGGAGTCGGATCGTGTCCGGCTGGCCAGGTGCAGCCGGACATGGCAAGCCAGGCCGGCTATCGCAAGGTAGCCGGATCGGCGAGAAGCATATGGCTACAACAGCGTAGCCAGAACCAATCAAGGAGACATGACGATGTGCGGATCTGTGCGCGGTACACCCTGTACGACGACGAGACTGGCAACTACTCGGCCATACTGAAGACTTTGCGGGGATGATGCTGGAACAGTGGCCCGGTGCTGACAAGAAGCTTGCACGGCGTGCACTGTGCCTACGGAATCCATACTGCTCGTACTCCGATGGGACATGTTGTACCGGATACTGTAGATGACCAGCTGGCTGGGACCCACCTGTGGGGCCCGCCAGTCAGATTGGCCAGTGAGATCGTTGCCTCTCTGCCTATATAAGGAGAGGCAAGGCCTCAGTAGAGATGGTTGGTCTCAGTGCATTTAAGGTAGTAGCTAGAGAATACAGCTCAAGGAGCACTTATAGTTCATATATCGCTCATAGTTAGATCGGCAGGAGTAGGAGTTTTACCTCACCACGAGGGCTCCGGAGCTGGGTACTTCCCGGGTCCTACTATGCTTGCTTCTATCCAATCCCGCCTGCGGATGCCGTCGATAGCTTCCCTGCTAGTCCCCACACCTCTATCTAACCTTCTCAGGTACTGTTGTTCCCAATACAACGATAGTTGGTGCCCACCATGGGGCATGATGGCTTCGACCGGAGTCACGTTCCGCATGGGACCCCCCACTTCAGCCGGTGAGCGTGTGGCCTCTGGCCTGGTGCTCACGGTTGGCAAGTTCGACTGCATCATCGACAACGCTTCCTGCTTCGCCGGAACCACCCTCCTGGCGAACGGCTCCATCCTGCTCTTCGGCGACCTCCACGTCTATGTTGCCACCGTTCTGGAGCGTTTCCCTAGGGAAATCGTCTCCATCACGGAGCTACCGCATCCGGGCGGTAGCGCCTCTGTCGCTTCCTGCGGCGTCATGATGGCCGGCTCCAGTTCCCACCCCCGCCAACCGCGGGAGCAGGGCGCGGACGAGGGCAGAACCTCCGCGCATCCACAGCCTCGGAATCTGGTGGAGGAGGCCATTGATCGGCTCCTGACGCCGGTTAACCTCAGGGATAACCCAGAGGAAGCGGAAGACAACTTCGCCATGGAGAGACAGATCCTCCTCCAGGAGGCCATGGAGCTAGCGGCAACCCGCAAACAACTCGAGATCACTCAGCGCGAGTACGATCGCATGCATGGCTTCACTCCGGCTACCGCGGAGCCGAGCCGGCGTGGCCAGGTGCGGCACTGGGGCAACGAGCTGGGCGGAAGGATGGAAAAGGATGGGGAGCCGGATCCCGCGCCCACCCTCATTCGTCCGACCTACAGCACACCCGTCAAGAACCTGCGCGCGACACGAGCCGCGGTACAAGAACTTCCCAACCTGGAGGGCGAGGAGCGAGCCCACCAGCACGCTCGCGTGCAGGAGCTCCTCTGCATCGTGGATGAGCAGGCTGATGCCAACCGGAAGATGCAGGAGGACCCCAGCTACTCCAGGGGGAGCAAGCTGCCTGTCAACAGCAAGGGCGCGCCCCGTGACACCCAACAGGCATCCTCCCCTCAGCCGGCTAAGGCCCGCAGCAGGCGCCGCAGCTCTGGCAACAAGGGCCAGCCGCGCTAGGAGCAAACGGTGAACAACAACCCACCGCCTCCCCCTCCACCAACTAGAGCACCAAGACCTTCTGGTTCCCGTCTCTCAGGCCGGGTGGGAGCTCCCAACCCGGATCGGTCGGATGCCCATGACCGAATCGAGCTCCTCGCTCAAGCGCGCATCATGGAGGAAGAAGACTCCACCGGACCGGTTTGTTTTAGAGCGCGCATCCGGAACGAGCCGTTTCCAGATAAGTTCACCCTGCCGAGGGACACCCCCAAGTACGATAGCAGTATGAAGCCGAAAGACTGGCTGACCGACTACGCCACGGTAGTCGTCATCGCCCATGGGAACAAGCGCATGGCCGTGCGCTACGTCCCTCTTATGCTAACCGGGTCGGCAAGGACATGGCTCAACAGCCTTGCGCCCAACAGCACCAATGCCTGGCCAGACTTCAAGAAAGTGTTCGTCCGCAATTTCAATGGCACGTACAAGCGTCCAGGATGCCCACGCGACCTGGCCTTGTGCGTCCAGGGTGACCGCGAGACCGACCGCGAGTACCTCACCAAGTGGACGGAGCTGCGCGACACTTGCAAGGGCATCTTAGAGAGCCAGGCCATCAGTTTCTTCATCGAGGGTTACCGAGAAGGCACCATGCTTCGCCACCGGCTACTGTGTGACGAGCCGAAAACCATGGTGGAGCTCATGATGGTTGTGGACCAGTACGCCATGGCGGATGCCGCCATGAAGAAACCCCTCCGAGTAAATGCTGACGGCCGTCCGACTCCTACGAAGCTGGCTCGCGACCGACCGAGCAATCCGGCTAGAGAAGCTAGATCCTCTAGTCGCCACGGCAACAACAACCGGTTCCATGGGGACCGCCAAGCCGGACAGCAGAAGCTCCGCTACCACACGCGGCAGGTCAATGCTGTGGAGGGTGCGCCCGACGCGCCGGCTAACGATGCAAGGAGGCAGAAGCCACGACTCACCTTCGACCAGATGTTTGATGAACCGTGCAAGTGGCACATCGGTCCCTTCAAACCGGCTACGCACACCACATGGAATTGCAGCTGGACTCGCCAGCTAAAAGAACAGGGTAGCCAGCCACGGCTGCCCCCGCCCCCTCCTGGTAGTCACCGCCACCGGCTAGGGGAGCTGGCAATGATGGTAATGGCGGCAATAGCGGTAACAACAACAACGGCTACCCCTAGCCGCACGCCGCCTACCACATCTTCGAGATGGAGTTGGACGACAAGCACAGCTTCCGGTGACACTCCAAGGAGGTCAACGCCATCGTCTCTCCCGTCCCCTAGTACTTGAACTGGTCGGAAACCCCCATCACCTGGAGCCGAGAGGACCAGCCGGAGCAGCTGCCGACTCTCGGGGGATACGCCATGGTGCTCGACCCCCTCATCATCTCCAACGCGCGCACCTACCGTTTCTCTCGCGTCCTCATCGATGGAGGCAGCAGCCTCAACCTCCTCTACCGGTCTTCGCTGGGGAAGCTGGGCATTCGCGAATGCGACCTGCGCCTGATTACCACAATGTTCCACGGCATGCTGTCGGGGCCGGCTTGTGCCCCGCTGGCTAAAATCCTGCTGGACGTCATCTTCGGGACCAAGGAGAACTTCCACCGTGAACCGATCTGGTTCGAGGTGGTCAACCTGACGAGCTCCTACCACGCTCTTCTCGGGCTCCCCGCCCTCGCCAAGTTCATGGCCATCACCCACTACGCATACCTCAATACGAAGATGCTGGGGCCCAACAGCGTGAGCACCGTCGTCGGCTGCTTCAGGCGGTCGATGGAGTGCGCCTCAGCCAGTTCCAAAATGGCAGAGGCCCTCATCATAGCCGAGGAGAAGGGCGTGATCATGCGCAATGTGGCCATGACCCAGCAGGACATACCGGCTAGCAGCAAACCGACTAGAGAAGAAGCCTTCCAGCCGGCAAAGGAGACGAAGAGGATCCTGCTCGACCCCTCCGACCTGACCAAGTTCGTCACCATTGGTGCCAACTTGGACAGCAAATAGGAAGGCGCGCTCGTCGACTTCCTCCATGAGAATCGAGATATCTTTGCATGGTCACCCAAGGACATGCTAGGTGTACCGAGGGAGTTCGCCGAGCACTCACTTCATGTGTGGCCGGATGCCAAACCGGTTAAGCAACCTCTACACCGGTTCGCGGAGGAGAAGAGCAAGATTATCGGTGACGAGATCACCCGGCTCCTCGTAGCCGGGTTCATCATGGAAGTGTACCACCCGGATTGGCTGGTGAACCCAGTCCTGGTGCTGAAGAAGAACAAGACCTGGTGCATGTGTATCGACTACACCAGCCTGAACAAGGCGTGACCGAAAGACCCATTCGCATTGCCTCGTATCGATCAAGTCATCGATTTCACAGCCGGCTGCGATTTGTTATATTTTCTAGACTGTTATTCCGGTTACAATCAGATCCAGTTAAACCCAGCTGATCAGATTAAGACATCATTTATCACCCCCTACGAGGCTTTCTGCTATGTAACCATGCCTTTCGATCTGAAGAATGCAGGCGCTACCTATCAGCGCTGGATGCAGAAGTGCTTGCACTCACAGATAGGCCCAAACATGCATGCCTATGTAGATGATGTGGTCATCTAGACCAAGGAGAAGCGCACCCTCCTCGAAGATCTGGGAGAGACATTTGGCAACCTCCGACAGTACCAGATGAAGCTGAACCCGGAGAAGTGCGTCTTCGGAGTGCCATCCGGCTAGCTGCTCGGTTTCCTCGTATCGCAACGAGGTATCGAGGCAAATCCGGAGAAGATCGCGGCCATCGAGAGGATGCAGCCGCCCAGGAGCTTGCTTGGAGTCCAGAAGTTCACCGGATGCCTAGCCTCCCTTAGTCGTTTCATCAGCCGGCTGGGAGAGAAGGCACTCCCGTTGTACCAGCTGATGAAGAAGACGAACAAGTTCTCCTGGACTTCGCAAGCCGACTCCGCATTTCATGACCTTAAGCGGATGCTGTCCACAACGCCAGTTCTAGCCACGCCGGCTAGCAAGGCGCCTATGTTGCTCTATATAGCTTCAGAGGCCCGTCTCAGAGGTCCGAGGAAGGCAAGGCTCAACCGGTTCAGAGGCCCGTCTACTACCTCAGCGAGGTCCTCTCCCTCTCCAAGAAGAACTACCCCCACTACCAGAAGATGTGCTACGGCGTGTACCTAGCATGCAAAAATCTCAAGCACTACTTCTAGGAACAACAGATTAAGGTCGTGTGCACCGCACCCCTTTCGGAAATCATCGGCAAAAAGGATACCACCGGCCGAGTCGCCAAGTGGGCCATCGAGCTTGCCGCCTACTCCATCCACTACGAGCCTTGGCTCACGATCAAGTCACAGGCGCTGGCGGACTTCCTCGTCGACTGGGCCGAGACCTAGTATCTCCCACCGGTTCCGGATTCGGACCACTAGAAGATGCACTTCGACGGGTCAAAGATGCTCGGGGGCTTGGGAGCCGGCATCGTGCTCACCTCGCCCAAGGGAGATCGGCTGGAGTACATCCTACAGATCCACTTCAAGGCCTCCAACAACGTAGCCCAATACGAGGCACTGGCGCACAGACTCCGGCTAGCAAAAGAGATTGGTGTCAATCGGATCCTCTACTTCGGCGATTCGGACCTGGTGGTGCAGCAAGTATCCGGAGAATGGGACGCCCGTGATGCAAACATGGCCCTATACCGGTTCCACACATAGAAGCTCAGCGCCTCCTTCGACGGATGTGAATTCCATCACATCCCCCGTGCCAACAACGAGGCGGCTGATTCGCTCGCCCGAATCAGATCCACCAGGCAGGCGATCCCACCCGGGATCTCCTTGGAGCACCTGCGCAAGCCCTCCATCAACCCGTCCCCCGAATCGGATTCCATCAATGGGCAGGGAGCTCTCCGACTGACGGAGTGAAGGAGGCAGAACCGGCAGAACCCCCAAAGAAGAAGGCCCGCACCAACTCTGGCAAGTTAGTGCCCTCCAGTTTGCAAGACCAGGGGGCTGACGACTCATCAAGCGGCTTGGGGGCTGCCGTCCCAGGTAC
Organism: Avena eriantha; assembly: GCA_910589775.1. Taxonomy (NCBI): domain Eukaryota; kingdom Viridiplantae; phylum Streptophyta; class Magnoliopsida; order Poales; family Poaceae; genus Avena; species Avena eriantha. The sequence goes on along the minus strand of OU342742.1, from coordinate 435,601,757 downwards.
CTCATCCGGATGACCCCCCGATGACCATCAACCGGAGAGCGGGAGCATCCTCGTTATCTGGGAAATACCATCCTGGGCACAGCCCTTCATGAACTACATCACCAACGGGGAGCTTCCGGATATCGAGGTGGAGGCCAGGCAAATCTGGCGCCGTGCGCACACGTACACCATCATCAACAAAGAGCTGTACAAGCGTAGCGTATCCGGCATCTTCCAAAGGTGTGTCGATGTGGACACGGGCTACCGGCTACTCAAGGACTTCCACCAGGGCGAGTGCGGACACCACGCTTCGTCAAGGGTAATAGTCGCCAAGGCATTTCGCCACGGTTTCTATTGGCCCACCGTCCTCGAGGACGCTGATCAGCTAGTCCGCGCATACAATGGGTGCCAGCGCTTCGGGCAGCTCAGGCACATGCCGACTTCGGTGCTCAATACCATACCGATTACCTGGCCCTTCGCGGTTTGGGGCCTCGACATGGTTGGTCCCTTAAAGTGAGCACGCGTAGGCATGACCCATCTGCTAGTGGCGGTGGACAAATTTACAAAATGGATCGAGGCCAAGCCCATCCAGAAGCTGGACGGGGCAACGGTCGTCACCTTCTTCACCGACATCATCAATCGGTTTGGCTTCCCCAACAGCATCATCACCGACAATGGCACGAACTTCGCCAAGGGGGCCTTCGCCCGATTCTACGGCAACAAGGGCATCCGGCTGGACCTTGCCTCCATCGCGCACCCGTAGTCCAATGAGCAAGTTAAAAGGGCAAACGGCTTAGTGCTAGCCGGCATCAAGCCGCGCCTCATCGAGCCTTTCGAGCCGTCACCCGGATGCTGGATCAAGGAGCTTCCAGATGTGCTATGGAGCCTCCGCACCACGCCGAATAGATCAACCGGCTACACTCTGTTCTTCCTAGTCCACGGATCGGAAGCCATCCTCTCTGCGGATATCGAGTTCGACTCTCCGCGCAAGCTCCTTTATGACGAAAAGGCCAACCAAGAGGCACGAGAGGATGGTGTGGACCTCATTGAGGAGGCCCGCGAGCTGGGATTGTCTAGATTGGCCCTGTACCAGCAACGACTACGCCGCTACCATTCAGGCCGGATCTGCCTAGTCGCCTTTCACGAGGGCGACCTGGTCCTCCGTCTGGTACAGGACACGAAGGGCATGCACAAGCTATCGCCACCCTGGGAGGGCCCCTTCATCATCAGCCGGGCACTGCCCAACGACTCCTACTACCTCATTGACGTGCAGCAGCCGCGCAAGAACAAGATGGGCAAATCGGACGAGGAGACCGAGCGTCCCTGGAATGCGGCCTTGCTATGCCCGTTTTACACCTACTCACTAGACAGTGTATGTATCCCGCAAACCCCATGAATGAAAATGCGGACCCCTATGAGATGCTCGGGAGCTCCTTGCTAGAGATGTGTTTGCATCTGATTTCCGGTTCTGATTTTCCGGCTCCGGCAACCCCTACCCGGGGGCTTGCTGGTTGGCCCGACATGCTAAGTCAACAAACCGGCCGAGTAATGTGCGACGATGTCAGAGGCCCACTCTTCGTCTCAGCTACAGACTGCAACCCGGCTGTCCGGCTAGCAAGAGCAAAATCCCAAGGCATCCCACATGAAAAACAGGGAGGAGACACGACAGATCGGGCGTCCCGGCCTCGCAACTAGCTTAAGACAATCCGGCTGCTAAGCCGTTAGTACCGTGCGCAATGTATTGTCAGCTCCCTTCGATTCCGGCTGCAGATCGCAACCCGGCTGCCTGGCAAGCACGCAGCAAACACAGCAAAGCATACAGGAAAGTGACCGAGTGTCCAGAAAAGCGCAAGCTAGTTTTCAAAAAACAAATCCGACTTCTGGCTATAGTTTAGCAGACTAACCTATTAACATGTGAGAATGTATGTGTATGTATATTCTTGTACGACTACTTTGAGTCGGAATTCAAGAAGAAAAGAGAAGAAGATTCGAAGTCCTTGCCTTCATCAAGCGCTCCGAATCTCGGGGGCTACACCCACTAGGTGCGCTCGCACGCCCCCAGCGGAATCTTGTAGTTTCCCGACCGGCTAAGGGCGTTTAGCCAGATGTTCGGAGCCCAGGTGAGGGCAAGGGCGGGAGAAAGAGAAGACAAAGAAGATTCGAAGTACCTGGCTATGCTAGCCAATCCGAATCTCGTGGGCTACACCTAGTGGGTGCGCTATCGCGCCCACACTAGAGGTGCAGTTCCCCTGGCTAAAGGCGTGTAGCCGAGCAAAGTCAGCCTGATAAAGTCAATCAGCGAAATATTGAAAGAATATGCAAAGCACACAAGTTGAAGGGAAAACAAGCTAGTTCAAAATTAACATTAAAAGGAAAAGAGGAGACAAAGCTCCCATAAGTTTACCCGGCGCCAGAGGTAGCCGGTACGGACATACGAGTTTCAAGACAAGACAAGACAAACAAATACACCCGGCATCCCAGGGCGATAACTAGGTAGTAGGACCCTTGCCGTGCGGAGCACTTCGGCTGGCGGCAGCCTCAGGCAGAGGAGGAGGCGCGGCGCTCGACCCGGTTCCGCACCCGCAGCCGGCTGCATCGAAGCTTCCGCATCCAGAGTACCGACGGACTCCGAGTCGGTGAGCACCTTGTCGGGATCCACGTAGTCGGCGATCTTGATGGCACAGCCCCGGAGCTCCGGATGAGCCTGGCGGATGGCGGCAAGGTCGACGCCGGCGCGGAAGCCCTCGTCGATCTTCTCGACATGGGCGTCCTTGTACCACGAGAGCATGAGGGCTAGAGCCATCTCCGCTCCGGCTCACGCCGCCAAGTCCCGAAGCCGGTCCACCGCAGTCGGCACCTCCCCCACCTTCGTAGCTAGCTGCGCCATCGTCCCTGGGACTGGAGCATCCGGCCACAGAAAAGAGAAGATGGCCTGCGCCGAGAAGAACGACAAGCTCCTGGGCTGTCGGCTGTGCTCCCGGTCAGTTCTCCTACAGCCGGTTGTATGCCAGCAGGTCTATGCCAGGATAAAACGCTGTCAGAAAAAAGAGTCATATCCGGCTACCGGATCCGGAAAGACAGGGAGACGGAAAAAGGGAACTTACCCTTGGCCGTATGACCAACTTGCATCAGTTCCTCCACCAGGGACTTCTCCTTCATCGCCAGCCGCTTGATCTCCTTCTCTTGGTCATTGTTCTAGGCCTCGAGAAGGTTGAAGGCTTCGATCCGGCTGGCAAGCGAAGCATCGCGCTCCTTGACGGTGGCCTCCAGACCATCCACCTTCACGTGCCAATCCTTGTTCTATAGCCGTAGAGTGGAGTTGGACTTCCTCAGCTGGTCGTTCGCCTTCTTCAAGCGATCGATCTCGCGCTGAGCACACACGAGGATAGCTGCGACAAATCCAGCTATCAGCAAAAAAAAGAATACGAAGAAGAAGAAGAAGAAGAAAAGAGAGATGATTCCGGGTGAGGAAAACTTACTCTCGGAAGTTCCGTTGGTAGCAGCGAGCTTCTGCTCCAGGGACCGGTTCCTGCCAGCTGCGGCCTCCAGCAGCCGGATCTCCTTCACTGCCAGCTCGAGGGTGGCGGTGAGATCCGTCAGCTAGGCGACGGAGGAGGCATCGTCATCCACGGCGTTGGCGGCCAGGGACTCCTTCACGGCAACCACCGCGGTCCTCCACTCCTCCCTCGGCTCGTCCTCGGAGTTGTCGTCGCCGACAACCATGAGCTCATTACTGGTCACCGCCCCCCGCGTTCCCTCAGAAGAGCCGCCCGGATAAGGACCCTCCGATTCCGACTAGGCCACCACGTCTGGCTGGGGGCCCTCCGCTCCGGCTGAGGCAGCCGGTTCAGCTCGAGGTGGCAGTGGAGGCAGCGCCTCGGAAGAAGGAGGGGCGGAGACAGATGTGGCCGGCGCGCGAGGTGGCGACCCAGTCGGCGCTCGCGCCGGGCTCGCGGCTCCAAAGGAGACCAACGTGCTAAAGAGACAGAGGAAGAGAAGGTGGAAAAAGAAGCAAGTAAGCCAAAGGCAACCAAAAGAAGAAAAAATAGTAAGGGCGCCCGGAGAAGAACTTACCACTGTACCACCGGGGGTGGCCCTTTCTTCTAGCCAAGGCGGCCAGGGGGAAGGACGCTGGTCCAGCTCCTCTTAGGAGGCGGCTGGCGCTGGAAAGGCTGGAGCCACTCCCGCCAGCGCCAGACTGGCTGGAGTCGTCGTCCGTCGTGAGGCGCCGTGCGGGATCAGGGGCCGGCGCAGCCTCCTCCTCGTCGACCTCCGCGTGGGGATCGGTAGCCGGTTCATCGTTCCGGCTGGGGAAGGCATCCTCATCCCTGTCCGACTCCTCGCCAGACCGCCGAGCACGCGTCTCGGGCAAGTCGGGCGTGAACGTCTCGAGGGGGCATCGCCCTCCTCACGAAGGATGCAAGGAAAGATCTGCCGAACACAAAAGATTGGTCGGATAAGACAAAAAGAAGAGCAAGAGAAACAAAAATTTCAGCTGGAAGAGCTTACCCGGGTGTGCGGTTGTCCCAACTATAGGGCGCCAGCCCGAAGGCCCAGCCTTCCGGCAGCCGCTCCTTGGTAATCGTCCATACCCACTCCTTTAGGTTGTGGTAGAGGGGATCGCGGCGCGACAGCCGGGTCGGGTCTAGCCGACCGGAGTAGAAGCACATCTTGTGCGCTTGCTGCTGCAGTGACATCATCAGCCGGGACATCCAGCTGAGGGTGATGTCCTTGCCGGTTAGTCCGGCAGTGACAAGGGCGCACATGCGTTTTAGCATCGCGTCCGGCTCCGCCTTCTCGCTGTAGATCTTCAGCTCCCAGTGCTACCGGCTGGATTCCACGTCTTGGAACGCTGGAAGTTTGATCCAGTCGACATCCGGGAGGTTCTTGACGTAGAAGTACGACTGCTGCCACAGTCGTACCGTGTCGTGGAGCCGGAACTTCGGGTAGCCGGTCTGCGCGGGAGTAGATGGAGGCGCCGCCAAAGAAGACTAGCGGCCCCTTCGTAAATTGGACCTGCGGACGGACTCGGAAGAGCCGGCAAAAGAGCCCGAGATCCAGCTGGATCCCGAGGTAGCTCTCGCAGAACACAATGAAATGCGCCAGCGTGCCGATGGCGTTGGCGCCGAGGTGGTGGAGGAGGAGGTCGAAGAAGGCGAGGAAGGTGAGGAAGAACGGGTGCGTCGGCAGCGCGAACCCGCGCTCTAGGTGCGAGAGGAAGACCACCTGTTCCCCCTCCGCCACATGCAGCGACTACTCTGCCGCCGGAGCGAGCCGCACCGCCACTTCCTCCTCTGATGGAAGGACGCGGGTGGCGCGGTACTTCTGGATGTGGTCCTCTATGACAGAGGAGCCACACCACGCTCCGCGTTCAGCGTCCATCTCCGGCCCGTCGGAGGGCGCGGTGGCGGATGATTGACGATGACCCGTACCGCCGACGACGACAAATGGGCGGCGCAGCGGGCTACGGCGGCAACGGCAGCAAGGTGAGAGGGCAAGAGCGCAGAGGAGGAGCGCAACTAGAAGCGGGGGAGGGGAGGAAAGGAACTTCCCCCCAGCGCCCCTTTAAAGGACCGGAAGGGCAACCATCCGCTGTGCCACGCGACACCCATCCAGGCTATCCTCACCCCAACCGCTGCCCGGATCCCGTGTGCAGACGCGGGGTGCACAGAGGATCCTGGAGCAAGAACCAAAGCGTCAGTTTCCCGAGGCGACGTGCGACAGGACGTTACGCTGCCCGCCGCAGAGTAATGACGGCGCGTGCGCGCATGGCCGGCGTCAGCACTGACATCACGGGTAGTGCAACCGCTAGGCGTAGACGGTCAGAAATTCAAAACAAAGAGGGAGCGCGCGCACATTTCAGCTAAGGGCGGAATTCACACACGCTCGGGGGCTAGTGTCGGGGGGATAACCCCCGGGTACCCCAACCGAACAAGAAACGGGGCAGTCGGATCGCGTCTGGCTGGCCAGGTGTAGCCGGACAGGGCAAGCCAGGCCGGCTATCGCAAGGTAGCTGGATCGGCGAGAAGCATCCAGCTACAGCAGCGTAGCCGGAACCAATCAAGGAGACAGGGCGACGTGCGTATCAGTGTGTGGTACGCCCTATATGACGACGAGACTGGCAACTACTCGACCATACCGAAGACTTTGCGGGGATGACGCGGGAACAGTGGCCCGGTGCTGATGACGGGCTTGCACGGCGTCCACTGTGCCTATGGCAGCCATACCGCTCATACTCCGATGAGACATGTTGTACCGGATACTGTAGATGACCAGCCAGCTGGGACCGACCTGTGGGGCCCGCAAGTCGGATTGGCCAGTGAGACCGTTGCCTCTCTGCCTATATAAGGAGAGGCAAGGCCTTAGTAGAGAGGGTTGGTCTCAGTGCATTTAAGGTAGTAGCTAGAGAATACAGCTCAAGGAGCACTTGTAGTTCATATATCACTCATAGTTAGATCAGCAGGAGTAGGAGTTTTACCTCACCACGAGGGCTCCGAACCTGGGTACTTCCCGCGTCCTGCTACACTTTCTTGTATCCAATCCCGCCAATACAACGACATAGTCCATGTGTCAAACCATGGTTAGAGAGACCAAAAACACTTAGGAAAGCAGCTTCCACATTTAATGTTGTACCACTATTCCAGAAGTTGCATCATAGAATGCATTGGAGTGTGTGTGGTCATGTGGATCAATGTGGTTTAGGAAAATAACACATCTAGTTACTCTAGTGGATCAATGTGGTTTAGGAAAAGAACACATGCAATGAATCTAGGGACTCCATGTGTCATACCATGGTTAGAGAGACCAAAAACACTTAGGAAAACACCTTGCACACTTGCACCAGTGTCGTAGAAGTTGCATCACAGAATCCACTGGAGTGTGTGTGGTCATGTGGAACAATGCGGTTTAGGAAAATAACACATTGAATGACTCTAGTGGATCAATGTGGTTTATGAAAAGAATACATGGAATGACACTAGGGACTCCATGTGTCAAACCATGGTCAGAGAGACCAAAAACACTTTGGAAAGCAGTTTCCACATTGAATGTTGCACGAGTGTGGCAGAAGTTGCATCACAGAATCCACTAGAGTGTGTGTGGGCACGTGGATCAATGTGGTTTAGGAAAAGAACACATGCAGTGACTCTAGCGGATCCATGTCGTTTAGGAAAGTAGCTTCCACATTGAATATTGCACGAGTGTGGCAGAAGTTCCATCATAGAATCCACTAATGTGTGTGTGGGCATGTGGATCATTGTGGTTTAGGAAAAGAATAGATGCAGTGACTCTAGTGGTTCAATTTGGTTTAGGAAAAGAACAAATGCAATGACTCTAGGGAGTCCATGTGTCAAACCATGGTCAGAGAGACCAAAAACACTTAGGAAAGTAGCTTCCACATTTTATGTTGCACCACTTTTGCAGAAGTTACATCACAGAATACACTAGAGTGTGAGTGGTCATGTGGATCAATGTGGTTTAGGAAAATAACACATCTACGTACTCTACTAGATCTATGTGGTTTAGGAAAAGAACACATGCAATGACTCTAGGGACTCCATGTGTCAAACCATGGCTAGAGAGACAAAAAACACTTAGGAAAACAACTTCCACACTTGCACTAGTGTGGCAGAAGTTGCATCACGGAATCCACTAGAGTGTGTGTGGTCATGTGGAACAATGTGGTTTAGGAAAAGAACACATGGAATGACTCTAGTGGATCAATGTGGTTTAGGAAAAGAATACATGTAATGACTCTAGGGTCTCCATGTGTCAAACCATGGTCAGAGAGACCAAAAACACTTAGGAAAGCAACTTCCACATTGAATGTTGCACGAGTGATGCAGAAGTTGCATCACAGAATCCATTAAAGTGTGTGTGGGCATGTGGATCAATGTGGTTTAGGAAAAGAACACATGCAGTGACTCTAGTGGATCAATGTCGTTTAGGAAAGCAGCTCCCACATTGAATGTTTCACGAGTGTGGCGGAAGTTGCATCATAGAATCCACTGATGTGTGTGTGGTAATGTGGATCATTGTGGTTTAGGAAAAACACATGCAGTGACTCTAGTGGATCAACGTGGTTTAGGAAAAGAACACATGCAATGACTCTAGGGACTCCATGTGTCAAACCATGATCAGAGAGACCAAAATCACTTAGGAAAGCAGCTTCAACATTTTATGTGGCACCACTTTGGAAGAAGTTGCATCACAGAATGCACTAGAGTGTGTGTGGTCATGTGGATCAATGTGGTTTAGGAAAATAACACATCGAGTGATTCTAGTGGATCGATGTGGTTTAGGAAAAGAACACACACATTGACTCTAGGGACTCCAGGTGTCAAACCAATGTTAGAGAGACCAAAAACACTTAGGAAAATAGCTTCCACATTTGCACCAGTGTGGCAGAAGTTGCATCACATATTCCACTAGAGTGTGTGTGTGGTCATGTGGAACAATGTGGTTTAGGAAAAGAACACATGGAATGACTCTACTGGATCAATGTGGTTTAGGAAAAGAATACATGGAATGACTCTAGGGACTCCATGTGTCAAACCATGGTCAGAGAGACCAAAAACACTTAGGAAAGCAGCTTCCACATTGAATGTTGCACGAGTTTGGCAGAAGTTGCATCACAGAATGCACTAGAGTGTGTGTGGGCATGTGGATCAATGTGGTTTAGGAAAAGAACACAGGCAGTGACTCTAGTGGATAAATGTGGTTTAGGAAAGCAGCTTCCACATTGAATGTTGCACAAGTGTGGCAGAAGTTGCATCATAGAATCCACTTATGTGTGTGTGGGCATGTGGATCATTGTGGTTTAGGAAAAGAATAGATGCGGTAAATCTAGTGGATCAATGTTGTTTAGGAAAAGAACACATGCAATGAGTCTAGGGACTCCATGTGTCAAACCGTGGTCTGAGATATCAAAAACACTTAGGAAAGCATCTTCCACATTTTATGTTGCACCACTATTGCAGAAGTTGCATCACAGAATGCACTAGAGTGTGTGTGGTCATGTGGATCAATGTGGATTAGGAAAATAACACATCCAATGACTCTAGTGGATCAATGTGGTTTAGGAAAAGAACACATGCAATGACTCTAGGTACTCCATGTGTTAAACCATGGTCACAGAGACCAAAACCACCTAGGAAAGCAGCTTCCGCATTGCATGTTGCACCGGTGTGGCAGAACTTGCATCACAGAAATCCACTAGAGTGTGTGTGGTCATGTGGATCAATGTGGTTTAGGGAAAGAACACAAGCAGTGACTCTAGTGGATCAATGTGGTTTAGGAAAAGCACATGCAATGACTGTAGGGATTCCATGTGTAAAACCATTGTTAGAGAGACCAAAAACACTTAGGAAAACAGCTTCCACATTTGCACCAGTGTGGCAAAAGTTGCATCACAGAATCCACTAGAGTGTGTGTGGTCATGTGGAACAATGTGGTTTAGGAAAAGAACACATGGAATGAATCTAGTGGATCAATGTGGTTTAGGAAAAGAATACATGGAATGACTCTAGGGACTCCATGTGTCAAACCATGGTCAGAGAGACCAAAAACACTTAGGAAAGCAATTTCCACATTGAATGTTGCACGAGTGTGGCAGAAGTTGCATTACAGAATCCACTAGAGTGTGTGTGGGCATGTGGATCATTGTGGTTCAGGAAAAGAACACATGCAATGACTATAGTGGATCAATGCCGTTTAGGAAAGCAGCTTCCACATTGAATGATGCACGAGTGTGGCAGAAGTTGCATCATAGAATCCACTTATGTGTCTGTGGGCATGTGGATCATTGTGGTTTAGGAAAATAATAGAAGCAGTGACTCTACTGGATCAATGTGGTTTAGGAAAAGAACACATGCAATGAATCTAGGGACTCCATGTGTCAAACCATGCTCCGAGGGACCAAAAACACTTAGGAAATAAGCATCCACTTTTTCTGTTGCACCACTATGGCAGAAGTTGTATCACAGAATGCACTGGAGAGTGTGCGGTCATGTGGATCAATGTGGTTTAGGAAAATAACACATCTAGTGACTCTAGTGGATCAATGTGGTTTAGGAAAAGAACACATGCAATGAGTCTAGGGATTCCATGTCTCAAACCATGGCTAGAGAGACAAAAAACACTTAGGAAAACAACGTCCACATTTGCAATACTGTGACAGAAGTTGCATCATAGAATCCACTGGAGTGTGTGTGGTCATGTGGATGAATGTGATTTAGGAAAAGAGCACATGCAATGACTCTAGTGGATCAATGTGGTGTAGGAAAAGAACACATGGAATGACTCTAGGGACTCCATGTGTCAAACAATGGTCAAAGATACCAAAAACACTTAGGCAAGAAGCTTCCACATTCAATGTTGCATGTGTGTGGCAGAAGTTGCATCATAGAATCCACTAGAGTGTGTGTGGGCATGTGGATCAATGTGGTTTAGGAAAAGAACACGTGCAGTGATTCTAGTGGATCAATGTCGTTTAGGAAAGCAGCTTCCACATTGAATGTTGGACAAGTGTGGCAAAAGTCGCATCATAGAATCCACTAATGTGTGTGTGGGAATGTGGATCATTGTGGTTTAGCAAGAGAACACATGTAGTGACTCTAGTTGATCAATGTGGTTTAGGAAAACAACACATGCAATGACTCTTGGGACTCCATGTGTCAAAACATGGTCAGAGAGACCAAAAAAACACTTAGGAAAGCAGCTTCAACATTTTATGTTGCACCACTATGGCAGAAATTGCATCAGAGAATGCACTGGAGTGTGGGTGGTCATGTGGCTCAATGTTGTTTAGGAAAATAACACAATAGTGACTCTAGTGGATCAATGTGGTTTAGGAAAAGAACACATGCAATGACTCTAGGAACTCCATGTGTCAAACCATGGTTAGAGAGACCAAAAACACTTAGGAAAACAACTTTCACATTTGCACCAGTGTGGCAAAAGTTGCATCACAGAATCCACTAGAGTGTGTGGTCATGTGGAACAATGTGGTTTAGGAAAAGAACACATGCAATGACTATAGTGGATCAATGTCGTTTAGGAAAGCAGCTTCCACATTGAATGATGCACGAGTGTGGTAGAAGTTGCATCATAGAATCCACTTATGTGTCTGTGGGCATGTGGATCATTGTGGTTTAGGAAAATAATAGAAGCAGTGACTCTAGTGGATCAATGTGGTTTAGGAAAAGAACACATGCAATGAATCTAGGGACTCCATGTGTCAAACCATGGTCCGAGAGACAAAAAACACTTAGGAAATAAGCATCCACATTTTATGTTGCACCACTATGGTAGAAGTTGCATCACAGAATGCACTGGAGAGTGTGCGGTCATGTGGATCAATGTAGTTTAGGAAAATAACACATCTAGTGACTCTAGTGGATCAATGTGGTTTAGGAAAAGAACACATGCAATGACTCTAGGGATTCCATGTCTCAAACCATGGTTAGAGAGACCAAAAACACTTAGGAAAACAGCTTCCACATTTGCACCAGTGTGGCTGAAGTTGCATCACAGAATCCACTAGAGTGTGTGTGGTCATGTGGAACAATGTGGTTTAGGAAAAGAACACATGGAATAACTCTAGTGGATCAATGTCGTTTAGGAAAAGAATACATGGAATGACTCTAGGGACTCCATCTATCAAAAAAGGTTAGAGAGACCAAAAACACTTAGGAAAGCAGCTTCCACATTGAATGTTGCATGAGTGTGGTAGAAGTTGCATCATAAAATCCACTCATGTGTGTGTGGGCATGTGGATCATTGTGGTTTAGGAAAAGACCACGTGTAGTGATTCTAGTGGATCAATTTCGTTTAGAAAAAGAACACATGCAATGAATCTAGGGACTCCATGTGTTAAACCATGGTCAGAGCGACCGAAAACACTTAGGAAAGCAGCTTCCACATTTTATGTTGCACCAGTGTGGCAGAAGTTGCATCACAGAATGCACTGGTGTATCTGTGGTCATGTGGATCAGTGTGGTTTCGGAAAATAACACATCCAGTGACTCTAGTGGATCCATTTATTTAGGAAAAGAACACATGCAATGACTCTAGGAACTCCATGTGTCAAACCATGGTTAGAGAAACCAAAAACACTTAGGAAAACAGCTTCCACATTTGCACCAGTGTGGCAAAAGTTGTATCACAGAATCCACTAGAGTGTGTGGTCATGTGGCTCAATGTTGTTTAGGAAAACAACACATGGAATGAATCTAGTGGATCAATCTGGTTTAGGAAAAGAGTACATGCAATGGCTCTAGGGACTCCATGTGTGAAACCATGGTCAGAGAGACCAAAAATACTTAGGAAAGCAGTTTCCACATTGAATGTTGCACGAGTGATGTAGAAGTTGCATCACAGAATCAACCAGAGTGTGTGTAGGCATGTGGATTGATGTGGTTTAGGAAAACAACACATGCAATGACTATAGTGGATCAATGTCGTTTAGGAAAGCAGCTTCCACATTGAATGATGCACGAGTGTGGCAGAAGTTGCATCATAACATCCACTTATGTGTCTGTGGGCATGTGGATCATTGTCGTTTAGGAAAATAATAGAAGCAGTGACTCTAGTGGATCGATGTGGTTTAGGAAAAGAACACATGCAATGAATCTAGGGATTCCATGTGTCAAACCATGGTCCGAGAGACCAAAAACACTTAGGAAATAAGCATCCACATTTTATGTTGCACCACTATGGCAGAAGTTGCATCACAGAATGCACTGGAGAGTGTGCGGTCATGTGGATCAATGTAGTTTAGGAAAAGAAGACATGCAGTGACTCTAGTGGATCAATGTGGTTTAGGAAAACTACACATGCAATGACTCTAGCGACTCCATGGGTCAAAACATGGTCAGAGAGACCAAAAAAACACTTAGGAGAGCAGCTTCAACATTTTATGTTGCACCACTATGGCAGAAATTGCATCAGAGGATGCACTGGAGTGTGTGTGGTCATGTGGATCAATGTGGTTTAGGAAAATAACACATCGAGTGATTCTAGTGGATCAATGTGGTATAGGAAAAGAACACATGCAATGACTCTAGGAACTCCATGTGTCAAACCATGGTCACAGATACCAAAACCACCTAGGAAAGCAGCTTCCGCATTGCATGTTGCACCGGTGTGGCAGAAGTTGCATCATAGAAATCCACTAGAGTGTGTGTGGTCATGTGGATCAATGTGGTTTAGGGAAAGAACGAAAGCAGTGACTCTAGTGGATCAATGTGGTTTACGAAAAAACACATGCAATGACTCTAGGGATTCCATGTGTAAAACCATTGTTAGAGAGACCAAAAACACTTAGAAAAACAGCTTCCACATTTGCACCAGTGTGGCAAAAGTTGCATCACAGAATCCACTAGAGTGTGTGTGGTCATGTGGAACAATGTGGTTTAGGAAAAGAACACATGGAATGAATCTAGTGGATCAATGTGGTTTAGGAAAAGAATACATGGAATGACTCTAGGGAATCCATGTGTCAAACCATGGTCAGAGAGACCAAAAACACTTAGGAAAGCAGTTTCCACATTGAATGTTGCACGAGTGTGGCAGAAGTTGCATTACATAATCCACTACAATGTGTGTGGGCATGTGGACCATTGTGGTTCAGGAAAAGAACACATGAAATGACTATAGTGGATCAATGTCGTTTAGGAAAGCAGCTTCCACATTGAATGATGCACGAGTGTGGCAGAAGTTGCATCATAGAATCCACTTATGTGTCTGTGGGCATGTGGATCATTGTGGTTTAGGAAAATAATAGAAGTAGTGACTCTAGTGGATCAATGTGGTTTAGGAAAAGAACACATGCAATGAATCTAGGGACTCCATGTGTCAAACCATGGTCCGAGAGACCAAAACACTGAGGAAATAAGCATCCACATTTTTTGTTGCACCACCATGGCAGAAGTTGCATCACAGAATGCACTGGAGAGTGTGCGGTCATGTGGATCAATGTGGTTTAGGAAAATAACACATCTAGTGACTAGTAGATCAATGTGGTTTAGGAAAAGAACACATGCAATGACTCTAGGGATTCCATGTCTCAAACCATGGCTAGAGAGACCAAAAACACTTAGGAAAATAACTTCCATATTTGCAATAGTGTGACAGAAGTTGCATCAGAGAATCCACTGGAGTGTGTGTGGTCATGTGAATGAATGTGGTTTAGGAAAAGAGCAGATGCAATGACTCTAGTGGATCAATGTGGTGTAGGAAAAGAAAACATGGAATGACTCTAGGGACTCCATGTGTCAAACTATGGTCAAAGATACCAAAAACACTTAGGCAAGCAGCTTCCACATTCAATGTTGTATCTGTGTGGTAGAAGTTGCATCATAGAATCCACTATAGTGTGTGTGGGCATGTGGATCAATGTGGTTTAGGAAAAGAACACGTGCAGTGATTCTAGTGGATCAATGTCGTTTAGGAAAGCAGCTTCCACATTGAATGTTGCACAAGTGTGGAAAAAGTCGCATCATAGAATCCACTGATGTGTGTGTGGGAATGTGGATCATTGTGGTTTAGGAAAAGAACACATGTAGTGACTCTAATGGATCAATGTGGTTTAGGAAAACAACACATGCAATGACTCTAGGGACTCCATGGGTCAAAACATGGTCAGAGAGACCAAAAAAACACTTAGGAAAGCAGCTTCAACATTTTATGTTGCACCACTATGGCAGAAATTGCATCAGAGAATGCACTGGAGTGTGGGTAGTCATGTGGATCAATGTTGTTTAGGAAAATAACACAATAGTGACTCTAGTTGATCAATGTGGTTTAGGAAAAGAACACATGCAATGACTCTAGGAACTCCATGTGTCAAACCATGGTTAGAGAGACCCAAAACACTTAGAAAATAGCTTCCACATTTGCACCAGTGTGGCTCAAGTTGCATCACAAAATCCACTAGAGTGTGTGTGGTCATGTGGAACAATGTGGTTTAGGAAAAGAACACATGGAATGACTCTAGTGGATCAATGTGGTTTAGGAAAAGAATACATGGAATGACTCTAGGGATGCCATCTATCAAAAAAGGTTAGAGAGACCAAAAACACTTAGGAAAGCAGCTTCCACATTGAATGTTGCATGAGTGTGGTAGAAGTTGCATCATAGAATCCACTCATGTGTGTGTGGGCATGTGGATCATTGTGGTTTAGGATAAGAACACGTGTAGTGATTCTAGTGGATCAATGTTGTTTAGAAAAAGAACACATGCAATGACTCTAGGGACTCCATGTGTTAAACCATGGTCAGAGCGACCAAAAACACTTAGGAAAGCTGCTTCCACATTTTATGTTGCACCAATGTGGCAGAAGTTGCATCACAGAATGCACTGGTGTATGTGTGGTCATGTGGATCGGTGTGGTTTAGGAAAATAACACATCCAGTGACTCTAGTGGATTGATTTATTTAGGAAAAGAACACATGCAATGACTCTAGGGACTGCATGTAACAAACCATGGTCACATAGAACAAAAAGGCTTAGGAAAGCAGCTTCCACATTGCATGTTGCACCACTATGATAGAAGCTGCATCACAAAATGCACTAGAGTGTGTGTGGTCATGTGGATCAATGTGGTTTAGGGAAAGAACACAAGCCGTGACTCTAGTGGATCAATGTAGTTTAGGAAAAGAACAGATCCAATGACTCTAGGGACTCCATGTGTAAAACCATTGTTAGAGAGACCAAAAACACTTAGGAAAACGGCTTCCACATTTGCACCAGTGTGGCAGAAGTTGCATCACAGAATCCACTGGAGTGTGTTGTCACGTGGAACAATGTGGTTTAGGAAAAGAACACATGGAATGAATCTAGTGGATCAATGTGGTTTAGGAAAAGAATACATGCAATGGCTCTAGGGACTCCATGTGTCAAACCATGGTCAGAGAGACCAAAAACACTTAGAAAAGCAGTTTCCACATTGAATGTTGCAGGAGTGATGCAGAAGTTGCATCACAGAATCAACCAGAGTGTGTGTAGGCATGTGGATCAATGTGGTTTAGGAAAACAACACATGCAATGACTATAGTGGATCAATGTTGTTTAGGAAAGCAGCTTCCACATTGAATGATGCACGAGTGTGGCAGAAGTTGCATCATAGAATCCACTTACGTGCTGTGGGAATATGGATCATTGTGGTTTAGGAAAATAATAGAAGCAGTGACTCTAGTGGATCAATGTGGTTTAGGAAAAGAACACATGCAATGAATCTAGGGACTCCATGTGTCAAACCATGTTCCGAGAGACCAAAAACACTTAGGAAATAAGCATCCACATTTTATGTTGCACCACTATGGCACACGTTGCATCATAGAATGCACCGGAGAGTTTGCGGTCATGTGGATAAATGTGGTTTAGGAAAATAACACATCTAGTGACTCTAGTGGATCAATGTGGTTTAGGAAAAGTACACATGCAATGACTCTAGGGATTCCATGTCTCAAACCATGGTTAGAGAGACCAAAAACACTTAGGAAAACTACTTCCACATTTTCAATAGTGTGACAGAAGTTGCATCACAGAATCCACTGGAGTGTGTGTGGTCATGTGGATGAATGTGGTTTAGGAAAAGAGCACATGCAATGACTCTAATGGATCAATGTGGTGTAGGAAAAGAACACATGAAATGACTCTAGGGACTCCATGTGTCAAACAATGGTCAAAGATACCAAAAACACTTAGGCAAGCAGCTTCCACATTCAATGTTGCATGTGTGTGGCAGAAGTTGCATCATAGAATCCACTAGAGTGTGTGTGGTCATGTGGATGAATGTGGTTTAGGAAAAGAGCACATGCAATGACTCTAGTGGATCAATGTGGTGTAGGAAAAGAACACATGGAATGACTCTAGGGACTCCATGTGTCAAACAATGGTCAAAGATACCAAAAACACTTAGGCAAGCAGCTTCCACATTCAATGTTGCATGTGTGTGGCAGAAGTTGCATCATAGAATCCACTAGAGTGTGTGTGGGCATGTGGATAAATGTGGTTTAGGAAAAGAACACGTGCAGTGATTCTAGTGGATCCATGTCGTTTAGGAAAGCAGCTTCCACATTGAATGTTGCACAAGTGTGGCAGAAGTTGCATAATAGAATCCACTTATGTGTCTATGGGCATGAGGATCATTCTGGTTTAGGAAAATAATAGAAGCGGTGACTCTAGTGGATCAATGTGGTTTAGGAAAAGAACACATGCAATGAATCTAGGGACTCCATGTGTCAAACCATGTTCCGAGAGACCAAAAACACTTAGGAAATAAGCATCCACATTTTATGTTGCACCACTATGGCACACGTTGCATCATAGAATGCACCGGAGAGTTTGCGGTCATGTGGATAAATGTGGTTTAGGAAAATAACACATCTAGTGACTCTAGTGGATCAATGTGGTTTAGGAAAAGTACACATGCAATGACTCTAGGGATTCCATGTCTCAAACCATGGTTAGAGAGACCAAAAACACTTAGGAAAACAACTTCCACATTTTCAATAGTGTGACAGAAGTTGCATCACAGAATCCACTGGAGTGTGTGTGGTCATGTGGATGAATGTGGTTTAGGAAAAGAGCACATGCAATGACTCTAATGGATCAATGTGGTGTAGGAAAAGAACACATGGAATGACTCTAGGGACTCCATGTGTCAAACAATGGTCAAAGATACCAAAAACACTTAGGCAAGCAGCTTCCACATTCAATGTTGCATGTGTGTGGCAG
The DNA here is from genome assembly GCA_910589775.1 of Avena eriantha. Taxonomy (NCBI): domain Eukaryota; kingdom Viridiplantae; phylum Streptophyta; class Magnoliopsida; order Poales; family Poaceae; genus Avena; species Avena eriantha. The sequence continues at coordinate 435,584,038 of OU342742.1, read as the reverse complement.
AAGTTGCATCATAGAATCCACTAGAGTGTGTGTGGTCATGTGGATGAATGTGGTTTAGGAAAAGAGCACATGCAATGACTCTAGTGGATCAATGTGGTGTAGGAAAAGAACACATGGAATGACTCTAGGGACTCCATGTGTCAAACAATGGTCAAAGATACCAAAAACACTTAGGCAAGCAGCTTCCACATTCAATGTTGCATGTGTGTGGCAGAAGTTGCATCATAGAATCCACTAGAGTGTGTGTGGGCATGTGGATAAATGTGGTTTAGGAAAAGAACACGTGCAGTGATTCTAGTGGATCCATGTCGTTTAGGAAAGCAGCTTCCACATTGAATGTTGCACAAGTGTGGCAGAAGTTGCATCATAGAATCCACTTATGTGTCTATGGGCATGTGGATCATTCTGGTTTAGGAAAATAATAGAAGCGGTGACTCTAGTGGATCAATGTGGTTTAGGAAAAGAACACATGCAATGAATCTAGGGACTCCATGTGTCAAACCATGGTCCGAGATACCAAAAACACTTAGGAAATAAGCATCCACATTTTATGTTGCACCACTATGGCAGAAGTTGCATCACAGAATGCACTGGAGAGTGTGCGGTCATGTGGATCAATGTGGTTTAGGAAAATAACACATCTAGTGACTCTAGTGGATCAATGTGGTTTAGGAAAAGAACACATGCAATGACTCTAGGGATTCCATGTCTCAAACCATGGCTAGAAAGGCCAAAAACAATTAGGAAAACAACTTCCACATTTGCAATAGTGTGACAGAAGTTGCATCACAGAATCCACTAGAGTATGTGTGGTCATGTGGATGAATGTGGTTTCGGAAAAGAGCACATGCAATGACTCTAGTGGATCAATGTGGTGTAGGAAAAGAACACATGGAATGACTCTAGGGACTCCATGTGTCAAACAATGGTCAAAGATACCAAAAACACTTAGGCAAGCAGCTTCCACATTCAATGTTGCATGTGTGTGGCAGAAGTTGCATCATAGAATCCACTAGAGTGTGTGTGGGCATGTGGATCAATGTGGTTTAGGAAAAGAACACGTGCAGTGATTCTAGTGGATCCATGTCGTTTAGGAAAGCAGCTTCCACATTCAATGTTGCACAAGTGTGGCAGAAGTTGCATCATAGAATCCACTTATGTGTCTATGGGCATGTGGATCATTGTGGTTTAGGAAAATAATAGAAGCAGTGACTCTAGTGGATCAATGTGGTTTAGGAAAAGAACACATGCAATGAATCTAGGGACTCCATGTGTCAAACCATGGTCCGAGATACCAAAAACACTTAGGAAATAAGCATCCACATTTTATGTTGCACCACTATGGCAGAAGTTGCATCACAGAATGCACTGGAGAGTGTGCGGTCATGTGGATCAATGTGGTTTAGGAAAATAACACATCTAGTGACTCTAGTGGATCAATGTGGTTTAGGAAAAGAACACATGCAATGACTCTAGGGATTCCCTGTCTCAAACCATGGCTAGAGAGACCAAAAACACTTAGGAAAATAACTTCCACATTTGCAATAGTGTGACAGAAGTTGCATCAGAGAATCCACTGGAGTGTGTGTTGTCATGTGGATGAATGTGGTTTAGGAAAAGAGAACATGCAATGACTCTAGTGGATCAATGTGGTGTAGGAAAAGAACACATGGAATGACTCTAGGGACTCCATGTGTCAAACAATGGTCAAAGATACCAAAAACACTTAGGCAAGCAGCTTCCACATTCAATGTTGCATGTGCGTGGCAGAAGTTGCATCATAGAATCCACTAGAGTGTGTGTGGGCATGTGGATCAATGTGGTTTAGGAAAAGAACACATGCAGTGATTCTAGTGGATCAATGTCATTTAGGAAAGCAGCTTCCACATTGAATGTTGCACAAGTGTGGAAAAAGTCGCATCATAGAATCCACTGATGTGTGTGTGGGAATGTGGATCATTGTGGTTTAGGAAAAGAACACATGTAGTGACTCTAATGGATCAATGTGGTTTAGGAAAGCAACACATGCAATGACTCTAGGGACTCCATGGGTCAAAACATGGTCAGAGAGACCAAAAAAACACTTAGGAAAGCAGCTTCAACATTTTATGTTGCACCACTATGGCAGAAATTGCATCAGAGAATGCACTGGAGTGTGGGTAGTCATGTGGATCAATGTTGTTTAGGAAAATAACACAATAGTGACTCTAGTTGATCAATGTGGTTTAGGAAAAGAACACATGCAATGACTCTAGGAACTCCATGTGTCAAACCATGGTTAGAGAGACCCAAAACACTTAGAAAACAGCTTCCACATTTGCACCAGTGTGGCTCAAGTTGCATCACAGAATCCACTAGAGTGTGTGTGGTCATGTGGAACAATGTGGTTTAGGAAAAGAACACATGGAATGACTCTAGTGGATCAATGTGGTTTAGGAAAAGAATACATGGAATGACTCTAGGGATGCCATCTATCAAAAAAGGTTAGAGAGACCAAAAACACTTAGGAAAGCAGCTTCCACATTGAATGTTGCATGAGTGTGGTAGAAGTTGCATCATAGAATCCACTCATGTGTGTGTGGGCATGTGGATCATTGTGGTTTAGGAAAAGAACACGTGTAGTGATTCTAGTGGATCAATGTTGTTTAGAAAAAGAACACATGCAATGACTCTAGGGACTCCATGTGTTAAACCATGGTCAGAGCGACCAAAAACACTTAGGAAAGCTGCTTCCACATTTTATGTTGCACCAATGTGGCAGAAGTTGCATCACAGAATGCACTGGTGTATGTGTGGTCATGTGGATCGGTGTGGTTTAGGAAAATAACACATCCAGTGACTCTAGTGGATCGATTTATTTAGGAAAAGAACACATGCAATGACTCTAGGGACTGCATGTAACAAACCATGGTCACATAGAACAAAAAGGCTTAGGAAAGCAGCTTCCACATTGCATGTTGCACCACTATGATAGAAGCTGCATCACAAAATGCACTAGAGTGTGTGTGGTCATGTGGATCAATGTGGTTTAGGGAAAGAACACAAGCCGTGACTCTAGTGGATCAATGTAGTTTAGGAAAAGAACAGATCCAATGACTCTAGGGACTCCATGTGTAAAACCATTGTTAGAGAGACCAAAAACACTTAGGAAAACAGCTTCCACATTTGCACCAGTGTGGCAGAAGTTGCATCACAGAATCCACTGGAGTGTGTTGTCACGTGGAACAATGTGGTTTAGGAAAAGAACACATGGAATGAATCTAGTGGATCAATGTGGTTTAGGAAAAGAATACATGCAATGGCTCTAGGAACTCCATGTGTCAAACCATGGTTAGAGAGACCAAAAACACTTAGAAAAGCAGTTTCCACATTGAATGTTGCAGGAGTGATGCAGAAGTTGCATCACAGAATCAACCAGAGTGTGTGTAGGCATGTGGATCAATGTGGTTTAGGAAAACAACACATGCAATGACTATAGTGGATCAATGTCGTTTAGGAAAGCAGCTTCCACATTGAATGATGCACGAGTGTGGCAGAAGTTGCATCATAGAATCCACTTACGTGTCTGTGGGAATGTGGATCATTGTGGTTTAGGAAAATAATAGAAGCAGTGACTCTAGTGGATCAATGTGGTTTAGGAAAAGAACACATGCAATGAATCTAGGGACTCCATGTGTCAAACCATGGTCCGAGAGACCAAAAACACTTAGGAAATAAGCATCCACATTTTATGTTGCACCACTATGGCAGAAGTTGCATCACAGAATGCACTGGAGAGTGTGCGGTCATGTGGATCAATGTGGTTTAGGAAAATAACACATCTAGTGACTCTAGTGGATCAATGTGGTTTAGGAAAAGAACACATGCAATGACTCTAGGGATTCCCTGTCTCAAACCATGGCTAGAGAGACCAAAAACACTTAGGAAAATAACTTCCACATTTGCAATAGTGTGACAGAAGTTGCATCAGAGAATCCACTGGAGTGTGTGTTGTCATGTGGATGAATGTGGTTTAGGAAAAGAGAACATGCAATGACTCTAGTGGATCAATGTGGTGTAGGAAAAGAACACATGGAATGACTCTAGGGACTCCATGTGTCAAACAATGGTCAAAGATACCAAAAACACTTAGGCAAGCAGCTTCCACATTCAATGTTGCATGTGCGTGGCAGAAGTTGCATCATAGAATCCACTAGAGTGTGTGTGGGCATGTGGATCAATGTGGTTTAGGAAAAGAACACATGCAGTGATTCTAGTGGATCAATGTCATTTAGGAAAGCAGCTTCCACATTGAATGTTGCACAAGTGTGGAAAAAGTCGCATCATAGAATCCACTGATGTGTGTGTGGGAATGTGGATCATTGTGGTTTAGGAAAAGAACACATGTAGTGACTCTAATGGATCAATGTGGTTTAGGAAAGCAACACATGCAATGACTCTAGGGACTCCATGGGTCAAAACATGGTCAGAGAGACCAAAAAAACACTTAGGAAAGCAGCTTCAACATTTTATGTTGCACCACTATGGCAGAAATTGCATCAGAGAATGCACTGGAGTGTGGGTAGTCATGTGGATCAATGTTGTTTAGGAAAATAACACAATAGTGACTCTAGTTGATCAATGTGGTTTAGGAAAAGAACACATGCAATGACTCTAGGAACTCCATGTGTCAAACCATGGTTAGAGAGACCCAAAACACTTAGAAAACAGCTTCCACATTTGCACCAGTGTGGCTCAAGTTGCATCACAGAATCCACTAGAGTGTGTGTGGTCATGTGGAACAATGTGGTTTAGGAAAAGAACACATGGAATGACTCTAGTGGATCAATGTGGTTTAGGAAAAGAATACATGGAATGACTCTAGGGATGCCATCTATCAAAAAAGGTTAGAGAGACCAAAAACACTTAGGAAAGCAGCTTCCACATTGAATGTTGCATGAGTGTGGTAGAAGTTGCATCATAGAATCCACTCATGTGTGTGTGGGCATGTGGATCATTGTGGTTTAGGAAAAGAACACGTGTAGTGATTCTAGTGGATCAATGTTGTTTAGAAAAAGAACACATGCAATGACTCTAGGGACTCCATGTGTTAAACCATGGTCAGAGCGACCAAAAACACTTAGGAAAGCTTCTTCCACATTTTATGTTGCACCAATGTGGCAGAAGTTGCATCACAGAATGCACTGGTGTATGTGTGGTCATGTGGATCGGTGTGGTTTAGGAAAATAACACATCCAGTGACTCTAGTGGATCGATTTATTTAGGAAAAGAACACATGCAATGACTCTAGGGACTGCATGTAACAAACCATGGTCACATAGAACAAAAAGGCTTAGGAAAGCAGCTTCCACATTGCATGTTGCACCACTATGATAGAAGCTGCATCACAAAATGCACTAGAGTGTGTGTGGTCATGTGGATCAATGTGGTTTAGGGAAAGAACACAAGCCGTGACTCTAGTGGATCAATGTAGTTTAGGAAAAGAACAGATCCAATGACTCTAGGGACTCCATGTGTAAAACCATTGTTAGAGAGACCAAAAACACTTAGGAAAACAGCTTCCACATTTGCACCAGTGTGGCAGAAGTTGCATCACAGAATCCACTGGAGTGTGTTGTCACGTGGAACAATGTGGTTTAGGAAAAGAACACATGGAATGAATCTAGTGGATCAATGTGGTTTAGGAAAAGAATACATGCAATGGCTCTAGGAACTCCATGTGTCAAACCATGGTTAGAGAGACCAAAAACACTTAGAAAAGCAGTTTCCACATTGAATGTTGCAGGAGTGATGCAGAAGTTGCATCACAGAATCAACCAGAGTGTGTGTAGGTATGTGGATCAATGTGGTTTAGGAAAACAACACATGCAATGACTATAGTGGATCAATGTCGTTTAGGAAAGCAGCTTCCACATTGAATGATGCACGAGTGTGGCAGAAGTTGCATCATAGAATCCACTTACGTGTCTGTGGGAATGTGGATCATTGTGGTTTAGGAAAATAATAGAAGCAGTGACTCTAGTGGATCAATGTGGTTTAGGAAAAGAACACATGCAATGAATCTAGGGACTCCATGTGTCAAACCATGGTCCAAGAGACCAAAAACACTTAGGAAATAAGCATCCACATTTTATGTTGCACCACTATGGCAGAAGTTGCATCACAGAATGCACTGGAGAGTGTGCGGTCATGTGGATCAATGTGGTTTAGGAAAATAACACATCTAGTGACTCTAGTGGATCAATGTGGTTTAGGAAAAGAACACATGCAATGACTCTAGGGATTCCCTGTCTCAAACCATGGCTAGAGAGACCAAAAACACTTAGGAAAATAACTTCCACATTTGCAATAGTGTGACAGAAGTTGCATCATAGAATCCACTGGAGTGTGTGTTGTCATGTGGATGAATGTGGTTTAGGAAAAGAGAACATGCAATGACTCTAGTGGATCAATGTGGTGTAGGAAAAGAACACATGGAATGACTCTAGGGACTCCATGTGTCAAACAATGGTCAAAGATACCAAAAACACTTAGGCAAGCAGCTTCCACATTCAATGTTGCATGTGTGTGGCAGAAGTTGCATCATAGAATCCACTAGAGTGTGTGTGGGCATGTGGATCAATGTGGTTTAGGAAAAGAACACGTGAAGTGATTCTAGCGGATCCATGTCGTTTAGGAAAGCAGCTTCCACATTCAATGTGGCACAAGTGTGGCAGAAGTCTCATCATAGAATCCACTGATGTGTCTATGGGCATGTGGATCATTGTGGTTTAGGAAAATAATAGAAGCAGTGACTCTAGTGGATCAATGTGGTTTAGGAAAAGAACACATGCAATGAATCTAGGGACTCCATGTGTCAAACCATGGTCCGAGAGACCAAAAACACTTAGGAAATAAGCATCCACATTTTATGTTGCACCACTATGGCAGAAGTTGCATCACAGAATGCACTGGAGAGTGTGCGGTCATGTGGATCAATGTGGTTTAGGAAAATAACACATCTAGTGACTCTAGTGGATCAATGTGGTTTAGGAAAAGAACACATGCAATGAATCTAGGGATTCCATGTCTCAAACCATGGCTAGAAAGGCCAAAAACAATTAGGAAAACAACTTCCACATTTGCAATAGTGTGACAGAAGTTGCATCACAGAATCCACTAGAGTGTGTGTGGTCATGTGGAACAATGTGGTTTAGGAAAAGAACACATGGAATGACTCTAGTGGATCAATGTGGTTTAGGAAAAGAATACATGGAATGACTCTAGGGACTCCATCTATCAAAAAAGGTTAGAGAGACCAAAAACACTTAGGAAAGCAGCTTCCACATTGAATGTTGCATGAGTGTGGTAGAAGTTGCATCATAGAATCCACTCATGTGTGGGTGGGCATGTGGATCATTGTGGTTTAGGAAAAGAACACTTGTAGTGATTCTAGTGGATCAATGTTGTTTAGAAAAAGAACACATGCAATGACTCTAGGGACTCCATGTGTTAAACCATGGTCAGAGCTACCAAAAACACTTAGGAAAGCAGCTTCCACATTTTATGTTGCACCAATGTGGCAGAAGTTGCATCACAGAATGCACTGGTGTATGTGTGGTCATGTGGATCAGTGTGGTTTAGGAAAATAACACATCCAGTGACTCTAGTGGATCGATTTATTTAGGAAAAGAACACATGCAATGACTCTAGGGACTGCATGTAACAAACCATGGTCACATAGAACAAAAAGGCTTAGGAAAGCAGCTTCCACATTGCATGTTGCACCACTATGATAGAAGCTGCATCACAGCATGCACTAGAGTGTGTGTGGTCATGTGGGTCAATGTGGTTTAGGCAAAGAACACAAGTCGTGACTCTAGTGGATCAATGTGGTTTAGGAAAAGAACACATGCAATGACTCTAGGGACTCCATGTGTAAAACCATTGTCAGAGAGAACAAAAACACTTAGGAAAACAGCTTCCACATTTGCAACAGTGTGGCAGAAGTTGCATCACCGAATCCACTAGAGTGTGTTGTCATGTGGAACAATGTGGTTTAGGAAAAGAACACATTGAATGAATCTAGTGGATCAATGTGGTTTAGGAAAAGAATACATGCAATGGCTCTAGGGACTCCATGTGTCAAACCATGGTCAGAGAGACCAAAAACACTTAGGAAAGCAGTTTCCACATTGAATGTTGCACGAGTGATGCAGAAGTTGCATCACAGAATCAACCAGAGTGTGTGTAGGCATGTGGATCAATGTGGTTTAGGAAAACAGCACATGCAATGACTATAGTGGATCAATGTCGTTTAGGAAAGCAGCTTCCACATTGAATGATGCACGAGTGTGGCAGAAGTTGCATCATAGAATCCACTTACGTGTCTGTGGGCATGTGGATCATTGTGGTTTAGGAAAATAATAGAAGCAGTGACTCTAGTGGATCAATGTGGTTTAGGAAAATAACACATGCAATGAATCTAGGGACTCCATGTGTCAAACCATGGTCTGAGAGACCAAAAACACTTAGGAAATAAGCATCCACATTTTATGTTGCACCACTATGGCAGAAGTTGCATCACAGAATGCACTGGAGAGTGTACGGTCATGTGGATCAATGTGGTTTAGGAAAATAACACATCTAGTGACTCTAGTGGATCAATGTGGTTTAGGAAAAGAACACATGCAATGACTCTAGGGATTCCATGTCTCAAACCATGGCTAGAAATGCCAAAAACAATTAGGAAAACAACTTCCACATTTGCAATAGTGTGACAGAAGTTGCATCATAGAATCCACTAGAGTGTGTGTGGTCATGTGGATGAATGTGGTTTCGGAAAAGAGCACATGCAATGACTCTAGTGGATCAATGTGGTGTAGGAAAAGAACACATGGAATGACTCTAGGGACTCCATGTGTCAAACAATGGTCAAAGATACCAAAAACACTTAGGCAAGCAGCTTCTACAATCAATGTTGCATGTGTGTGGCAGAAGTTGCATGATAGAATCCACTAGAGTGTGTGTGGGCATGTGGATCAATGTGGTTTAGGAAAAGAACACATGCAGTGATTCTAGCGGATCAATGTCGTTTAGGAAAGCAGCTTCCACATTGAATGTTGCACAAGTGTGGCAAAAGTCTCATCATAGAATCCACTGATGTGTGTGTGGGAATGTGGATCATTGTGGTTTAGGAAAAGAACACATGTAGTGACTCTAGTGGATCAATGTGGTTTAGGAAAACAACACATGCAATGACTCTAGGGACTCGATGGGTCAAAACATGGTCAGAGAGACCAAAAAACACTTAGAAAAGAAGCTTCAACATTTTATGTTGCACCACTATGGCAGAAATTGCATCAGAGAATGCACTGGAGTGTGGGTGGTCATGTGGATCAATGTTGTTTAGGAAAATAACACAATAGTGTCTCTAGTGGATCAATGTGGTTTAGGAAAAGAACACATGCAATGACTCTAGGAACTCCAGGTGTCAAACCATGGTTAGAGAGACCAAAAACACTTAGGAAAACAGCTTCCACATTTGCACCAGTGTGGCTGAAGTTGCATCACAGAATGCACTAGAGCGTGTGTGGTCATGTGGAACAATGTGGTTTAGGAAAAGAACACATGGAATGACTCTAGTGGATCAATGTGGTTTAGGAAAATAATACATGGAATGACTCTAGGGACTCCATCTATCAAAAAAGGTTAGAGAGACCAAAAACACTTAGGAAAGCAGCTTCCACATTGAATGTTGCATGAGTGTGGTAGAAGTTGCATCATAGAATCCACTCATGTGTGTGTGGGCATGTGGATCATTGTGGTTTAGGAAAAGAACACTTGTAGTGATTCTAGTGGATCAATGTTGTTTAGAAAAAGAACACATGCAATGACTCTAGGGACTCCATGTGTTAAACCATGGTCAGAGCTACCAAAAACACTTAGGAAAGCAGCTTCCACATTTTATGTTGCACCAATGTGGCAGAAGTTGCATCACAGAATGCACTGGTGTATGTGTGGTCATGTGGATCAGTGTGGTTTAGGAAAATAACACATCTAGTGACTCTAGTGGATCAATGTGGTTTAGGAAAAGAACACATGCAATGACTCTAGGGATTCCATGTCTCAAACCATGGCTAGAAAGGCCAAAACCAATTAGGAACACAACTTCCACATTTGCAATAGTGTGACAGAAGTTGCATCACAGAATCCACTAGAGTGTGTGTGGTCATGTGGATGAATGTGGTTTCGGAAAAGAGCACATGCAATGACTCTAGTGGATCAATGTGGTGTAGGAAAAGAACACATGGAATGACTCTAGGGACTCCATGTGTCAAACAATGGTCAAAGATACCAAAAACACTTAGGCAAGCAGCTTCCACAATCAATGTTGCATGTGTGTGGCAGAAGTTGCATCATAGAATCCACTAGAGTGTGTGTGGGCATGTGGATCAATGTGGTTTAGGAAAAGAACACATGCAGTGATTCTAGCGTATCAATGTCGTTTAGGAAAGCAGCTTCCACATTGAATGTTGCACAAGTGTGGCAGAAGTCTCATCATAGAATCCACTGATGTGTGTGTGGGAATGTGGATCATTGTGGTTTAGGAAAAGAACACATGTAGTGACTCTAGTGGATCAATGTGGTTTAGGAAAACAACACATGCAATGACTCTAGGGACTCGATGGGTCAAAACATGGTCAGAGAGACCAAATAAACACTTAGGAAAGAAGCTTCAACATTTTATGTTGCACCACTATGGCAGAAATTGCATCAGAGAATGCACTGGAGTGTGGGTGGTCATGTGGATCAATGTTGTTTAGGAAAATAACACAATAGTGACTCTAGTGGATCAATGTGGTTTAGGAAAAGAACACATGCAATGACTCTAGGAACTCCATGTGTCAAACCATGGTTAGAGAGACCAAAAACACTTAGGAAAACAGCTTCCACATTTGCACCAGTGTGGCTGAAGTTGCATCACAGAATCCACTAGAGCGTGTGTGGTCATGTGGAACAATGTGGTTTAGGAAAAGAACACATGGAATGACTCTAGTGGATCAATGTGGTTTAGGAAAAGAATACATGGAATGACTCTAGGGACTCCATCTATCAAAAAAGGTTAGAGAGACCAAAAACACTTAGGAAAGCAGCGTCCACATTGAATGTTGCATGAGTGTGGTAGAAGTTGCATCATAGAATCCACTCATGTGTGTGTGGGCATGTGGATCATTGTGGTTTAGGAAAAGAACACTTGTAGTGATTCTAGTGGATCAATGTTGTTTAGAAAAAGAACACATGCAATGACTCTAGGGACTCCATGTGTTAAACCATGGTCAGAGCTACCAAAAACACTTAGGAAAGCAGCTTCCACATTTTATGTTGCACTAATGTGGCAGAAGTTGCATCACAGAATGCACTGGTGTATGTGTGGTCATGTGGATCAGTGTGGTTTAGGAAAATAACACATCCAGTGACTCTAGTGGATCGATTTATTTAGGAAAAGAACACATGCAATGACTCTAGGGACTGCATGTAACAAACCATGGTCACATAGAACAAAAAGGCTTAGGAAAGCAGCTTCCACATTGCATGTTGCACCACTATGATAGAAGCTGCATCACAGCATGCACTAGAGTGTGTGTGGTCATGTGGGTCAATGTGGTTTAGGCAAAGAACACAAGCCGTGACTCTAGTGGATCAATGTGGTTTAGGAAAAGAACACATGCAATGACTCTAGGGACTCCATGTGTAAAACCATTGTCAGAGATACCAAAAACACTTAGGAAAACAGCTTCCACATTTGCAACAGTGTGGCAGAAGTTGCATCACCGAATCCACTAGAGTGTGTTGTCATGTGGAACAATGTGGTGTAGGAAAAGAACACATTGAATGAATCTAGTGGATCAATGTGGTTTAGGAAAAGAATACATGCAATGGCTCTAGGGACTCCATGTGTCAAACCATGGTCAGAGAGACCAAAAACACTTAGGAAAGCAGTTTCCACATTGAATGTTCCACGAGTGATGCAGAAGTTGCATCACAGAATCAACCAGAGTGTGTGTAGGCATGTGGATCAATGTGGTTTAGGAAAACAACACATGCAATGACTATAGTGGATCAATGTCGTTTAGGAAAGCAGCTTCCACATTGAATGATGCACGAGTGTGGCAGAAGTTGCATCATAGAATCCACTTATGTGTCTGTGGGCATGTGGATCATTGTGGTTTAGGAAAATAATAGAAGCAGTGACTCTAGTGGATCAATGTGGTTTAGGAAAAGAACACATGCAATGAATCTAGGGACTCCATGTGTCAAACCATGGTCCGAGAGACCAAAAACACTTAGGAAATAAGCATCCACATTTTATGTTGCACCACTATGGCAGAAGTTGCATCACAGAATGCACTGGAGAGTGTGCGGTCATGTGGATCAATGTGGTTTAGGAAAATAACACATCTAGTGACTCTAGTGGATCAATGTGGTTTAGGAAAAGAACACATGCAATGACTCTAGGGATTCCATGTCTCAAACCATGGCTAGAAATGCCAAAAACAATTAGGAAAACAACTTCCACATTTGCAATAGTGTGACAGAAGTTGCATCATAGAATCCACTAGAGTGTGTGTGGTCATGTGGATGAATGTGGTTTCGGAAAAGAGCACATGCAATGACTCTAGTGGATCAATGTGGTGTAGGAAAAGAACACATGGAATGACTCTAGGGACTCCATGTGTCAAACAATGGTCAAAGATACCAAAAACACTTAGGCAAGCAGCTTCCACAATCAATGTTGCATGTGTGTGGCAGAAGTTGCATCATAGAATCCACTAGAGTGTGTGTGGGCATGTGGATCAATGTGGTTTAGGAAAAGAACACGTGTAGTGACTCTAGTGGATCAATGTCATTTAGAAAGCAGCTTCCACATTGAATGTTGCAGGAGTGTGGCAAAACTCGCATCATAGAATCCACTGATGTGTGTGTGGGAATGTGGATCATTGTTGTTTAGGAAAAGAACACATGCAGTGACTCTAGTGGATCAATGTGGTTTAGGAAAACAACACATGCAATGACTCTAGGGACTCCATGTGTCAAAACATGGTCAGAGAGACCAAAAACACTTAGGAAAGCAGCTTCAACATTTTATGTTGCACCACTATGGCAGAAATTGCATCACAGAATGCACTAGAGTGTGGGTGGTCATGTGGATCAATATTGTTTAGGAAAATAACACAATAGTGACTCTAGTGGATCAATGTGGTTTAGGAAAAGAACATGTGCAATGACTCTAGGAACTCCATGTGTCAAACCTTGGTTAGAGACCAAAAACACTTAGGAAAACAGCTTCCACATTTGCACCAGTGTGGCTGTTGCATCACAGAATCCACTAGAGTGTGTGTGGTCATGTGGAACAATGTGGTTTAGGAAAAGAACACATGGAATGACTCTAGTGGATCAATGTGGTTTAGGAAAAGAATACATGGAATGACTCTAGGGAGTCCATCTATCAAAAAAGGTTAGAGAGACCAAAAACACTTAGGAAATCAGCTTCCGCATTGAATGTTGCATGATTGTGGCAGAAGTTGCATCATAGAATCCACTCATGTGTGTGTGGGCATGTGGATCATTGGGGTTTAGGGAAATAACACATGGAGTGATTCTAGTGGATCAATGTCGTTTAGAAAAAGAACACATGCAATGACTCTAGGGACTCCATGTCAAACCATGGTCAGAGAGACCAAAAACACTTAGGAAAGCAGCTTCCACATTTTATGTTGCACCAATATGGCAGAAGTTGCATCACAGAATGCACTGGTGTATGTGTGGTCATGTGGATCAGTGTGGTTTAGGAAAATAACACATCTAGTGATTCTAGTGGATCAATTTATTTAGGAAAAGAACACATGCAATGACTCTAGGGACTCCATGTAACAAACCATGGTCACATAGAACAAAAAGGCTTAGGAAATAATCTTCCACAATTGCACCAGTGTGGCTGAAGTTGCATCACCGAATCCACTTGAGTGTGTGTGGTCATGTGGAACAATGTGGTTTGGGAAAAGAATACATGGAATGACTCTAGTGGATCAATGTGGTTTAGGAAAAGAATACATGGAATGACTCTAGGGACTCCATCTAACAAAAAAGGTTAGAGATACCAAAAACACTTAGGAAAGCAGCTTCCACATTGAATGTTGCATGAGTGTGGCACAAGTTGCATCATAGAATCCACTCATGTGTGTGTGGGCATGTGGATCATTATGGTTTAGGAAAATAACACATGTAGTGAATCTAGTGGATCAATCTCGTTTAGGAAAAGAACACATGCAATGACTCTAGGGACTCCATGTGTCAAACCATGGTCAGAGAGACCAAAAACACTTAGGAAAGCAGCTTCCACATTTTATGTTGCACCAATGTGGCAGAAGGTGCATCACAGAATGCACTGGTGTATGTGTGGTCATGTGGATCAGTGTGGTTTAGGAAAATAATACATCCAGTGAATCTAGTGGATCAATTTGTTTAGGAAAAGAACACATGCAATGACTCTAGGGACTCCATGTGTCAAACCATGGTCACATAGAACAAAAAGGCTTAGGAAAGCAGCTTCATTGCATGTTGCACCACTATGATAGAAGATGCATCACAGCATGCACGAGAGTGTGTGTGGTCATGTGGATCCATGTGGTTTAGGAAAATAACACATCCAGTGACTCTTGTGGATCAATGTGGTTTATTAAAAGAACACATGCAATGACTCTAGAGACTCCATGTGTCAAACCATGGTTAGAGAGACCAAAAACACTTAGGAAAACAACTTCCATATTTCACTAGTGTGGCAGAAGTTGCATCACAGAATCCATTGGAGTGTGTGTGGTCATGTGGATTAATGTGGTTTAGGAAAAGAACACATGCAATGACTATAGTGGATAATTGTGGTATAGTAAAAGAACACATGCAATGACTCTAGGGACTCCATGTGTCAAACCATGGTCAGAGAGACCAAAAACACTTAGGAAAGCAGCTTCCACATTGAATGTTGCACGACTGTGGTAGAAGTTGTATCATAGAATCCACTGATGTGTGTGTGGGCATGTGGATCACTGTGGTTTCGGAAAAGTACACATGTAGTGACTCTAGTGGATCAATGTGGTTTAGGAAAAGAACACATGCAATGACTCTAGGGACTCCATGTGTCAAACCATAGTCAGAGAGACCAAAAACACTTAGGAAAGTAGCTTCCACATTTTATGTTACACCAATGTGGTAGAAGTTGCATCACATAATGCACTGGTGTATGTGTGGTCATGTGGATCAGTGTGGTTTAGGAAAATAACACATCTAGTGATTCTAGTGGATCAATTTATTTAGGAAAAGAACACATGCAATGACTCTAGGGACTCCATGTAACAAACCATGGTCACATAGAACAAAAAGGCTTAGGAAATAATCTTCCACAATTGCACCAGTGTGGCTGAAGTTGCATCACCGAATCCACTTGAGTGTGTGTGGTCATGTGGAACAATGTGGTTTGGGAAAATAATACATGGAATGACTCTAGTGGATCAATGTGGTTTAGGAAAAGAATACATGGAATGACTCTAGGGACTCCATCTAACAAAAAAGGTTAGAGATACCAAAAACACTTAGGAAAGCAGCTTCCACATTGAATGTTGCATGAGTGTGGCACAAGTTGCATCATAGAATCCACTCATGTGTGTGTGGGCATGTGGATCATTATGGTTTAGGAAAATAACACATGTAGTGAATCTAGTGGATCAATCTCGTTTAGGAAAAGAACACATGCAATGACTCTAGGGACTCCATGTGTCAAACCATGGTCAGAGAGACCAAAAACACTTAGGAAAGCAGCTTCCACATTTTATGTTGCACCAATGTGGCAGAAGGTGCATCACAGAATGCACTGGTGTATGTGTGGTCATGTGGATCAGTGTGGTTTAGGAAAATAATACATCCAGTGAATCTAGTGGATCAATTTGTTTAGGAAAAGAACACATGCAATGACTCTAGGGACTCCATGTGTCAAACCATGGTCACATAGAACAAAAAGGCTTAGGAAAGCAGCTTCATTGCATGTTGCACCACTATGATAGAAGATGCATCACAGCATGCACGAGAGTGTGTGTGGTCATGTGGATCCATGTGGTTTAGGAAAATAACACATCCAGTGACTCTTGTGGATCAATGTGGTTTATTAAAAGAACACATGCAATGACTCTAGAGACTCCATGTGTCAAACCATGGTTAGAGAGACCAAAAACACTTAGGAAAACAACTTCCATATTTCACTAGTGTGGCAGAAGTTGCATCACAGAATCCATTGGAGTGTGTGTGGTCATGTGGATTAATGTGGTTTAGGAAAAGAACACATGCAATGACTATAGTGGATAATTGTGGTATAGTAAAAGAACACATGCAATGACTCTAGGGACTCCATGTGTCAAACCATGGTCAGAGAGACCAAAAACACTTAGGAAAGCAGCTTCCACATTGAATGTTGCACGACTGTGGTAGAAGTTGTATCATAGAATCCACTGATGTGTGTGTGGGCATGTGGATCACTGTGGTTTCGGAAAAGTACACATGTAGTGACTCTAGTGGATCAATGTGGTTTAGGAAAAGAACACATGCAATGACTCTAGGGACTCCATGTGTCAAACCATAGTCAGAGAGACCAAAAACACTTAGGAAAGTAGCTTCCACATTTTATGTTACACCAATGTGGTAGAAGTTGCATCACATAATGCACTGGTGTATGTGTGGTCATGTGGATCATTGTGGTTTAGGAAAATAACACATCCAGTGACTCTAGTGGATCAATTGGTTTAGGAAAATAACACATGCAATGACTCTAGGTACTCCATGTGTCAAACCATGGTCACATAGACCAAAAAGACTTTGGAAAGCAGCTTCCACATTGCATGTTGCTGTACCGTGGCAGAAGTTGCACCACATAATCCACTAGAGTGTGTGTGGTCATGTGGGTAAATGTGGTTTAGGAAAAGAACACATGCAATGATTCTAGTGGATCAATGTGGTTTAGGAAAATAACACATGCAATGACTCTAGGGACTCGATGTGTCAAACCATGGTCATAGAGACCAACAACACTTAGGAAAGCAGCTTCCACATTGCATGTTGCACCATTGTGGCAGAAGTTGCATCACAGAATCCATTGGAGTGTGTGTGTTAGGTCATGTGGATCAATGTGGCTTAGGAAAAGAACACATGCAATGACTCTAGGGACTCCATGTGTCAAGCCATGGTAACACAGACCAAAAACACTTAGGAAAGCAGCTTCCACATTGCATTTTGCACCACTGTTGCAGAAGCTGTATCACATAATCCACTGAGTGTGTGTGGTCATGCGGATCAATGTGGTTTAGGAAAAGAACACATGCTATTATTCTAGTGGATCAATGTGGTTTAGGAAAAGAACACATGGAATGACTCTAGGGACTCCATGTGTCAAACCATGGTCAAGGAGACCAAAAACACTTAGAAAAGCAACTTCCACATTGCATGTTGCACCAGTGTGGCAGAATTTGCATCATAGAATCCACTAGAGTGTGTGTGGTCATGTGGATCAATGTGGTTTAGGAAAATAACACATGAAGTGCCTCTAGTGGATCAATGTGGTTTAGGAAAAGAACACATGTAATGACTCTAGGGACTTCATGTGTCAAACCATGGTTAGAGAGACCAAAAACACTTAGGAAAACAGCTTTCACATTTCCACTAGTGTGGCAGAAGTTGCATCACAGAATGCACTGGAGTGTATGTGGTCATGTGGATCAATGTGGTTTAGCAAAATAACACGTCCAGTGACTGTAGTGGATCAATGTGGTTTAGGAAAAGAACCCATGCAATGAATCTAGGGACTCGATGTGTCAAACCATGGTTAGAGAGACCAAAAACACTTAGCAAAACAACTTCCACATTTGGACCAGTGTGGCAGTATATGCATCACAGAATCCACTGGAGTGTGTGTGGTCATGTGGATCAATGTGGTTTAGGAAAAGAACAGATGTAATGACTCTAGTGGATCAATGTGCGGGAGGAAAAGAACACATAGAATGACTCTAGGGACTTCATGTATCAAACGATGGTGAGAGAGACCAAAAACACTTAGGAAAGCAGCTTCCACATTGAATGTTGCATGAGTGTGGCAGAAGTTGCATCATAGAATCCACTGATGTGTGTGTGTGCATATGGATCATTGTGGTTTAGGAAAAGAACACATGCAGTGACTCTAGTGGATCAATGTGGTTTAGGAAAAGAACACATGCAGTGACTCTAGTGGATCAATGTGGTTTAGGAAAAGAACACATGCAGTGACTCTAGGGACTCCATGTGTCAAACCATGGTCAAAGAGACCAAAAATACTTAGGAAAGCAGCTTCCACATTTTATGTTGCACCAATGTGGCAGAAGTTGCAACACAGAATGCACTGGAGTATGTGTGGTCATGTGGAGAAGTGTGGATGTGGAAAATAACACATCCAGTGACTCTAGTGGATCAATTTGTTTTGGAAAAGAACACATGCAATAACTCTAGGGACTCCATGTGTCAAACCATGGTCACATAGACCAAAACCACTTAAGGAAGCAGCTTCCACATTGCATATTGCACTAGTATGGAAGAAGTTGCACCACATAATCTACAAGAGTGTGTGTGGTCATTTGGGTCAATGTGGTTTAAGAAAAGAACACATGCAATGATTCTAGTGGATCAATGTGGTTTAGGACAAGAACACATGCAATGACTCTAGGGACTCCATGTGTCAAACCATGGTCATAGAGACCAAAAACACTTAGGAAAGCAGCTTCCACTTTGTATGTTGCACCATTGTGGCAGGAGTTGTATCACATAATCTACTAGAGTGTGTGTGGTCATGTGGATCAATGTGGTTTAGGAAAATATCACAAGCAGTGACTCTAGTGGATCAATGTTGTTTAGGAAAAGAACACATGTAATAACTCTAGGGACTCCATGTGTCAAAACATGGTCACAGAGACCAAAAACACTTAGGAAAGCAGCTTCCATATTGCATGTTGCACTAGTGTGGTAGAAGTTGCATCACAGAATCCACTAGAGTGTGTGTTATAGGTTATGTGGATCAATGTGGTTTAGGAAAAGAACACATGCAATGACTCTGTGATGATAACCCACAAGTATAGGGTTTGTGTGTAGCCTTTTCGATAAGTAAGAGTGTCGAACCCAACGAGGAGCTCAAGATAGGATAAATATTCTCTCAAGTTCTATCAACCATTGATACAACTCTACGCACACTAAACGTTTGCATTATCTAAGAAATAAAACTAGAGCAACAATACGAGTAATAGGGATAGCTTTGCATGATGATAAATAACAAGAAAGTAAAGCTAGTTGCTACAGCAATAAAATACACTAAACTAATAGAACCATGAGTGTGGAATAGTGGTGGTAATTGTGGTGGCTTTGTCCAAGTTTAAATAGCGAATAGATCAAGTTCATTATCTTCGATGTAGTTTTCTATGTGGGAGAGGCTAAATATACATGCACTTCACTACTTGGAATTACGAGTACTATATGATTGGATTGTTAGCAAACATCCGTAAGTATTAATCAATGCATTAAGGTTTCCACAACCATAGCCTTGAGTTTAATGGTCCTGTTACTCCCATACGTGCAACGTTCCAGTTCGCGTCCTCAGGTTTCTGTCACTCTGGCAGAACTCCCCCTTCCTTTTACACATACTACAAACCCTATGATGTTTAATCCATGTGCGCACAAATATAATGGACACCAAAGGACTGTACCATATCAACATACAACTCCAATGAACCAAAGACGTTCGACCATTCAATCTAAGAACAAAGAAACTATGCAAACATGACATAGATCATAGGATTATAACTTATAGCATCAAACACCATGTTTACATAGGACGGTACAGAGGTGTGTGAGAGGATGAACCACTGCATACTAGGAGAATTAGGTGATGGAGATGGCGGTGGAGATAGTGAAGCGGGAGGCGGCGGCGCCAGCGGCGGTGCGGGGGACTCCTTCCCTACCGCCGGTATCATCGGGGAGCACCGCCCCTTAGCCCCCTTCCTTCATGGCTTCTTGGGAGACCTCCCCCATGGAGATGGGATCCATGGGGGAGGCACAAACGTGGCTTTGGTGGCTGGAAATTCGTGGGTGGAGATGCCCTGGGCGAATTAGGCATTATGATTAGTACTATTTGGAGCATTGGACAATCAATAGCACTAGTTTCCTCCCTTTATATAGCTTCTCGGATTCCCGTCACCCCATCTTGGGCTGAAATAAATCGGGAATAAAAGGCCCATCCGTACACAGAATCAGCTAAATTTTATGTCCAGAATGTTTGTCGTGAAATTTACAACAACTTTGTAGTTGAAGAGTTTTCCGTTTGACGCCGTCGTCGATCCGAAACGTGACCATATTCAAAAACAGTTCTGAGACAGATTTCTGGAAAAATCCCAATTTGATTCCAACAAGGTTTCCACTTGTATTCTTGGTAATTCCTACACATCAAAGTGTAAAACAAGAACATTGTGCACTTTTGCAACTATTAGTAGGTTAGTCCAAATAAATCATAAACTTTATACAAAAAGGAGTGGCAAAAGCATATTATTAGCATAAAACCATCAAAAATTCTTGATACGTTATGGACGTATCAACATCCCCAATCTTAGTTCCTACTCGTTCTCGAGTAGGAAAAAGATCAAAACAATATAATTTTTTAGGTGACATGCAGATAACACAATCTTGATCATCATTATTGTAAAAGCATTGATAACTAGGATTAAGGTACTCTAAACATGAATCATGAAAGATAGAGTTCTAACAATAAGACATAGCAACTATGTTGTAACATGAAAAGGCACAAACAAAAGATTCATGAATAACAATGCTTTGAAAGAGGTTTGTTTGTTTCACATAAAGAAAGCATAATAATAATGGTATTCCGCTTGTCCCTCATAGAGTAGAAAAACATAAATGCATAGGACATCTTCAAAGTTAATAAGGGTGACTAGATACAAATAGTTTAAGAACAAGCAATATCAAAGTGATGCATCAATCTACAAGTCTTCGGACAATGCACATTAAACTAAGAATGGCCACTATGCTCTCTTAATAGGTGCATAAAGATAGAAGATGGAGACTCAACAGAAAAGTAAAAGAAAGTCCTTCTTAGAAGGAAGCAGGGATTCAAGTCTCATAAAGAGCTTACAAAAATTATGGAGCTTATTAGCTTTCAGCTCTCATTTCCCCTATCATAAGCATCTTTAGGTGATTAAGGTTAAAGTGGCACAACTAAGATGATATGCTTGACAAGTTATAAGTTGAAATCTCATCCCCCTTACTTACGAGTACCGAACCTCATGCTACTCAACTTCAGTCACAAGTAAGCTCTTGTCATTGTAAGTACATATGTATCATAGAGAACCGCCAACAGGGTACCCCTTGCACATGATATAGGAGCTATCCTATAATCAAAATGACAAGGCGAGCAGACAATGAGCATCTCAGTGATCTTTTTATTTGCTATTTGCATAGGTTTTTATTGAGGATACTTCATAGAGTGCTCATTATGGTTATGCTGCAAGTTTCCACCATGATTAGGCATGGCTTAGGCTAGCGGCCCAAGCGTTTCTCTAACACACATACAAACTCCATGATCTTACAAGTTCCCCTTTTGTTTCACACCGCCGAGATCCATAAGAAAAAGAATCATGATATCAATGGAATATAAGTGCAATGTTGAAAGCATTCCCCATGATACATGGTTCTGCTAACTTCAACTTATGAAGCACAAGCATACACGCAACAAAGATGGACACAATGGTTCAAGTTTATTAAGTGCAAGAAAATAAAGTGTGCCATCAAGTTCGTGAGAGCTTTGATCACTAATTTTCACATAACAAGTTTAATTCGGAAGGTAGATAAAAGCATGAATATACTTGGAATAGCAAATGCTAATAGGCAGGTATGGTGGACTCTTTGTGATAACTTGGTTTTATTTGGAGTTGGATGCATGAGTGAACTCATACTTGGTTATGGAGGCTAGCAAAAGACTAGGAGCGACCAACTAAAAGAGCAATAATGGCCATAATCATGCAAAGCGACAAAACATCATTAATTAAAGCATAAAGTGATATTAGAAGTCAAAAACTAAAGGATCATAAAGGCTATGGTTACTTGGGATAGTCATAACATGGTGTGAGCATGTGCTAAGTCAACCCAAATAAAGCATCAATGGAGAATACCACAATATTATGCTTTAATATGCTAAAACAATGCATGATTCTTTCAAGGCACATTAAGAAATCTCAATTGTTTATAACATGTCATGATACAGCAAAAATCACTAATCATAAAGCCAAAACAATATCAAGCATGAACTTTTCCTACTCTTTTCCAATCCAAACCACAATTATTTGAAAACTAATGTATGAAAGAGGGGGTCCAACAAATTTATTCAAGCAAACTAAGAAAACCAAGAAAACGAAAATGAAAACATAGACGCTCCAAGAACAACACAACTGTGCATGAAACAATAAAAATGAAGTGTTTGGAAGAAACCTGAGATTTTTATTGATGAAGAAGGGGATGCCTTGGGCATCCCCAAGCTTTGACGCTTGTACTTCTTGGATATTTCTTGGGGTGACACAGGGTGGCATCCCCAAGCTTGAGCTTTAGTCCATTCTTCATCTTATTACATCACTCTTTCCATACACCTGAAATTTTTCTTCCTACAAAACTTCACACAATCTTTATTAGCAACATTAGTGCACTCAAGATAATAAGTCTTTGGGTTCAGTTCCAACACCAATAAAACTTTAATTAAAACACAAGATACTTTAGCACTTCCCTCAAAAATCTCAATTCCCCAAAAAGAACCCAAAAAGGAATCAACAAGAAGCAAATGCAAATAATGGCAGAAATCTGTCAAAACCGACCAGTAGGTAAAGACCAATTTTTTCGAAGACCTTATGTTGCTCAAATCGAAAAGTGTTGAACTAAAGAAAGTTAGATAACAACCTAGGGCAGAAGCACAAAAATTCAGAGCTCAAAACGACATACAGAGATTTTACACGAATTTTTACAGCAAAGCACAAAAATCTGTTTCGGGACAGCAACTCTCCCAACCATTACTGCTCTCTCATTAGAGGTTACTCTTGGCACAAAAAGCAAATAAAAAGCATAAGAAACGGTTATTATAGAGGTAAAAACTTCCAATACTCATCTAAAAGTTTTGGGTTATCTCCCAATAAGTACTTTTCTTTAACGCCTTTAAGTTAGGCATAGGAGAACGATTCAAGTATTTTCGAATGAATAAGCACTAAGATCAAAACCAGAAATATCTTTCTTTTTCAAGGCTTCATGCATTCCTACAAGTTTTTAACTGAAAAGCTTCCATGGAAAGATTTGTTTTGGTTTCATAGGCACGAACACAAGTGTTCAAGGTCGACCCCCACTTAACCATTACTCATCTTTCCAATCACTTTCCTTTTTGAAAACATTTTTAGGTAACAAGTACAAATAATTTTTTTGTAATTCACATTCCCTATCCATACTAAGATAGAGAACAACTTAAAACTGAAAGTAAAACCTACTTAGAGATAAAGCAAACAAGTGCATATAAGAATATTCACCCACACGCTATTGCACCCCGGCAACGGCGCCATAAAAGGTCTTGATAACCCACAAGTATAGGGGATCGTGTGTAGCATTTTTGATAAGTAAAAGTGTCGAACCCAACGAGGAGCTAAATGTAGGATAAATATTCTCTCAAGTTCTATCAACCACTGATACAACTCTACACACAGTAAACATTTGCATTATCTAGGAAATAAAACTAGAGCAACAATACGAGTAATAGAGATAGCTTTGCATGATAATAAATAATAAAAAGTAAAGCTAGTTGTTGCAGCAATAAAATACACTAAACTAACAGAACCATGAGTGTGGAATAGTGGTGGTAATTGTGGTGTCTTTGTCCAAGTTTAAATAGCGAATAGATCAGGTTCATTGTCTTTGATGCAGTTTTCTATGTGGGAGAGGCTAAATATACATGCGCGTCACTACTTGGAATTACATGTACTATAGATTGGATTGTTAGCAAACATACATAAGTACTAATCAATGCATTAAGGTTTCCCCAACCATAGCCTTAAGTTTAATGGTCCTCTTACTCCCATACGTGTAACGCTCCAGTTCGCGTCCTTAGGTTTCTGTCACTCTGGCAGAACTCCCCCCTTCCTTTTACACATACTACAAACCCTATGATGTTTAATCCATGCGCGCACAAATATAATGGACACCAAAGGACTATACCATATCAACATACAACTCTAATGAACCAAAGATGTTCAACCATTCAATCTAAGAACAAAGAAACTACGCAAACATGACATAGATCATAGGATTATAACTTACAGCATCAAACACCATGTTTACATAGGACGGTACCGAGGTGTGTGGGAGGATGAACCACTGCATACTAGGAGGATTGGGTGATGGAGATGGTGGTGAAGATGGTGAAGAGGGCGGCGGCAGCACCGGCGGCGGTGCAGGGGACTCCTTCCCTACCGCCAGTATCATGGGGGAGCACCGCCCCTTAGCCCCCTTCCTTAATGTCTTCTTGGGAGCCCTTCCCCATGGAGATGAGATCCATGGGCGAGGAAAAACGTGGCTTTGGTGGCTGCAAATTCGTGGGTGGAGATGCACTGGGCAAATTAGGTTTTCTCCCTTTATATAGCTTCTCGGATTCCCGTCACCCCATCTTGGGCTGCAGTAAATCGGTTCTAAAATGCCCGCCCGGACTCGGAATCAGCTAAATTTTATGTCTAGAACTTTTGTCACGAAATTTCCAACAACTTTGTAGTTGAAGAGGTTTCCGTTTGATGCCGTTTTAGACCCGAAACGTAACCATGTTCAAAAAGTGTTCTGAGACAGATTTCTGGAAAAATCCCAATTTGACTCCAACAAGGTTTCCACTTGTATTCTTCGTAATTCGTACACATCAAACTATACACAAGAACATTGTGCACTTTTACAACTATTAGTAGGTTAGTCCAAATAAATCATAAATTTTATACAAAAACGAGTGTCAAAAGCATATTATTAGAATAAAACCATAAAAAATTATGGATACGTTATGGACGTATCAGGGGACTCCATGTGTCATACCATGGTCACACAGACCAAAAACACTTAGGAAAGCAGCTTTCACATTGCATGTTGAACCACTGTGGCAGAAGTTGTATCACATAATCCACTGACTGTGTGGTCATGCGGATCAATGTGGTGTAGGAAAAGAACACATGCTATTATTCTACTAGATCAATGTGGTTTAGGAAAAGAACACATGAAATGACTCTAGGGACTCAATGTGTCAAACCATGGTCAGAGAGACCAAAAACGGTTAGAAATGAAACTTCCACATTGTATGTTGCACCAGTGAGGCAGAATTTGCATCATAGAATCCACTGGAGTGTGTGTGGTATTGTGGATCAATGTGGTTTAGGAAAGGAACACATGTAGTGCCTCTAGTGGATCAATTGGTTTGGGAAAAGCACACATGCAATGACTCTAGGGACTCCATGTGTCAAACCATGGTTAGAGAGACCAAAAACACTTAGGAAAGCAGCTTCCACATTTGCACCAGTGTGGCAGAAGTTGCATCACAGAATTGACTAGAGTGTGTGTGGTCATGTGGATCAATATGGTTTAGGAAAAGAACACATGCAATGACTCTAGTGGATCAATGTGGTTTAGAAAAAGAACACATGGAATGACTATAGGGACTCCATGTGTCAAACCATGGTCAGAGAGACCAAAAACACTTAGGAAAATAGCTTCCACATTGAATGTTGCACGAGTGTGGTAGAACTTGCATCACAGAATCCACTGGAGTGTGTGTGGTCATGTGGATCAATGTGGTTTAGGAACAAACACATGCAGTGACCCTAGTGGATCAATGTGGTTTAGGAAAAGAACACATGCAATGACCCTAGGAACTCCATGTGTCAAACCATGGTTAGAGAGACCAAAAACACTTAGGAAAGCAGCTTCCACATTGCATGTTGCACTAGTGTGGCAGAAGTTGCATCACAAAATCCACCGGAGTGTGTGTGTGGTCATGTGGAATAATGTGATTTAGGGAAATAACACATGCAGTGATTCTAGGGACTCCATGTGTCAAACCATGGTCATAGAGACCAAAAACACTTAAGAAAGCAGCTTCCACATTGCATGTTGCACCACTATGGCAGAAGTTGTGTCACAGAATCCACTAGAGTGTGTGTGGTCATGCGGATCAATGTGGCTTACGAAAAGAACACATGGTGTTATTCTAGTGGATCAATGTGGTTTAGGAAAAGAACACATGCAATGAAAATAGGGACTCCATGTGTCAAACCATGGTGAGAGAGACCAAAAACGCTTCGAAAAGTAGCTTCCACATTGCATGTTGCAACAGTGTGGTAGAAGTTGCATCATAGAATCTACTAGAGTGTGTGGGGTCAGGTGGATCAATGTGGTTTAGGAAAATAAGAGATGTAGTGCCTCTAGTGGATCAATGTGGTTGGGAAAAAGAATAGATGCAATGACTCAAGGGACTCCATGTGTTAAACCAAGGTTAGAGAGACCAAAAACACTTAGGAAAACAGCTTCCACATTTGCACCAGTGTGGCAGAACTTGCATCGCAGAATCCACTTGAGTGTGTGTTGTCATCTAGATCAATGTGTTTAGGAAAAGAACACATGCAATGACTCTAGTGGATCAATGTGGTGTAGGAAAAGAACACATTGAATGACTCTAGGGACTCCATTTGTCAAACCATGGTCAGAGAGACCAAAAACACTTAGGAAAGTAGCATCCACATTGCATGTTGCACCACTATGGCAGAAGTTGTATCACATAATCCACTTAGTGTGTGTGGTCATGCGGATCAATGTGGTGTAGGAAAAGAACGCATGCTATTATTCTACTGGATCAATGTGGTTTAGGAAAAGAACGCATGGAATGACTCTAGGGACTCAATGTGTCAAACCATGGTCAGAGAGACAAAAAACGCTTAGAAAAGCAACTTCCACGTTGCATGTTGCACCAGTGTGGTAGAATTTGCATCATAGAATCCACTGGAGTCTGTGTGGTCATGTGGATCAATGTGGTTTAGGGAAATAACACAAGCAGTCACTCTAGTGGATCAATGTGGTTTAGGAAATGAACACATGAAATGACTCTAGGGACTCCATGTGTTAAACCATGGTCATAGATATAAAAACACTTAGGAAAGCAGCTTCCACATTGAATGTTGCACGAGTGTGGCAGAAGTGGCATCATAGAATCCACTGATATGTGTGTGCGCATGTAGATCATTATGGTTTAGGAAAAGAACACATGAAGTGACTCTAGTGTATCAATGTGGTTTAGGAAAAGAACACATGCAATGACTCTAGGGATTCCATGTGTCAATCCATTGTTAGAGAGACTAAAATACTTAGGAAAACAGCTTCCACATTTGGAACATCGCAGTTTTAGTTAATACTAATTAGGGCTTTGCTTGTGCATTCATGAGCATCATATTTAAAATGCATGCAAAAGAAATAATGCAAAACCCTAAACCCTAATCCCCCTCCTCTTTGAAAATGAATTCAAAAGGTTTTGAATATTTTGAAAAGTACCAACATGTATGGATCCCAAATGGAATAAAGGGGCCCCGCACTATTTCATATATTTGCAAATCTTCTGGTATTTTTTGAAATGGTTAAAAAAATTTGAAAATGGTTTACAAATGGAAAAAGAGAAAACAGTATTGGAAAAAAATGTTTTGCTGAAAAAATGAAGCCGCAGTCTAGCCCACGGCCCATCTCTCCTCTCCCCTCTCTGTCGCTCAGCACACAACAAACTTTGGCCCAGTAGCAGCCCAGCGAGGCCCAGGCCCACTTACCGGTTTGTCGTCGTCTTCCTGAGCGAGACAAGCTCCTCCGTGTCCGTGTCGACGCCGTCGATCCGTGCCGCCCACTCACCACTGTCGGTCGCAGCCCAGGGAGGATAAGAGCCTCCCCGAGAACACTTCTCTCCTTCCCCGGTCTTATCCCCTTCTCGTGCTCTCTCTCGCTCTCTGCGGCATGCCTAGAACCCTAGCCGCCGTAGAACCCGGCCGTCTCTGCTGTTCCGAGCAGCCTTAGGTCAAGCCAGGGACACCGTTGAGCTCGCCATGCTGCCCTCATTCACCTCGCAGAAGGAATCGATTGCGGGTTCCCTCAATCCCGCCCTCCATCTCCAGCTTCCCCAACTTCGGCCGCTGCCACTGTCCATCTCTCGCCTCGCCGTCGACCCCTACACGCTCAAGGTGAGCTCGCGGTTCCTCTAGACCTCTCCACTCCCTACCTCTCGCTCTGGCCTGCTCTCACCTTGCGCACCACCGTCTGTCGCTAATGGCCGCCGTTAATGTCGTGGCTCTGGCGACCATATAGCAGCGGCACAACCACTATAGGGTTCTCCGCGCCGCGCTGCATCCAGCCCGCCTACTTGCATGACCCAATTCCCCGCCTAACGCCATCCCCACCGCCGATCTGAGGCCACCGCCGCGCTGGCATCACGCTGACATCAGCATGACGTCAGCGAGCGTGGGTCAGCCTCGGTCAAACCGGCCACTGGTCCCACCTGCTCGCGTGGCAGTTGAGGTGGCCTTGGGTCCCTCTATCAGCCACTATGGCTAGCCCAACCCCCAGTGTAAAAAGGTTTAATGCTTGTGATGACGCCAGCCTGAGATCAATATGACGTAATAAACCCTTTAATCTTTTCTAGAAATTGCAGAAAATGGTTAAATACTAGAAAATTCATATCTTTTATTCTGTAATTAAAAAATGTGTGTAATATATCAAAATGTTCATAAAAATGAGATCTACACAAAAGACACATCATAATGCATTGTTCAACAAATTTCATTGCAATTTTAGTTAGGAGAACATTTGAAATCTCTCATATGCATATGGGCTTTCCAAATACTAGGGTTTAAACCATAGGGACCCCATTTAAGGGTGATGATTGTTAACACCCGAATTTTTAATCCCAGATGCCTATTATGCCATACATCGCAATCCCAGGATTACCATTTTTTCGAGACATAACAGATTGGATATCACCGTAAATCATCCATTACAAACCATAATAAGGTCTTACACGAATAAAGGATCTCATAATCCAGTCTTAATACAACAAGCAGCGGAATAAATAATAAGCGTAGCGATGGGGTCCATTTTCAGGGGCACAAGCAATGCTGACGATGGAAGATAGTCCTAGTTATCATAGCCGTCCTGCTGTCCTTCATCTTGGTAGTCTCCTTCATAGTCTGGCCATAGTAATAACCAGGGACAAAAGCCATGAGTACTCTTTAAGTACTCGCAAACTATCACTAACAAGTAAGGTAGTTCTAGTGGGAAAATACTAACTCTAGGTTTATTTGTAAAGTTAAGTTTGAAACCTAAGCTGAGTTCAGAAACAAAGAAAGATAAAATAAAGTTCTAGAATCACTTAAGTTGGGAAGCTAGTGTCATAGTCACAACCCTGTTGTGGTCAAGTCAAGATTCATCATTCATATCATAAGTCATTTTGAAAACATATGACAACGGAACAGTATGGCCACTCCAACTGTCCATAACCGCGGACGCGGCTATTCAAATAGTTTGATACTGTGCAGAGGTGGTACACTTTCACCACAAGATTTGATACATCTATCAGGGATAACCCTGAATAATCATCCTTAGTATGCAGATAATCAAACATAACCTTTCCTTTACACACCCTAGTATAAGTACCTCTCCTATGAGCATGGCCTCCCAACCATGACCATCTGTCATCTTGGGCACTACATAGGTGGACAACATCGAGAGGTAGCCTCAGCTCAAACCTCTCGTGAGGGAACTAATACTAATGCATATAAACTTCCGACTAAGCCTTACCCAATTCAGGTATTGTGGTTGTACGGTAAAATTGGAATGGTATCGAATCTGAACCCAACCATCAGTTTTGTAAAAGGGCTAAGGCTCATCCCTCAACATTTTCATCATCATAAACCATTTGTGTTTCTCAACACATGTCAAAACATCTCAATAAAATGACTCGTCATTCCAAGGTTTTCACAATTCATTTTCACCAAGTATTCCCATCTAAAGTGACTCAAGTTCTAGTTTAGCTCTAAACTACTAAGTTAAGAGTGTTCACTAATATGGGATACTAAGATCAATCTCATGCCATAGAATGACATCTAAATCTCACTTTGCTAGGTCATGTTTTATACTTTTTATGCTACCTTCAAACAAGTAAAGGATTTTGGTAAAGTAAAGAAAGTAAAGCTTGGAAATAAAACTTGGGGTAGATAATAGTCAAAGTGGTAGACCCAAAGCATGCCTAATGCATCTTGCTAAGGTTATCTACTTTGCAAGGGTTGGCTTGCATTGTTAATGATGGCTTGCTAGTATAATACTTGCAAGTGTTAGCTTGCTCAGTTTACTTGAAGTGCTAGGCTTGCAAGTAAAACTTGCAAGGGTTAACTTGTATAGTGCTAGCTTGCCTTGGTTGGTGCAGTGGTTGAAGTTTTCTTCCTCCTCCTCTTGGTAGAACTCCTCCTCCTCGAAAGCTTGGTCGGTACTATCGTCTATAAATACATACGAGATACACAATCACCAAACAAAGCTTAACTAGTCTACTTAGCAGACTAAGGCACACATTTGATGATCTATTATCATCACAAGCATCACAAGTTTAATTAACTAGCTTCACTCTTTTTATTTGAGAAAAGTAATTTCTACTCATTGAAATTAACTAAGATTTAATATTCTCCAATTAAAATATGGGATCATGTGGACACATGTCATCACCACATATTATAACATATGGGAATGTGATTTAAAGGTTGGATCACATTTAAATAAGTTTAAGTTTAATAATTAATGATTTAAAGTGACTAGAAATGCCTATATAGCATTATTTTGGTACTAGTCCAAAGTCACTGCATGCAAACCTTAATATTATTATATATTCAGATAGGTATGGTTAAATTTGATTTTTGAGAGTTGGAATCAACTCAAAAGCTATTATGGTTGATTTTATAAAAATGTATGAATGTGCAAATGCTTCGGTCTTGTTATTTTTACTAGGAGAGATCTCTTACTCTAAGAGATTTAAATCCAACGGTATTGGATAGAGATTTTCATTACCTTTCCAACAAAATTGGAATCACTCCATTTGGACTTGTAAAACTCTTTGAATTGATTTTTAAACTAAGGAACAGAACTAAGTCTAAGTTTAAAAAGAAAAAACCTAATTTGAATCACAGGGCCAACGCGGGAAACTAAATGGGCTGGCCCAGTGGTGCTCCACGGTGCAGAGGGCTTTTGACAGGGGGGTCCCGCATGATCCAGTGACTCTTTAAACGCGAAGATGTACGGGACGATCTGGGCGCTACGATTAAAACATAGATCAACGGTCCACAATCATCGTCGATGACAGACTCGTCACCGGTGAGACCGAACACTAAATGGCCGGTGGAGGTCTACTGGAACCGTACCAGGGCTCCAGCTAGTGCGGAGAGGCGGGCTTAGGCGAAGTCGCGGCAGGGGCTGAGGTGGACGAAATCGATGGGGGCTTCTCCTCCTCTGCAGCGACTACCTCCGGTGCAGTTCCGGCGAGCGGCGGCTCGAGTGGCTCCGGCGAGAGAGGGGAAATGGTCCGTGGAGAGAGAGGAGTGGAATGGTGTGAAGAGATGGTGCAAGAGAGGCCTCCTTATATAGGCTCGACACGGCGGCAGAGAAGCATGGCGCGGCTCGTCGGTGACAGCGAAACAGGGGGGCTACTAGCATGGGCAAGGTAGGAGGACGGTGGGCGGTCTGCTGGTGGTCAGCTATGGTGCAATGGCGCGGTTAGGGGCGGTGGCATGTGGTCGGGGGCTTCACGCGCTCTGGGGGACAGAGGCGGTGCTCGACGGTGATCATGGCGACTACGGGTCGCGTGGCGGTGCACGGCCGTGTCTGGCGGGGTGTGGGTGTCGAGGCGGAGCGGCGTGCGTGATATGGTGTCGCGGCACGGTCTGCTGCATGCTGGCGGCGATCGCGCTCTGGCATGCGCTGCTACGAGCTGGTCTAGGGGTTAGCAGCGATCGAGGGTGGACAGGAGAGGCAGTAGGGTTAGGCGGTGCTAGCGGGCAAGCTGGAATTGCGCGGCGCGGTCTGCTACGAGCTGCGCATGCTTGGCTGGCGGTGACCTCATTTGGGCGGCGCGCCACTACTGCTAGCGGTGAAGGGGGGCTGGTTGATTGCTTGGTTGGAGCAAGGGGAGATAGAGGAGAGTAGAGAGGGTCAATTGGGGGATAAGGGATCAATGTGCAACAGTATTAGTTAGACCAGATGATTTTTGCCTGCCAGGTGTTCGATCAAATGGCCGCATGAGAAAAGGTTTTGAATTTTGAGCTGATTTTTGGTGGAGTAATGTATCTTATGCTTAAGCATCTAGGTTTCCTTGGGATTTTAAAATGGAGTTCATTTGAGTGGTTTTTGAATAAGTGTGATCTATACATATGAACTACATTCAATTTTCAATTGTCATTTAAATTTATTGTTTGAAAGTTTGTGGGATGAAACAAAGTGGCCCTTGGCACATCAATACTTGTACTAGCAAGGGGTGCAAAGAACCACAATTGTATCTGTTGGCATTTGAGTCCTAGGAATACCCAAAGTGTCCTAGTTAGTTAAAATGGCACAAATGACCATTTCATTATTTTATTCTTTTTTATTTCTTTTCTTTGGGATTTGTTTGGGAATGATCTAGATGATGTTTAATTTACCTTAGAATCATTTTACAACCAATGGATCACTCAAACATGGAAATTCAAAACAACTCCTAATTTAAATGCACACACATATGAATGTTTAATTATTTTAAATGGAAAAGTTTTTGTTAACCCTAAATTGGGTAGATATGATCTTGATTCACTTTGGATTAAGTTTTGGGATGTTACAAACCTTACCCCCTTAAACAAAATCTCGTCCTGAGATATTAAGAACCCGAGATTTTAAGAAAGAAAACTAGGAACTAAAGAGATCGGGGAACTGTGTCCTAATGTAATCTTCTCACTCCCAAGTGGCTTCTTCTTCGATATGGTTGCTCCATTGAATCTTGAGAAATTTGATACTCCCGGTCCTGGTGGTTCAGTAAGCTTCCTCCAAGATACGGATGGGCACTTCAACATATGTCAGGTCCTTGTTGATATCAACAACACGGTGATCGATGTTCTTGAAAACTTCAGTCTTCTTCGACACTTCTAGGCATTTGCGAAGTAACGAGATATGGAACACATTGTGGATGGCTGACATCTCTTCTGGAAGTTCCAGTTGATACGATACTTCTCCTCGGCGATTTAGAATCTTGAAGGGTTCGATATATCTGGGGGCTAACTTTCCTTTCAGACTAAAGCATTGCGTTCCCTTCAATGGCGAAACCTTGAGATACACAAAATCTCCGACATTGAAAGTTAGTTCTCTCCTTCTCTTGTCAGCATAACTCTTCTGTCTTGATTGGGCGGTCTTGAGATGCTCACGGACTTTGTGAACCTTCTCTTCGGCTTCTCGGAGAATGTCAGGTCCAAAAATCTGACTCTCTCCTACTTGCGACCAATTCAAAGGGGTACAACACTTTCTTCCGTATAGGAACTCAAATGGGGCCATTTGCAAATTGGCTTGGTAACTATTGTTGTATGAGAATTCTGCGAAAGGCAGACAGTCTTCCCATTTTGATCCGTATTCCAACACACAAGCTCTCAACATATCTTCTAGGATTTGGTTGACTCTCTCAGTCTGTCCATCGGTTTGCGCGTGATAAGCGGTGCTGAAATTCAACTTGGTTCCTAATCCTTCTTGGACTTTCTGCCAAAATCTTGAGGTCAGTTGGGTTCCTCGATCTGATACTATGGTCTTGGGGGTTCCATGCAGATTGACAATTCTAGCAATGTACAGCTCTGCTAGCTTCGAACTCTGGTAGGTAGTCTTGACAGGTATAAAGTGAGCTACCTTGGACAGTCTATCAACGATGACCCAGATTGAGTCATTTCCCCTACTAAAAGTAGGCAAACCGGTGATAAAGTCCATTCCGACAAAATCCCATTTCCATTCTGGAATCTTCAATGGTTGCAACAGTCCTGCGGGTCTCTGATGCTCTGCTTTGACTCTTTGACAGATGTCACACTTGGCGATGTAGCTCCCGATTTCTCTCTTCATCTTGTGCCACCAAAATTGCTCTTTCAAATCTTGATACATCTTCGTTCCTCCAGGGTGGATATAATAAAGAGTATCATGAGCTTCTTGCATGATAACTTGCTTCATCTCCGAATCTACTGGCACGCAGATACGTCCTTTGTACCACAGAACTCCTTCGTCTTCGGTGAATCCAGGTACCTATCCTATACCAATACGACATTTGATTCCGTCAATACTTTCATTTCCCTTCTGGGCTTCCTTGATTCGGCTAATCAAAGTGGGTTGAAGTTCAATGCTAGCTAGAAATCCTTTGCTAACTAGCTCAGTTCTAAACTGCTCCAACTCCTCATACAAACTGGGTTGCTTCTCCTTGATCATGGTGTTTAGCCTACACGGTAATCTGCTAAGAGCATCCGCTACCACATTGGCTTTGCCGGGGTGATAGTGAATGTCAAGGTCATAATCCTTGATTAACTCTATCCATCTCCTTTGCCTCATATTCAGCTCCTTCTGAGTGAAAATATACTTCAAGCTTTTGTGGTCCAAGTAAATCTCACAACGATTCCCATAAGATAATGACACCATGTCTTCAATGCCAAAACTATGACTGCTAATTCAAGATCATGGGTCGGATAGTTCTGCTCATGCTGCTTCAGTTGGTGAGACAGATACGCGATAACTTTGCCTTCTTGCATCAATACACATTCGAGGCCAATCTTGGATGCATCACAATATACATAAAACGACTTCTTGATATCTGGCATGATCAATATTGGGGCTGAAATCAATCTCTTCTTCAGTTCTTCGAAACTAGCTTCACATTTGTCGGTGCATTCAAACTTCTTGTCCTTCTTCAACAATTGGGTCATGGGTCTGGCGATGCTCGAGAATACTTCTACGAACTTGCGGTAATATCCCGCTAATCCGAGAAATGCACGGACTTGGGTTTGAGTGGTTGGGGCTTCCCATTCTTCGACATCTTTAATTTTGGCGGGATCAACAGAGACTCCTCCGACAGACACAATATGTCCTAGGAATCCTACTTCTTTCAGCCAAAACTCACATTTGCTGAACTTGGCATATAACCGATGCTCTCTTAGGGTTTCCAGGATGATTCTTA
The DNA here is from genome assembly GCA_910589775.1 of Avena eriantha. Classification (NCBI taxonomy): domain Eukaryota; kingdom Viridiplantae; phylum Streptophyta; class Magnoliopsida; order Poales; family Poaceae; genus Avena; species Avena eriantha. The sequence goes on along the minus strand of OU342742.1, from coordinate 435,548,643 downwards.
GATGTTGCTCATGCTCTTCTTCTGACTTGGAGTAGATAAGGATATCGTCGATAAACACAACGACAAACTTATCTAGGAAATTCATAAATATCTTATTCATGAGATTCATGAAATAAGCAGGGGCACTGGTTAATCCAAAAGACATGACTGTATACTCGTATAAACCATAACGAGTAGTAAAGGCGGTCTTCGGAATATCCGTTGCACGAATCTTAAGTTGGTGATAACCAGTCCTAAGATCAATCTTTGAGAACACTTGGGCACCAGTCAACTGGTCAAATTGGTCCTCTATCTTTGGCAAAGGGTACTTGTTTTTGATGGTGACGTCATTCAGCTTCCGGTAATCGGTGCACAATCGGTTGCCTCCATCTTTCTTGTCGATGAATAACACTGGTGATCTCCATGGCGATGCGCATGGTTGAATCAAGCATGTTGCTAACATAGCATCCAATTGCTTCTTTAACTCTACAAACTCTGAGGGGTTCATGCTATAAGGTCTCTAGGCTATGGGTCCGGTTCCGGGGATTAGTTCAATAATGAACTCAATATCCCTATCCGGGGGCATACCGGGCAATTCATCCGGGAATACGCCGGGGTATTCATAGACTACTCTGACTTGGTCTATGGTGGGTAGGGCTAGACTCTTGTTGCACTTGAATTGACGGGTTAAGGTTTCAGATACATGCTCTACTGTTACTCTAGAGCTACTGGTCATGGTGATGGCTTTCTTAGCATAGTCTATCAATCCTTTATGCTTTGACATCCAATCCATTCCTAGTACTATTTCCAATCCTTTGGTTCCAAGTACTATTAGATTAGCATAAAAATATATCCCATGTATTCTGATAGGCACAACTTTGCAAAATTTTCTACCTTTTGTAGTTGAACCAGGAATTTGAACTATCATGACATGCTTCAAATTGGTTGGGTGAATCTTACTAGTGCATGCAAATTCTTCGGTGACAAACGAGTGCGATGCTCCAGAATCAAACAACACTCTTGCTAAAACTGAGTTGACAGAAAACATACCCAGCACTACATCTGGCACTTCTTGGGCTTCTTCAACATTCATGTGGAAGAGATGGCCATTGCGGTTGTGAGGGTTCCCTAGGGAAAATCTTCTTCCCTGTTAAACACGATGCTTCTGTTGAGCTGGGGCATTCACATTGGTAGTGGCGGCAGTCTTCTTGGGACACTCATTGGAATAGTGACCCTTCACTCCACACTCGAAACAAGGATCTGAGACTTGTCTTTAGCTGCGACGAGCACAATGCTTCCAGTTCTGGGTGTAGTGTTGTTGTTGTTGTTGCTCTTGGGAGGTGCATGGTTGAAATTGCTGGTGTTGCCGGGGTTGTTGTTGTTCCCTCCGGACATCGCATTGCCTCCGCTACAGTTGGGGTAGCTTGGGCGAGATGTTGGGGGTCGGTTGTTCCTCGGTGTATACCCTGCTGACGGGTTGGGACGGTACTTCTGGTGGCTGTTGGATCCGGCTTGGTGCATCATACGATGTTTGCAGTTGTCGTTTGCCTGGTTAATCTTCCCTTCCATCTGAATGGCACAGTAGACTAGCTCTTCGAGATCCTCGAAGCGGATGTTGACGAGGACTGTCTGCATCTCATCATGCAGTCCGTTCAGGAATCTCTCCTTCTTCTTGGCCTCCGTGTTGATCTCATCAGGTGCATACATGGCAAGCGACACGAATCTGTCATGGTACTCCACTACAGTCATTCTGCCTTGCTTTAACTCTCTGAATTCATCCCTCATTCTGGTGACTAGGCCCTGCGGCACGTCGGTGCGGCTGAACTTGATTTTGAAGGCTTCCTATGTCATCACTTGATCATGGTTCATCATGCGGATACTGTCCCACCAGGCTCTTGCATCTCCTGCCAAGTAGTTGGTGGCAAAGAGAACTTTCACGTTGTCATCAACTCTGGTTACTTCCAAATTATTCTCCATTGTTTGCAACCAGTCCTCAGCATCTAGTGGGTTCTTTGAAGTGCTAAAGATTGGGGGATTGGTATTCTAGAAGTTTTTCAGCTTGGATCCTTGATGATCCTGATTTCCATGCCCTTGGTTGATGTAGAGTTGCTAAGTTAGCCTAGCGCTCTGCCCTGATTGCTTCACGGTCTGCAACCAGCATTTTCATAATCTACAGCATTGGGTCCTGCGATGAGCTGCTTCCTCCGGGGTTTCCATGAGTCATCTGAAGATTGAGATAGATAAAGGGGTAAGAGGGAAAGTTCTAAGGTTCATGGTTTTGGTTTCAAAGCTAAAACTTTGAGTTTGACTCAGGTTTTGCAACTAACTTCGTTTCATTCATGCAAACAAGCACATGATACAAATACACACACACCACAACATCAAAGGAAAACATATGGTTGTAAGAACCATTCTGCAAGCAACGATACATTGGGAATGATACTCCTCATTCTACGATAGTGCTCTAGTGCCTCTACTCATCGTCGATGAAGTCGGAGTCATCATCGTCGGTGTGGAAGTCCACGGCATCCTCCTCTAGAAAGTCATCATCACTGCTGAGGTAAGAGTCCATATCTCCCTGGATGTCTTCACCTTCCTCTTCTTCTTCCTTTGCTGCAAGATGGGCTTCTTGCTCCTTGATGGTCTTCTCGAGGTCAGCCACCTTCTTTCGAAGACGGTCGATGGTGTGATCGTTCTCTTCGCGCAGGCGGTGAAGAGACTGACGATCCTTGACAAGCAGTGAGAAAGTCTGGGCCTTCTGGGCAGCAATGGCAAGGTTGGGGTTGGCGAACTCCCTAGCATTGTCCAATTCCTTCTCGTGGTCATACAGCAGTAAGTCAAGGTTCTCCAGTTGACTCTTCAACTCCGGGTGACTTGGCATCTACATTGGCATTCCCATGAAGTCAGACGTGCGAGAGCTTCATGCATTGCCCTGGCTAATCCATCAAGCCAGTTGTTCTCTCTTACGGAGAACTGGATTCTCCCAGACGTTGGTGCTTCTATACTTCCTCGCAGATCAGCGGTGACTAGCCATTGTAAGTCTCCTCCTGGGGGTCCAGGAAGTTGAGCTCCAAGGAATTCCGGATGTGGGCGTCCCAAGTACTCCGATAGGGCGTCAAGATCCCTCTTGAAGATCAGCTGGCCTCCCTTGCCAAACTGGTAGAACTTGCTGAACTGAGCCTCCATCTATAAGAATTAAGGATGAGGGAGTTAGTGAAGTGATCAAGTGTGTCAAATTTTATGTAGTAATGTAAGAATTGGAGGAACATGAATTTTTTTTGAGAGAAATAATTCCCAAGGGTAAGAGAGGAAATAGTTTTCATAAATACTCACTTTGGTTTTGAAACTAAGTTTTTGTTCGGACGTCCATTCTAACTAGGGTCTCCTATGGTCAGGATGGCTCTGAAACCAACTTGTCAACACCCGGATTTTTAATCCCAGATGACCGTTATGCCATACATCGCAATCCTAGGATTACCATTTTTGTGAGACATAACAGATTGGATATCACAGTAAATCATCCATTACAAACCATCATTAGGTCTTACACGAATAAAGGATCTCATGATCCAGTATTAATTGAACAAGCAACGGAATAAATAATAAGCGTAGCGGTGGGGTCCATATTCAGGGGCACAGGCAATGCTGACGATGGAAGATAGTCCTAGTTATCATAGCCATCCTACTGTCCTTCATCTTGGTAGTCTCCTTCATAGTACGGCCATAGTAATAGCCAGGTACAAAAGCCAATAATACTCTTTAAGTACTCGCAAACTATCACTAACAAGTAAGGTAGTTCTAGTGGGAAAATGCTAACTCTAGGTTTATTTGTAAAGTTAAGTTTGAAACCTAAGCTGAGTTCAAAAACAAAGAAAGATAAAATAAAGTTCTAGAATAACTTAAGTTGGGAAGCTAGTGTCATAGTCACAACCCTGTTGTGGTCAAGTCAAGATTCATCATTCATATCATAAGTCATTTTGAAAACATATGACAACGGAACAGTATGGCCACTCCAACTGTCCATAACCGCGGACGCGGCTATTCGAATAGTTTGACACTCTGTAGAGGTGGTACACTTTCACCATAAGATTCGATACATCTGTCAGGGATAACCCTGAATCATCATACTTAGTATGCAGATAATCAAACATAACCTTTCCTTTACACACCCTAGTATAAGCACCTCTCCTACGAGCATGGCCTCCCACCCATGACCATCTGTCATCTTGGGCACTTCATAGGTGGACAACATCGAGAGGTAGCCTCAGCTCAAACCTCTCCCGCGAGGGAACTAATACTAATGCATATAAACTTCCGGCTAAGCCTTACCCAATTTAGGTATTGTGGTCGTATAGTAAAATTGGAATGGTATCGCATCCGAACCCAACCATCAGTTTTGTAAAAGGGCTAAGGCTCATGCCTCAACATTTTCATCATCATAAACCATTTGTGTTTCTCAACACATGTCAAAACATCTCAATAGAATGACTCATCATTCAAAGGTTTTCACAATTCATTTTCACCAAGTATTCCCATCTAAAGTGACTCAAGTTCTAGTTTAACTCTAAACTACTAAGTTAAGAGTGTTCACTAATATGGGATGCTAAGATCAATCTCATGCCATAGAATGACATCTAGATCTCACTTTGATAGGTCAAGTTTTATACTTTTTATGCTACGTTCAAACAAGTAAAGGATTTTGGTAAAGTAAAGAATGTAAAGCTTGGAAATAAAACTTGGGGTAGATAATAGTCAAAGTGGTAGACCCAAAGCATGCCTAATGCATCTTGCTTAGGTTATCTAGCTTGCAAGGGTTAGCTTGCATTGTTAATGATGGATTGCTAGAATAATACTTAAAAGTGTTAGCTTGCTCAGTTTACTAGAAGTGCTAGGCTTGCAAGTAAAACTTGCAAGAGTTAACTTGTATAGTGCTAGCTTGCATTGGTTGGTGCAGTGGTTGAAGTTTTCTTCCTCCTCCTCTTGGTAGAAATCCTCCTCCTCGAAAGCTTGGTCGGTACTATCGTCTATTAATACATACGGGATACACAATCACCAAACAAAGCTTAACTAGTCTACTTAGCACACTAAGGCACACATTTGATGATCTATTATCATCACAAGCATCACAAGGTTTAATTAACTAGCTTCACTCTTTTTATTCGAGAAAAGTAATTTCTACTCATTGAAATTAACTAAGAATTAATATTCTCCAATTAAAATATGGGATCATGTGGGCACATGTCATCACCACATATTATAACATATGGGAATGTGATTTAAAGGTTGGATCACATTTTAGTAAGTTTAAGTTTAATAATTAATGATTTAAAGTGACTAGAAATGCCTATATAGCATTATTTTGGTACTAGTCCAAAGTCACTACATATAAACCTTAATATTATTATATATTCATATAGGTATGGTTAAATGTTATTTTTGAGACTTGGAATCAACTCAAAATCTATTATGGTTGATTTTATAAAAATGTTTGAATGTGCAAATGCTTCTGTCTTGTTATTTTTACTAGGAGAGATCTCTAACTCTAAAAGATTTAAATCCAACGGGTTTGTATAGATATTTTCATTACCTTTCCAACAAAATTGGAATCACTCCATTTGGATTTGTAAAACTCTTTGAATTAGGTTTTGAACTAAGGGACAAAACTAAGTCTATGTTTAAAAAGAAAAAACCCAATTTGAATCACAGGGCCAGCGCGGGAAACTAAATGGGCCGGCCCAGTGGTACTCCACAGCGCAGAGGGCTGCTGACAGGGGGTTCCCGCCTGTCAGTGACTCTTTAATCGTGAAGCGGTACAGGACGATCTTGGCGCTACGATTAAAACATAGATCAACGGTCCACAGTCGTCGTCGACGACGGACTCTTCGCCGGTGAGACCAAACCCTAAACTGCCGGTGGGGGTCTATTGGGGACGTACCAGGGCTCCAGCTAGTCCGGCGAGGCGGGCGATCAAACTGGACGGTGACGACGAGCTCAGGCGAAGTCGCGGTAGGGGCTGAGGTGGACGAAATCGACGGGGGCTTCTCCTCCTCTGCAGCGGCTACCTGCGGTGTAATTCCGGCGAACGACGGCTCGATGAGAGAGGGGAAATGATCTGTGGAGAGAGGGGAGTGGAATGGTGTGAAGAGATGGTGCGGGGGAGGCCTCCTTATATAGAAGCATGTCGCGGCTCGTCGGTGACGGCGAAAAAGGGGGCTACTAGCGTGGGCGAGGTAGGTGGAAGGTGGGCGGTCTGCTAGCGGTTAGCTACGGCACAATGGTGTGGCTAGGGGCGGTGGCATGTGGTTGGGGGCTTCACGCACTATGGGGGACAGAGGCGGTGGTCGAAAGCGATCATGGCGACTGTGGGTCGCGCGCCGGTGCATGGCTATGTCTGGCGGGGTGTGGGTGTCGAGGCGGAGCAGCGTGCGTGATATGGTGTCACGGCGCGGTCTGCTGCGTGCTGGCGTTGATCGCTCTCTGGCATGCGCTACGCACGGCACAGAGAGAAAGGGCGGCGCGGTGCTGAGGTGGTCCTGGGGTGAGCAGCAATTGAGGGGTGGACACGGAGAGGCGGTAGGGTTAGGCGGTGCTAGCGGGCAAGCTGGAATGGCGCGGCGCGGTCTGCTGCGAGCTGCGCATGCTCGGCCGGCGGTGACCTCATTTGGCTGGCGCGCCACTGCTGCTAGCGGTGAAGGGGGGCTGGTTGATGGCTTGGTTGGAGCAAGGGAGACAGAGGAGAGTAGAGAGGGTCAATTGGGGGACAAGGGATCAATGTGCAACAGTATTAGTTAGGCCAGATGATTTTTGCCTGCCAGGTGTTCGATCAAATGGCCGCATGAGAAAAAGTTTTGAATTTTGAGCTGATTTTTGGTGGAGTGATGTATCTTATGCTTAAGCATCTAGGTTTTCTTGGGATTTTAAAATGGAGTTCATTTGAGTGGTTTTTTAATAAGTGTGATCTATACATATGAACTACATTCAATTTTCAATTGTCATTTAAATTTAGTGTTTGAAAGTTTTTGGGATGAAACAAAGTGGGCCTTGGAACATCACTACTTGTACTAGCAAGGGGTGCAAAGAACCACAATTGTCTCTGTTGGCATTTGAGTCCTAGGAACACCCAAAGTGTCCTAGTTAGTTAAAATGGCACAAATGACCATTTCATTATTTTATTCTTTTTGATTTCTTTTTCTTTGGGATTTGTTTGGGAATGATCTAGATGATGTTTAATCTTCCTTAGAATCATTTTACAACCAATGGATCACTCAAACATGGCAATTCAAAACAACTCCTAATTTAAATGCACACATATGAATGTTTAATTATTTTAAATGGAAAAGTTTTTGTTAACCCTAAATTGGGTAGATTTGAGCTTGATTCACTTTGGATTAAGTATTGGGATGTTATAATGATATTTTCTAGGGCTTCAATATCAATAACCTTTAACTTGTCATATCATCATCCTTGCTTGAGCATTGCACTTTATGCCATGTGTTGATTGTTGTTTCCCCTTTCTTTCCGGTGTTTGCTTCTTTCTGGTAGAATACGATATCGAGATCAAGATCGAAGACCGAGATCAACACCATCGAAGATGGAGAAACATCACTTGTTCAACTAAAATCAATTCAAGAACAATATGTCCGAAGTTCTGCTTATTGGTTATCAACAGGCAAATGCAATCATAGCCCAACACATAAAAGAATCATATGCTTTCGAAATTATTTCAGCTCCTACCATAATGCATACGATTCTACTATGGTCTTTTATCGATAGATAGAGTATCATATCTGTTGCATTAATACTTTCAGCTTATATTACCTGATCCACTTCTCCTAGCATAACTAGGTTTGGCTCGTGTGCACTGCTAGAGATTATATCCGTGTCTTGCTTAGCAATGCTTAGCTGTCAGTGCTGGTTCATCCAAATGATGTATCATATGCAGAGAATCTAGTATGACAGGAGAACGAGGTATCTTGATGAGGTAAGATCGGTGGTAAAGGTTAAACATGCTAAGGCTTGTATGGGAGGCCACAATGGGATGTGGTTTTCGTAGTCCCATTCTCGCCACCACTAGGACCCGAGTTCTAGACTCTTAAACCAAGGCGAGCGTACAGCCACACGGGGCCTGGAAAACCTCACGAGTAACTAACTTGCCTAGTAGATTCCATGAGTCACATAGTTCGAGCGTTCCATTTGACATATGCATAGAAAACGTTTTGAAAGATTTGGAGGGTGAAGGTGCATCATAACAGTTAGGTAAGCGTGGCCGGGGTTGCTTGGGGTAGACAGCGCCCCTGATAAAACCAACCTCGACTCACATCTCTAGGGACCGGCTTCGAGATTTGATCCGTTACGGCGGAACCCTCCTTAGGGCGTGACTCATGGTCTTGGCGAAAGCATGGTAAAGGTCTTGTCCAACCACCCTCTGCCAGCCTTCCAAGGAAGAGGGCTAATAGCTTGGCATTAAAAGTCGGTTGGTACGTGTGGGTAAAGTTGTACACCCCTGCAGGGTATTAATCTTTTCAAAAAGCCGTGTCCATGGTTATGGACAACTTGGGAACGGACGTGAAGATCATAGATAATATTAACCTAATCATAAAACTTGGCAGATCAACATGTGCTTAAGGATGCTTCCTCATTGGTACGAGGGGGTGATCCTAGTTGTGAGATGATGATTATCTTGGTGGATATCAAGATGATGATCAATTCTTCGAGGATGTCGCTCTCTTATCCCCTTTTAAAATATTCTGATTAGACGAGCTTCTTCTGCCTCTTGTTTTATAAATAAAGATGGCTTTATGCAAAATAACCTCACCAGCCATAATTATTCTAGAGTAAACCATGTACTCACCCTTGCTTTGTTGATACTTTTGTAGCAGAGTAAGTGTCCCTTGAAGACGTGTTCCGTACGACATCGACACCAACGAGTAGCTTGCACTACAAGAAAAGATGGCTTTTACAATGGACGATTTTCATGGTTGAAGGCCCGTTTTTTGTGGCCAAAGAGTCTTCCGCGACGGATGGCCTTCGTGGTAAAAGCCCCATCACAAATGAATTAACCACAGTTTTTTTTCGACCGTGGCGGATCACACCCTTCAGCCACGGAAACTTGTTCCGTCGTAGATCTGTTCGCTAGCGGTGCTGACTACTGATGTCATGCGAACTTCCAAGTGGCAGCCACCATTAGCGGCCGGTTACAACCGTTAACGGCCATAGAGACCATGGCATAAGCCATGCCCAGCCAAGGCCTCCTAAATACTAACTAGGCCGACCCATAAGGGGAGCCCAATAAGAAGATGGCATGTTACTGTTTTGTCCTGCACTATTTAAAATGGGCCCAAAATTGCAGCCAGCTGTGGCCCGCGAACTTTCAGGCCTGATTCTGTTTCAGCCTATAGAAGGCCCATGTTGGTCCAACACTGTGCGACCCATTAGCAGCCTGTGCCAAGTCGCTTCGGTAAACATAAGGCTTGCGGTCAGCCCATCACTGTTATTACAGCCCATCGTCGACCACCTACTGATAGCCCTTCTCTGAGATGGTCCGTTAATGTTCTGGCCTGTTACTGTTCTAGCCTTTTACGGTTCTGGTCTTTAGCTGTTCAGGCCCACAAACGACCCTTTACTGTTCTAGCCTGGTAAATTTGTCAGCCTGTTACTACCCTCATCCGGGAATTTCTCGGCCCGTACTGTTAAGGCTCGTCACTATTTTGGCCTTTTACTGTTGTGGCCCGCTACTGTTTTGGCATGTTACTGTTATGTGATTTTTGTAGTTTCTTGCCTGTTACTGTAATGGGTTGTTTATGTTCTAGCCTACTACTGTTACGGCATGTTACTGTTACGGCCTGCTTCAGTTACGGCCTGTTTCTGTTGCAGCCTATTACTGCTATGGCCCGTTAGGCCTGTTAAATTAATGGGCTATTACTGTTACGGCCTGTTACCACATGTACATTGGCCCGTTACGTTTACGGCCTTTTACAATTTCGTCATTTTTGAAGCCCATGCCAATATCATAAAACGTGTATAGTAATCCAGCATTTTTTACTATTCGTCATCGACCGAATACAGCACGATATTGTTCCCTAATCGACCTTCCTAGCATAGTTACCGTAACGACTACCACAATGTGTGGACGGTGTCAACTAAATGCCTACATGACCTACACGAGTTATCTAGATATTACATCAGTTAAAATTATAACATATTATCAACTCAGGGGAAAGAAAAATCGGCATTTCAGTTGACAATCAAGTTGATAGCAGAGTCCTCAATTTGCTTTCTCAATCGATCACCTGCATCTTCCATTTAGTGTGACAGCTACATTGGTGGAGACATGATCTTGCAGCCCCCTCTTTGGTGGGGCTAGCAATAATTGTAGTCTCAAACTAAGTAATAACAAGTTAATACATCAAACAAGACAAACTACTCATTTGACTGATATGACAGGAGCTATGAACTGGAGTTTATAACTGGTCAATGGTTCAATTATTGACCAACACGTCAAACAAACATGACAAACAAGCATGCATTAAACAAGTGTGACTACCATGAAACGAGCAATCAAAAAATGTGTGTGTGTGGTTTAGAATTTCAGCAGATATAAACTAGCCAGGTCATTTTGAACAAATATATATGGAAGCAGTTCTATACCCTAAAATGCAATAGACATTGGTGACTCGAAATTTGCGTTGAGCCACAAAATGGCATGCAGTTACTGTCATAGCGAAGAATGAACAAGATAGAAGTTATAACCGCATCATAAGAGAACCTGTAGAGCAGGAATTCAAACCACGAATGAACTATATATTCTAGAGGATAGTTATGTCGTGACTTAGGATGAACCAGACCCAGAACCAGATGCGAGATATAATGGCGTCGCTCGTGAACCTGTAGAACAGGACAAACAAGCATTAGACAAGTGTGCCTAGAATGAAATGAGCAATCAAACAAAGTGTTTCTTAGAATTTCAGCAAATATATATGGAAGCAGTGGCATCTCCTAGAATGCATAGAGTCGTTGGGTGACTCAGAATTTGCGGTGAGCTACACAATGGCATGTAGTTACTGTCATAGCTAAAAATCAACCAGATAGAAATTATAATGGCATCATAAGAGAAATTCTAGAGCAGGAATGCAAACCACGAGTGAACTACATAGTAGAGGATAGTTATGCCATTGCTTAGGACGAACCAGCACCAGATAACGAAGTAATGGCATCCCTTGTGAACCTGTAGAATAGGCTATGCAAACCAACATGTTCATTGTTCCATTTTGAGATCTATGCAAGAAAAAGGAAATAGTTAGTGATGCAGCTTTTGAAGAACCAGATGGCATTATGGCAACAACAATTAATCGAATTAGTACGAAGAGTTTAAACGGCTACTACAGGATAGCAAAATAATGCCAAGGAGGAAATATAGCAGGAACTGATCTCAGGACGAACCAGATAGATTTAGCAACTATAGAGTAGGGAATCCACACTAATATTTTCCACTGACTACAGATTTTGCAAGAATTACATGGTAGCAGACAATTACTGGTGTATGGAGTAGCCAAGAACATGTGCATGACAAAATAATAAACATGTGCATGACTTGAAATTTGTAGAGTAGCGAATGCAAACCAACATGTCTAATGACCTTGCATATACTAGCACGAAGAACAGGCGTGACCAGTGACTTGTATGTACTAGCACTATTACAAAAATGCAGTTCAGTTTGACATGCTTGAAGCTGATATACCACTGACAAAACAAAAACAGGTTGGAGATTTGGTTAACCTTGGTCGGAGTGGCGGCTAAGCATCGTCGATACCGTGTGAGTGACGTCCAGGTCACCGAGGGTGCTGCGGTTGCGGTGGCTATTGGCGTCAGGAAAGCAGATCTTGGGTGGTTGATGCCAGCTTGAAAGCGGTGGACGAGAGCATCCCTGAGGAAGATCCGGTGTAGTGAATGGCGATGCCTGTGCAGCTGGTCTGGAGCAGTGGACATGGAACCCTTTGAACTAGATCATGCCCGGTGGACACCGGTGAAGCGGATCTGGTATGGTTGGGTATGTTTCGGCGGCGAGGAAGCAAAGCTTGGGTGGTCGATGACGCCATCAGCGTGGTGAACGACACCGCACCTCCTAGATCTGGTGGGTGAGCGTCGGTGAAGCGGTTGCGCGGCAGTGCACGAGATCACAGCTCAATCCGGTGCGCATGGTGGTTGTGGAGGAGATAGAGGAGCTTGGGATTTTTGGGAGGGCCAGTAGGAAAAAATGGGGGAATCGGGACCATAGAGATGAGCAGACAAAATAATTACGATTGTGCCCCCGAGCTACCAACTTTAGCATGCCCATTTGTCGTTTGAACAATGGGTAGATTTTTAATTTTAAATTCTAAAGTTTTTGAAACGGAAGGGCACGAAATTCTTTAAGGTCGGTGTGTGGTATTGCCGCTTGATTGAGAATTTGAATTTGGCTTGCGCCCATCTAATAATAATAATAGAAAAATGGTACTCCCCTGGTTGGTGGGATATTTTTCGCTCAAAGTTTTTGAAATGGTGCGGCGAGAAATGCTTGGTAGGTGGGTGATTTTGCCGCTCGATTGAGATTTTGAATTTGGCTAGCCTCCATCTACTAATAGAAAAAAGGTAGTAGACCGGACGCTATCTGTCCAGGAATTCAAGGCCGAGAGTCACATCAACTGATCATCCATAAACATTTTTTGCACAGAAACTTGGATACCTTCCGTTCACATAACATAGGCGGTAAATTTTGCCGCTTGACACAAATTTTAAATTTGGCTAGCATCCATGTAATAATATAAAGTGGTATTACCTCGGTGGGTGATTTTGCCTGAAAATGTTTAAAACAGAGGGGGTGCGAAATGCTTTGGGGTCGGTGGGTTATTTTCCCACTCAATTACAATTTTGAATTTGGCTGCCAGCCAAGTTTTTATTACTAGAGAAAAGGTTGTGTAGGTCGAATCCCATCTGGTCAGGAATTTAAGGCAAGACTTACATCAACTGATGCCTCTGATTCAAACGGGGTAGGCGGTAAGTTTTAGTGGTCAACAATGATTTTGAATTTAGAGATTGTCCAAAGAATAATTAAAAAAATAGGCAGTTCTCCCTCTATTTCAGGTATCCAAGTCAGGGAAAGTGATTATCTACCAAGCATATGAACTTGCAGATCTCCGATACAAGAATGTTTGTTTAATATAACAACAAACAAATGTCTGAAGTAGCTCTAATTCAAGCATGTGAAAATGGTGTGCAACCAAGGTCTACTAATTATTTAGGTATCGGCACATACTCTTCTATAGGAAGCACTAACTAAATGGTAGTACTAATTCAGATCAAATAAAAAGCCTGTTGCGAAACAAATACTCCTACTATAGCATATTATCAAAACACAAAGACTAGCTAAAGTATATGTAGAACAAATAAAACAAGATTTCATCACGCATACACTACTGTATAGAGAACACCATTTCATCATATAAAACAATGTTTTATCACACACACATAGGCCCCCAAAACGAACAGACAACTCTAATATTCCAGCCCCTGCTGCTGTGACTACATCACAAACAAAGGTGACACCACAGTTCCATGAGCTACCAAAACAAACAAATAGCAGACTATAGCTCCAAATAACACAACCTGGGCAAACACATGCTTGCACAAACAAGCCTTGCTTGTTCATCCGAGTGTTATTTCATCTCCTTGATGTTGCAGTCGAATCAACTGTGTTGCTGGTAGGACTTCCTTTTCGTTTCTTTGATTTAGCACTCCGAATCACATCGGTTGCTAAAGGAAATTATCAAAATGATCAGCAAAATCATAGGTGCACAAAAATGCAAGGGTTGCACATGAATGACTGCACTAACCAGGTGTCATAATGTAGGGATGTAAAGTAAACCAACGTTTACGAGATCTGAACTTCTTAGATTTCATGCTGCTGAGATGTAATTCGAATACTCCCTCCTTCGCCCATATAACCACAATTTCTCTATCCTCAAATGCGTAGAGTAACCTTACTACATCTTTCCCACCATATGCCCATGATTTCTCAAGGCCAAGGAAAGTATCCAACTCAACTTTTATATGACGCACCCAAGCTTCCCATTTGCCTGTTGATGATCTTGCACTGGACCACGTGTTTAGACTGAAGTCTCTTATAACCGCAAGGGCAACATCTCCATTATGCCCCTTAGTGATGACAAAATTGTGTCCGTAAATATCATGTTTCTCATGGGGGCACTCAATATAACATAGTTTTGTTGTCACGTTATCGAAGGCAATTATATATCTAGAGTTAATGTATGGCTAGTAGAAAATGTCCCCTATGAGAGTTGACGGCCTGCGATCAATCTTAGCCAGCATCTCAGCAGGTTCAATCCAGTCCTCCCATTTTCCTAACTCTCATGAGTACCTCTACACCAGTGCTTGGTTACCATTGGTTACTATCCAAATAACCTAGACATTGCTACAACAGTGTGAAGACAATTGCCCATGATTTCTCAAACAGAGAATTGTGCCGTTATCATACTCACGTCTCCACCAAATTGGTGGTTCTGGTATCACTGTTTCACCTCCACTAATTGGATCCTAGGCCTTTATCATGTTAGACCCTTGCGGATAATGAAGTAGCACCCTACCATTGCGACATCCGAGTACATATGGTTTGTAGGCTTTATGTACTTCCACTAGCCTGTTCAGCTTCTGGAAGATGGATTGGTCAAGATTATGATCTGTTAAGAATCGAGCGTCCTCGGAGCTGTTGGTGAAAAACCAAAGTAACGACATTCCTACATTGTGTGACAGGGTTAGCCTTTTGAAATCATTGCTTCCCATGAAGTCCATCCAGCATTTTTGGGCGACTGATGCCCTCAGTATGCAGGATGGGTGTGGAGGAAGCCTGACAAAAATCTGACCAAATACATCGCCTGGCAAGCCATTGATTGTTGCATATGTTCTTCCACTAAAGCTGGTAGGATGATGCAAATAGCACAAGTGCATCATCAGAATTAAGTAAACAGCACAATGCACAATGCACAACCCTAAAAAAGAATTAAGTAAACACCACAATGCATCATACAATTTGGCAGGAAAATTTATCATCGAAATTTCCTAAACTGCACCCATCTGAAATACTACCTAGAAAGCAGAGTTTGTCAACAAAATAACCTAAACATCACAAGGAATCAACCAGAGTAATACGAAAGCACCGCAAAATGCTTCAGCATGTTGGAACTGGGAAAAGGGAATGAAGAACTTTTTTTTAGGTCGCTAGGGAGGATAGAAAGGCCCCCACCTGAATTTTCCGGTTTTATAATAAAGAAGAGGAGAAAAAATGGACGCAGCTTCAGTGACTTGGTGAACCCAAGTCTCACGGTGACTTTCCCCAGGATCTACCTTCCATCTGAGATCAAACGTATGACAGTAGCTCAGATTTTGAACTAAAAAGTAAAACTTTTCGAAAAAAATGACAAAAAATCAGTAAATCATCGGTGCCTAGGTTTGAGTCCAGTGAAAGTTTCATCCCATTCAGATCACTAGTTTGTGATTAAATAGATTTTTATGTTCCCGGTACTGCTAGTTTAAACTAATATCCACTGTGTCCAGAAAAACCCCGGAGTAGAATACACAAAAGAGGGAGGAAGTCAGTTAGACAAAATCCAACGCAGAACTTACAATGGGGTCGACGAGTTCTGAGCAGATGGAGCAGGCGCCACTGACGAATGACGAGCCACATCCGTTGACGCTGAAGAAGCACGACCACGAGCTGACGCATTCCTAGCATCCCACTGAGCCATTGCTTTGGAAGCGCCAGCCAACATAGCCGAATTTGTTCCAGCAACAGCTGACGAGGATTTCGACTACACCTCCACCGCTTTCCAAGCATCACTCAACATTTCCCAAGACTCCGATGCGGTACAAGCATTAGCCTCTGCATCCGCTTCACATGTATCCACTGGTGCTTCTTCAGCATCCACCTCTGCTTTACAAGCATCTGCCGATGCAACAAATGCATCCGCCAACACCGATTCCATTTCCTGTAAACGCCACGAGCTTATTTAACTCGCAATGCCCAAAAATAAATGCATTATATCCTTCAGAAAGCCCGTAATGGCTGGAGGTTGGGGACATACATACCAGCCAACGGTGGTGTTCAATGGTGGAGCGGTAGGGACGGTCCGGTTGAGGGAGGGCGGCCATGAGGAGAAGATGACGATGGGGTGGAGGGGCACACGACTGAGCTACCTCAAACTCGAAACTAACTTTCGCCCTACTATTTATTTTTATTTTTTGCAAACCCTGCTTTTTTAGGGGAAACCCCGGCTGTATTAATAGTAGAAACCACACGACTGATACAAGTTTGTGCACTTGTGTCGCTCAGTTTCACGCCTATAGACTTCAAGTTTGTGCACTTATTCGTGTGATACAATCAATTGCTGGGTAAAATATTCCAGGTGGTAGAAGCCCGCCCTTTCTATGACATCAAGATCTAGAGTTCAAACATCGACCTAAAATTCCACAATCTACAACTACAAGTTTTGGTTTGCTACCAGAAACATGCTAACAAATCACTCGCAACGGGCAGTAACATCATCATTAATAGATCTCAGAAGGAAAAAAATTGAAAGATAAAAAGCCACCGCAAGTTCGAATAAGATGAATATTGTTGCCAAATATAGTCACATAAAGCCAGGTCCAATATATATGTCGTAATAGTACATCAATTATATAGATTCATGGACGCCACACACCAATAGAGCAAAAAAACAGTCATAGTACCTGACTTAAGAAACAGTCATCCTCATAAGAGACCCAAACCCTTGAAAAATGAAAGTAGAGCGGTCAATATGGTTTACAGAGTTCCTCATCTTTTGTAGGGTCAGGACTATATGGGCATGGAGAATCTTGAATTTCTGTCAGGGTCTCATCTACTTCTAGAGCCGAATTGAAAAGATTGTGAGCCAAATTGGTCGCAACATCCATGTCTACATCGATGACGTGGTGGTGAAGTCAACTCGCCAGAGCGACCTACTCACCGACATGGCTGAAACTTTCGCAAATCTGCGGAAGTACAAGATCAAGCTCAACCTAGGGAATTGCACCTTTGGCGTACCCACCGGACAACTCCTGGGGTATGTAGTCTCCAAGCGAGGCATTGAAGCAAACCCCACCAAGATCGACACCATAGCGCGAATTGGAAGACCCAAGTGCCTACGCGACGTCCAGAAGCTGGTTGGGCGAGTCGCGACTCTCAGTCGCTTCATCCTCCAGCTCAGTGAGAAGGCAATGCCCCTCTACTGCCTGATGCGCAAGAACCCCATGTTCCAATGGACGAAGAGGCAGATAACACGCTCAAAGCGCTCAAAGAAGTGCTGCTCGTAGCACCGCTGCTCGTCGCCCCAGTCGACAAAGAGCCAATGCTCGTCTATGTCGCGGCCTTCACCGGAGTCATCAGCACCGTGATGGTCATCGAGCGGCCAGCAGAGGGCAAGGAGCGCCTCGTACAGCGCCGGTCTACTACATCAGTGAGGTCATGACGAACTCAAGGAAACGCTACCCATAGTACCAGAAACTGGTGTATGCGGTCTTCAGAGCTTAGCGACAGCTCCCACACTACTTCCAGGAGTATCCCATCATGGTCGCTCCTCCGTGCCACTACAGGACATCATCCACAATAACGAGGCAACTAGGCGAGTCGCCAAGTGGGTCGTCAAAATCGGTGTCCACAACATCAAGTACGATCCACGCAAAGCGATCAAGTCAAAAGCCTTGGCTGATTTCCTCGCCGATTGGGAAGAAGCACAACAGCCGGAGAAGCTGCCCTATCTCCACTACTGGTCGCTCCACTTTGACGGGTCCAAGAACAAGGATGGCACAGGTATGGGATCGTACGCACCTCTCCCAAAGGCGACAAGCTCCACTACGTTCTGCACCTCGACTTCACGCCCTGCACCAATAATATGGCCGAATATGAGGCTCTCCTTCACGGCATGTGGGCTACCAAGGAGATGAACGTCAATCACCTTCGGTGCTACGACAACTCCGACCTCATCGCCGAACAAGTCACTGGTACCTGCAACGCCATCTCCCCCATCATAATAGCATACCGCCAAGCGATGGACTAGCTTGGGGGCTACTTCACCGGCTACTCCCTCGAGTGGATCGACATGCGCAAGAACAAGGAAGACGACACACTCTCCTGCATCGGGCCAGCTCGCCAAATGCCACCCGCAGGTGTCCTCCTTGACATCATCAATAAGCCTTCGGTATCACTGCCGAAGGAGATAGACATCGGGATACCTCTGCAGACCGAGCCCGCCCTAGTCGCCATGGTCACAGAGCCTAGCGACTGGACCGCGCCATAGGTCGACTACCTCGAGCAAAACATCCTTCCCATAGACGAGACAGAGGCGCGAATGATCGTGTGCCGCTGCAAATCCTTCGTCATCATCAATATCGAGATCCACAAACGCAGCATGACTGGCATATTCCAGCGCTATGTACAACCAGAAGAAGGGTGCAAGATCCTCCACTGCGGCGACTACGGCCACCACGCCGAGGCCCGGTCGCTAGTCGCCAAAGCCATGCGACATGGCTTCTACTAGCTTAGCACACACGCCGACGCCATCGACATCGTCCAACGATGTGTTGGGTGCCAGAAGTACACCAACCAGACGCACATACCTGGTTCGGCCCTCAAGACCATTCCCATCACCTGGCCATTCACCGTATGGGGAATCGACATGGTAGGAATGTTTAAACAGGCCCCATCTGGCTTCATCCACCTCTTGGTCGCAATCGACAAGTTCACCAAATGGGTAGAGTCTAAGCCAATCAAGAAGTGCGACGGGAAGACCGCCACCAAGTTCCTCCGCGAGCTCATCTACCGGTACGGCTACCCGCACAGCATCATCACGGACAATGGCACCAACTTCGCCAAGGGTGCCATGGCTGACTTCTGCGAGGAACATGGCATATGACTCGACCTCGCCTCAGTCGCCCACCCGGAGTCAAACGGCCAAGCGGAACGCGCCAACCAAAGCGTCCTTCACGGCCTCAAGCCGCTACTGTAGGCCCCCCTCGAGCAAACTCCTAGGTGCTGGGTCGAAGAGCTCCCCTCCGTGATATGGGGCATCCGCACCTCCGTCAACCGCTCAATAGGGTTCACGCCCTTCTTCATCGTGTATGGTGTTGAGGCCATCATTCCAAGCAACCTGGAACATGACTCGCCTCAGGTCGTCAATTATGCGGAGGCGGACAATGAGATTGACCATCAGGACGGGGTCGACCAGCTTGACGAAGCACATGACCTAGCTCGCTCTCGCACCGCCATCTACCAGAAGGGACTCCGCCGCTACCACAACCGTCGAGTCTAGAATCACACCTTCTAGGAGGGCGACCTGGTTCTATGACTGATCTAGGACAAGAAGGGCATGCACAAGTTTTCTCCCCCATGGGAGGGGCCATTCGCCATAGGAAGAGTCCTCGACAACGACGCCTACTACCTCATCGACGTACAAGGCAACGACCAGCTCTAAGTCGGGCGGCCATGGAATGTAAACCTCCTCTGATAGTTCTATACATAGAACTAAAACTAGTACTTAGCTGCTACATGATGAAATAAAATCGGATCACACAAATTGTGTTTACTTGTCGTCTCCTTGTGCCAATCGCACTCGTACATTTAGCAATACGCTACCCATGGAAGTCAACCCTTGGTCGAGCGACCGACACGGCTAAGTAGTGCGGCCCAAGGGCACCGAAAATATTTGGGCCTTGCGTCGTCCACGAAAACATCACTCCAGAGCCACCATCAGAGTCGCCTCGCTCGACAGGCCTGCCGGGCCAATACAACCAAACACGATTCTCACAGCAAACCCGTCCCCCCACCCCTGCGCACGGCGACTCGAAAGGTCCCTCTCGCGGCTCGGGAACGCACCAAGTATGAGAGCCTGCCTCGGACTCGCCACACGACTGCCTTTCTAGGGTAGGGGCGACACGTTACAAACAACATACAAACGTCCTCACCTGCCTTGGGCATGCGACTAAGACAACCAAGTACCACACTCGGCGACTCTCCTAACCGACCCCGGTCGCGTCCGGAAAACCCCCCAAGTATTGATCACCCCTTGGGGTCGCCAAGCGACTGGCTCCACGATCCACGGCGAGTCGACTCCGGTTAACCTAAACAACCTAACACAAACAAACATAGAGATATGCGAGGTTAACGACACTAAAGGGTGGACGTGCTCGTGGACTCGCTCAACCAAAAATACAAAACAAACAAAAATCACATAGCAATGCGAGTTGATAGACCTTTTTTTACTTCAAGCAACAAAATATATTGTTCACCATCGAGGTACATTAAAAAAGCGGCCAGTCGCCACGACAAACATACCGCCCTAGGGTGATTCCGTTACTCTACAGGATTCGAAGAAGCGCCACCATCGCCTTTGATGCGGACAAATGGCTCCCAAGGGTTCAACAGGTACGTCCTCAACTGCTGCGCCAACGACGACCGGAAGGGATGCTTTGACTTCAGGTCACGGTGCTCCGGCTCGGAGTCACCTAGCACCACCACCGTCTCCTTGTATGGCAGCAGATCCCCCATCGCCAACACCCTCTCCGCGAACGAAGCGTCCTTGGAGGTCAACCTGAGCACCTCCACGATCTCCACCGAGCCATTCGCCGAGGGATACTAGCTGGTGATGTCATCGAGGTCGAAGTCATCGGGGAAGTGCGCGAGCCCAAGACTAAGTGCCATGGTGGCCCCACGCCGGAAGGCTGACCGCACCATCCACTCAACCACTAGGGGCGGTTCCTTGAGATAGCGTCAACCTACCGAGGATCACCTCGGTGGGAGAGATCTCCTGGAGAACAGCCTGGACGCAAAGCGCTGAAGCGGTGGCCGCATTCAGCACCGCCGTCATGCACTAGGTGGCGTCAAACGTCTGCACCACCAGGTCACTTTGACCTATCATGGTTGCAATGTCAAAAAATTAGGATCACGAGAAAGAAAACTAGCAGACTCACCCGCTCGGGGACTAGCCCGCCCGTGGACTCGCCAAAGACCACAAATAAGGAGTAGAAGAAGGCAATTCTCACCAAGGAGTTTGCAGCAGCTCTCGATCACGAACTTCTCGAGCACGGAAAGTTTATCCTGTAGCCCAAGGATGATCGAGTCGAAGGCCTTCCACTCATCCTCCATGGTGCAAACCGCCGCCTTTGCCCTCTCTTCAGAACAAACCATCGTAGCTTTCACCGCTTCCAGCTCCTTCACCAGTGACCCGACTTGCTCCTCTACCGCGGCCAACATTGCATTCGCAGCATCTAGCTCGGTGACCAGAACATAGCCCTTGTGAGCCTTGGCAATTGCAGCAGGGAGATCATATAAAGGAGAAGAGGACCACAGTTCAATCTTTGCACCAACATCAAAATTCCAAATTTACGAAGATAAAATCAACTCACTAGAAGATGCTTGGAGTTGCCGGTTAGCCTCGTGCGCTATCTGCAGGTCACGTTCTAGGCGTTCCTTCGCAGCCTGATGGTCGAACGATTCCCTATGCAGGCACTAAAGAAAAAACTATAAGAGATTGAACGGCTAAAAGTTCTAAGTGTCTAGCCGCTGAAATTCAGTGACTAGACCCTCGGGGACTGGACGATCAAAGAATAAGCGTCTAGCCACTAAAATTTAGTTACTAGACCCTCAGGGACTGAACAACGAAAGTTTAAGCATCTAGCCGCTGAAATTCAGCGACTAGATCCTCGGGGACTAGACACACCTGTATAGTAGCACCTAGCATGCCGTGAAGCTCGCTGGCATCCGCTGAAGGAACCACGAATGATGTACGCCCACGTTGTTGCCTGTCGTTGCTATCAACGACTTTAGGAACCTATGGCGACTGCGTTCCAGTAGCTGCGGCAAAGGCCCTCGCCACAAAGCAAGGGAACATCGTGGTCATCGTTGCCAGAGCACTGGCTACATGTATTGGCAACCTCGTTGGCATGGTCAGTTTGCTTGGCTCCGAGCTGGCGACCACTTTACCCTCAACAGGAATGGCGGAATCACCCTTCCCCATGTCTTCCTCTCCGACGGTAGTGGAATCGTCCTCCTTCCTCCTCTTAGAGCCTTCACTCGGCGCCTCGACTTCAGCAGCCTTCCTCTTCTTGGAAGGGTCGACTTCCTCCTTAGAATGGACTGGTGGAACCTTGGCTACCAAAGGGCGGCCGATCTTCTTGGCACCAGTCCTGTAAGATCAAACGTGATCAGCGACCCAATGATACAGGAACACGCCAAAACATGAGAAACAAACATCACGAACTTACTTGGCAACGAGAAGAACACGCAAGCCCGTGCTGATGTGGGTAGGCTTCTCCACCTCCGAACCCAACAGGCGCGTGAGCCCTTTTTCAAACACACTCATGGCCCATGACACCACGGGCTTCTTCAATGTTGAAGTCGCTGCCGCGGGAATCTCCGGCCTGGGTAACACAGGCGCCTCCTTTGGTGGCGGGGACTTCGACCTCGTGGTCGCAGCTGCACTTGGCTCCACGGTCACCGAGACCGTCGGTGCAATCGAGGCGAGCAAAACTGCAAATTCTACCACCGCATCCGCTTCCCTCGATTCCATCATTGGAGTGGGGTCCTCCGGAATCTTGGTCGTAGCCTCACCCTCATCACCGTCATACTCCTCGTCCGATGATTCAAATGGCACCACCGACCAAGGCGGCGATGTCCGCTTTGTCGTTGGCTTCCTCGTGGGCGACTTCGGCTTCAGCACAGGCTTCACCGGTGTAGCCACACGCCATGAGTTGTGCTCCTGGACGATATCTTCATCTCTGTCACACTCTTCAAGGCTGCGACTTGCCTCGATCTCATGTTTCTTTTGCCTGCGGGTCTTATGAGCCATAGGCACGGGCACAGCGACCTCTGCTACCTTGTCCTCACCATCGGAGGACTCCACCGCCCCTTTTTCAAGTTCAGAAGGAACCTCGTCGTCAAGATGAGGAAGCCAGTTCTCTAGGACCTGGAACAGCTGGCAAATATAGAAAAGTGATCAAAACAAACAGAAAAGCGCGACTACAAAACTGCAACTGGAAAATCGTGAATGCAAAAGCTGCAATTGCAAAATAAAGGAAAAGAAAGGAGGCTTACTATGGGGGCCTGATGCTTCCCGGTCATAGTGTATGGAGCAAGCCTGGCCATCGGGTCGTTGTACTCCGCGTCCGTGATTTTCTATAGCGTGGTGATGTAGTCGTCGACCTCCCAGACCTCCGTGCTCGCCTTTGTAGTGTCGTCCTTACCAGTATAATCATACATCTAGTGGGCTCGGTTGGCTAGAGGAACCAGCCACCGCCCGAGCTAGCAGTTATACAAGTTGATGGTCTCGAGGCCCTCCTTCTTAAGCTCCTTGATCCGCATCAGCATCTCGTCGATGGCCATCGTTTGATCTCTAGGAAGCACGGTCACCGACAACCGGCATGGCTCGCTCCTCTCGGCGGTGTACATTGGGAGTGCCACCTCACCGTCGGGGGTGGACTCCTTCACATAGAACCAGCTCTTCTTCCATTCAATGGTGGCTTTCCTCGGCAGCAGAAGCTTCACGAGCGTGGCCTTGGGCTTCAGATGGAATGTAACACCGTCCGCTGCCAGGATGGGACCGCTAGTTCCTTCGCGACTAACGTAGACGTGGAACAACTCCAACCACAAGGGGAAATAAGGGTGGCACCCGAGGTAACTTTTGCAGAAGGCGACAAAGATCACGAGCTGCTCCACGTTGTGCGGCCCTAAATCCGATGGCTTGATCGCGTAATACGCAGAATCGCTAGAATAAGAGCGATGTTTGTAAGCCCATCCCTCTTTCCAAGTGGCTCTGGAAGCTGATGAACTCGTCGGGGCAAGGCTTTGGCTCCATCTCGCCGAGCACGAGGATCCGCCAATTCCCTTTGCAGAGCATGCCCGCATCCTCGAAGGATTTCAAGGATGCTATGGTGCATTTGATTTTCCCCACAGGCCCTTCAGAGGCACCATCGGGAGGAATGGATTCACTCTCTCTGTAAATTTTGGATCGGGGAAGACGAGAAGACTGAGAGTGTGCGCGGGCGGAGAAATGCGAGGAAGGTGCGCAACTCCCCTTATAAAGGGGTGTTACCCACCAAGATCGGGGTGGCCGTTACCCCGCGGTAATTACGCCGAAGATACCGTTGGATTACACAACAGCTAGTTTGACCAGGTTGACGGTCCAACTTCATCCACTTGACTCGCCTGCTGGTGTCCCTTGTCCACTCGACTGGGTGCAGCGACTTGAGCATAATTCCACTCATCGACGCTATGACTGAAGACATGCTGGAGAGACTTCTTCCTTCATTGAGAGAGTTGATGACTGCAAGTGCATAGATCGTTTGTAGCTAGTTTCGAAATAAAGATATCGATCCCATAGGGAGCAGGAGTCTAAAGTCTAATAACTCTTGAAATAAATATTATGATAGAAATGCTGGATTAAGTTCTAAGTAACAAGATAAAATGCGTGTATTGTGTAAAAAGGTGTTTTGGGTTTTAGGTATAAGAGCAATAATAAAGTAAAGAAAAATAACTTAATACAGAAATTAAGTATCGCGTATGTAAGAGAGATTGGAACTGCAATAGGGAAAAAGCATTCTCAGGGAATAGCGGATAAACCATTAGTATTATAAGGATCTAAGATAAAGATTATTATCATGAAGATTCTCAACTATGTATGTGTGGGAGGAACTCTGTATTTGGACAATTAGGCAGCAACCGCTGCTCTCATCATCTTCATAACCATAGCAGTCAACAATCAACATCAATCGAGTTACTGCGCTATTAAGGGACGTAATCCCGCAGGACGTATCCCATGGCATGGATAGTGTTCCGTGAGTTTCCTCGATTTCCCATGTAAGGGGTGCCAACAACTTTATATTCACTGTAAGTGCTAGCACACCTCCGGCTACCAACTACTAGTTCCCTCCATCAAGTCCCCACAAGAGGCAAATATTGAGAGGTCGACTTCTTCAACATCAAGATGTAGAGAATCTAACACATGATCACAACGATGAATATCATAATAGACTTTATCTTATTTCAATCTCATACTAGGGTTTCTCCATCTCCCCAAGAACTAGAGATCTACTTAGACATGGAGGCAATCAACATCATAGCAATGGTAATGGAAACAATCATAAATGAATAGTACTTGTATAAATCCACAACGAGTATGAGAATTACAACAAGATCTAGACAAGATGTAGATTGGATGGATAGAGATGGTGGTGATGCAGTGGTGGATGATGAAGATTGATGTCTTAGCCTCCCGAATCTGCGTAGGGCAAAGATGGATCCTTGTGGATGAGTCCCCCCTCCAGATGCCTTCCGTAGGTGAGGTTTCTGCGATTTCTGGGTGTTTTGTATGTCGTCTCCTCGAACCAATTGCACGGGGGTGAAACTATTTGACAAGGCAGAGGCGGTGCCAACTATACGGCCAGAAAATGTGCTCCAGTCGTATAGTTGGTCGTTGAACCTTCTGCCTCCCTTGTTCGCTTCTGGTTTTCTTCTAGTATTATTAATATTTCCCAAATAAGCGATTTACATTGTTTTTAACTCCTTTTCTCCATAGTACAACTGCTCCAAGAATTGTATCCATTGGATCCATCATTTGTCCTGATCCTGGTGAAAACAGACATAAAATGTGCGCGTGAGCGCCTAAAATACCAAGATCCTACATCTACAATGTAAAATAATAATGTAAAACATGATGCAAATATGAATTCATCAACTTCACCAAGCTTAGACTCTTGCTCGTCCCGAGCAAGTTTTAGCTTAATGGATGTGATCCTCATATTCATGAAGTTGAGTCGATTAAAATAAATGAGGCAGTTGAAGCATGTGTTTATCATATACGATACAAAGGAATAAGTTCATGAATAGTACCAAACTTGAACCATCTAAATATTATTAGCAGGGTTCCACACCTTAGTTATCAATAGTTCATAAAAGATGAATCTCAACATAATGTAAAAGTATCCGGTTCAGCTGAATGAGTTAACGGGGTAGTCCCAAGTGTTTTAGGATCAACGTATTCACTTGGGATTCAAAATCTCAAAAGTCTCTCTTTGTCATACTACAATATAGTGGTATATGCCTATTTTATCTTTGCACATTCGCTATTTTTCTCCTTTCTTTTCTTTTCTTTTGCATATATGCTCACACTTTTGTTTTAAGTGGTGTGCATAGGAGCTAGCCATATATTCCACCTTATGTAGGAACTCAAATTTCAACAATCTCAATTATCAAATTCCAATTGTATATGAAGCATTCTTATGACTTGGGGATTCTACCTCGACTTGTTCTCACTCTATTTTGATAGCGCTTTCATTTTCCCTTGTTCAAGGTCTCTTTTTAATTTAATTGTATAGATAATTTCTTTTTGTAAATCAAACCGTAGACTTATAGCATATTGACCAAACTATCTTTATGTGTTCCATTAATACCAATGGTGTGGAAGACTCCTATTGCTATCATCAAGTGCAAGTAAAATCATACTCAAGCCGTTCATATATCATTAAAGCAAACACAAACTCAATATTGCTCCATATATAATAATAAACCTGGAATTTCATTAACGGGATCGACTATTCCTAAAGGGAATTCTAATGGTGCAAACTTTATTTCTAGTTTGAACTAATGCAAAAATAATAATAATAAACTTATAGGATAGATTACAAGGTCTTAAAGATCTCCCCAAGCTTGGAATCAAGCCAAGCGGGATCAAATAATCCCATGCAATTATTTGATACCGTGATTGTTGTAGATAACTGTGGCGCCATGGCACGTGATATCTTCTCCTCATGGGCCAGCCTGAGGCAGAGGGATTGCTTGGAGCTTCTAATTCTTTAACACGCACCTTGTAGAAAAGATTGTTCCTCTCTAGCACTTTCGCTTGTTATTTAATGAACTCATTGTTATCTTGAAGTGTTTATAGCGCCTGAAGACTCATAGAAAAACCTGCTTCGGTTGTCCGCTTGATATCTTCATCAAGTTTATCAAGATAAAATCGTAGCCAGCGAAGGTGTTTGGGTGTTCCTGGCTTCTCCTTGTCCAACGCTTCAATCTTCAGCTCCAGGGCCTTCAAATCCCTCGTCAGACACCCATGCTCGATGTCGAGGAACTCTATAGGGATGGTCTTGATCTCCTTGCTATACTCGCTAGTGCTCTTGATCTCCATGGGAGCTTTTATTCTTGACTTCTATCCCTTGGTTGAGAGCCCTCACATGTAAATAAGAGGTAGATTGGTTTCTGTAGATTATGATTAGAGATAAAGACAATGGCAGTAATAAGGGGGTCAGAGGTCGGTAAAACTCGCAAGAAACACCAAATTGTCGTCCAATAAAAGAATCTTAACAAAACAGGGAAAGAAATCATGGATTTGGAAGAGTCCTACCGCGTAACGACCAACTATATGGGTGCGGCCCGTATAGGTCCGGTCGTATAGTTGGTTCCGGGCAGATATTTCCAAATATCTCGAGTCCGGGTCGATTAAATCACCACTCGGAATCGACAATAAGTTTTTTTCATAGACAAATAAATGAAAAAACAAACAAAAAGTGTCCAAGAGTTTAACGACCAACTATACGACCAGAATTTTGGCTCCGGTCGTATAGTTGCGACCGTATAGATACAAACACCAAAAATCAAAAGTGTCTGAAAGTTTAACGACCAACTATATGGCCACAATTTTGGCTCTAGTCGTATAGTTGTGACCATATAGATACATACACCAAAAACTAAAACTATCTGGGAGTTTAGCGACCAACTATATAGCTCGAATTTAGGCTCCGGTCATATAGTTGCGACCATATAGGCTCAAATATCGAAAACAGTTTCACAAAGATGATACAAAGAGTTTAATAACCAACTATATGTCGGGAGCTCCCTCTCTAGTCATATAGTTCCACCCGTTTAGTTGGTAAAAACCCTCTAAAACTTCAGAAAAACAGAAGGAATTCAAAGTCAGAATTTTTAGGAGTAAAATTTGTGAAAACAAATCACTTATTTGGGTAAGAACACTTACCTTGCACTTACCATTTGCTTATTCGGGGATGAGAAAGTTCCACCAACAACAAAGACTTCTTCTCCCTTTAAGGAATTGACCTTAATTCGTTGAATAATTCTCTTAAACAAAAATCACTAGGACTAAAGTTCCTCTCAACAAGATTGGTGTCTTGCTGGGCAATCATGGACACTGCATTTAACATCTTTATTTCCTACCTCTGCATAATCTGCAACTCAAATTCTTGAAGTGAAAGAATCCAACGGATCAGTCTTGGCTTATGTTCTTTCCTCTCAAGGATTTCTTTTAAACCATCACGATCCGTATGAACTCTTACCTCTGCATCAACTATGTAAGAATGAAATTTATCACAAGAGAAAAATACAGCAAATAGTTCCTTCTCTTCCTTTGGGTAATTCTTCTAAGCACCATTTAGAGTTCTACTAGCATGATGTATCATATTAAATCTACGACCAATATGTTGTCCCATAGTTACTCCTACAACATCATCACTAGCTTCACATATTAAGTCAAAGGTTGTATCCCAGATAGGTTGTTTAATGATTGGAGCATGAGATAAAACATTTTTGAGTTAATCAAAGGCAACAAGACATTTATCATCAAAATTAAATCCTACTCCCTTTTGCAGGAGGTTAGTCAAAGGTTTAGATATTCTAGAGAAATTTCTAATGAACCTTCTATAAAAACCCACACGACCAAGCAAACTTCTTATGCCTTTAATATCCCTAGGTCATGGCATTTTCTCAATTTCCTCAACCTTAGCTCTATCAACTTCAATTCCCTTACCTAATACCTTGTGCCCAAGGACTATACCTTCTTTGACCATAAAATGGCATTTCTCCCAGATTAGAAGAAGATTGGTTTCTTCACAACACTGCAAAACACTTTTGAGATTATCCAAGCAACTAGTAAAAGAAGTTCCATAGACAGAAAAGTCATTATAAGTTCTATGAAATCCGCAAAAATAGCAGTCATGCATCTTTGAAAAGTAGCCGGAGCATTACATAGACCAAAAGGCATACGTTGTGATGGGGATATGCCAAATTGGGTATGCCCCGCAGGACGTTCCGATTGGTCCAAAGGTCTCACGAGTGGGCCTGCAGGACGGTGACTGGAATGCGACTAAGGAGAAGGCCTGGTGACTAGAGACTGGAGGCCCGGAGGCATACTCGAAGCCTAGTCGGATTAGGTCAAAGCCTTCGAATCCCTATCCTGTTCGGTTGTAAACTATAAACCCTAGCGAGGTGCCCCATATATAAACCTCCCTAGGGTATCCTAAGGACTTACGTTCCATCATACACCCCTTCAAGCGACTCGCTGCTTAGGCGCTGAGCTCGCCACCCCTGTAACTCGCGCTCCATTAATCCAATCTAGCAGGAGTAGGTCTTTGTAGCATCCCAATTGTCTAACAATTGTAATGCTACTTGGACTAGTAATATAATGGCTACTTCCTACATATAATTGTTGCACCGTAATTATATCATGCTCATGTCATCATGCCACCTTGCATTTGAGCATCATATAAAACCCTTTTGATTTGGTTCTTCTCTCATATGCATTATTAATTGTATTTGGCTCTTGATATATTGTATTTGAATCTTGATAAATGTTTGATGCCCAAGTTGAGTTGGGGGCATATCTTTTATTCCACTTCACCACCTTTCTATGTCACCACCTTATAATTCCACCATCCTATGTACCCATGAGCTTTATTTTCTTTTGCCATTTAATCTAGCTCATGTGGGTTGGGATGGATCAAAATCTATTTTCTTTTGCTTGGCCTTACTCCATATTTTGGAATGCATATGTATAAATGCCATGGCTATTTATTTTGTTTTTACAAGATTAAAACATGGCATTTAATACTTTTGCATGGGCCATGCAACCATCACCACCTTTGATCTCCCTTGGTTTTCTTTGGTTTTTGAGGGGATCATCTTCTTGAGCTCTCTCTTTCTCTCAATCCTTTCCACCTTGATCTTATATCCTTGCCATGTGCATCAAGCTCTCTTTCCTCATCTACTCTCACAAGTGCATGCACCCATGTATGGTCATGTGAGATCATTTCCCTCACCACCTTTTTCTCTCATCTCTATCTCCATGTCATCACCACACATTTGATGGAGCTTGTTTTTAATCATTGCTAAAACCTACACCATGTCCTCCTTTCCTCTCCTTCTCACCCTCCATCCATGTATGACCAAGTGGGATTATAACCAAACCCTAACACCCTACCCTCTCTCAATAATCTCTCTCTCTAATCCCTAAGCCATCATCTCTCTTCCTCTCCATCCCATGCCGAGCACCTTCCTCTCTCTCGCCCTCTACCAGCGGGGACCCACCCTAGCTACCCTCTCTATCCCATGCCGAAGCCCTCCTCCCAACCCTAGCTCAACTACTCCTCCCAACCCTAGCTCCTAACCGAGCTCCCTCCCTTTCTCTCTCTCTCCCTGCCATGAGGCCCCAGCCCGAGCCTCCCTCCTGCCCTGTCCTCTCCTCTCTGCTAGCCCACCGGCAGCCCCTTCCCCTGGCCTCCCACGGCATGCACGTGAGAGCGAGGAAAAAGGTGGCCGAAGCCACCTTTACACGCCGTCTCCCCCACGGCTTCTCCCAGCGCACCTCCCTCCTTCTTATCCCCCTACCGACCCCTGCCGTACCCCAAACCTTTCCCCTGGCCTCGCGTCACAGCCGCTCTCCTCCCCCGCTACCTTTTCTCCATCGCCGGCAACACTTCAGCCTCCGCCTTCTCCTCCACGAAACCCTCGGTGGCGGGCGGTTTTTAGGGTTGTCGGGGAAGCGGCCGGCCTCCACAATGTCGCCCCAGTGAGGAGGAGCCGGACCCTGCGCTGCATCGCCGACGCCCTCGCCTCCGAAACCCTAGCTTCCCGGCGTGTGCTTCCTCGTCGCTCTGACGAACCCCAGCCCGATCCACCTCCACCGACCTCTCCATGGTGAGTCCCTCTACCGCTCGGACATCCTCTCCCTATCCGTCGCATGCTAACCTCGCCGCTCGTTTCGCCGAACACGCTGCGTGCGCCGGCGGCGCTGTCCTCTGCTCGTCGTTGCGCCTCGCAGACGGCTTAACGAGCCGCCATCCGCCCCTCTGTCAACCTCCCTACCCCTACCGCACTGGCTCCACACCTCAGCGCGGGCGCCCCGCGTCGCGGGTTCGATCCCCGTCGCCGCGCACCATCCTCTGCCGCGCACGGATCTGTCCATCGGCAGAGAAGATCCACAGTACCACCCCCTTTTGCACATACCCCCCTGCGTCCTTTGCTCTTCAACCCGCGGTACCCCCCTGGTCCCACTGTCAGCCTCCCTAACCCTTTTACACAAAACCCCCTAGTATTCCTCCGCCCCAACCCGCGGCCCTTCCCCGCGTCACGTGGTCCACCCACACCCCCCTCGCTGGTACTTGGGCCTCTTTTTCTCGCGGACCCACCTGGCAGTCACAGAGGCTAGGTAAACCCGCGGTGTAAAAAGCCTTCTGCGCTCTGCGTCGCCCAGTCAGGTCGGTCCCACCTGTTAGCGACTGGGGCTGGATCTAGCTGAGTAGAAAAAGTTTTCTGTTTATCTGTTTTACTTAAATTTTTCTTAAATGTTTAAAAACAAATTCAAATCTGTTTTTAAATAACTTTTAAATTATAAGTTCAAATAATACAAATGATATATGTTTTTGAATCAGAAAAATGTGAGGAGTTCAAATATGCCATTCAAAATAATGTTCGAGCAATTTAAAATTTCGAGATGATTAAAATTACAATAAAATGCCATTTTCTTAATAAATTAATAACTTTAAATCTATAACTCCAAATTTGACAAATAATATGTCTAAATCGATCAGCGCGACGAGCCCGTTCTGTCTATGCATTCCTTGTTCTGAATTGAAGCATGCATAATGTCATTATTAAAAATCAGAACTGTTTATGGTAATAAAACTTGACTAAACTAATAATAAAATGCTTTATTTGTGTACCCCACACCTCACTATCCATGCTACTTTAAAGCCATGTAAATTGTGCATCATTCATCATGGCATGCTTGTTTTCTTGTCGCATTTCAATTCATATGCTTGTGCACTTTATTTATGTTGGCCCTTGTTTGTTTGGTTCTTCTTCGAATAGACGCCCAGCAGGAGAATTATCAGGAATCACAGGAGTACTACCCAGATCCATCTCTCGCTTCAACTGAGCTGCCAGGCAAGCACTACCACATGCTTGCATACAAATAGTACCTATTGCCTCTATCTTATTCTTGCATCATTGAGTCGCGATTGCATTAAGTTGAATCCCAAGTACTGCATAGCCTTTACTTTTAAACCCCATCGAAGCTTGTTCCTCCATCCCATGAGCCATTACTACAGGAGTTGTTTGAGCCATGCGATTCGTAGAAAAGCCTGTGTAGGGTATGTGAGTGTCTGATGGATAACGAGGTACCTAAACAACTTAACATGAGTAGTAATGGGATAACTAATGAAAGAGGCACCGGTGAGCAATATCTGCTATTTGGTTTTTCATGCTCACTTGTGTCCCGTAGGACCCCAAGTACTTGATTCATGTTCCTTGACTATTCGCACTATCCACATCCGGGAGGCCTTATGGACCCCCCTGAGCCCGAGCTTGATTCATTTCTATTTCTTGGGGCCACAATTAGTTTGGGGTTTTATTACTATCCTGTACTTATGCCATGTTTACTATTTACTTACTATTGTGCGTGGAGCACCTGTACTGTTTTGGATCGTGACACGTTTTCGCTATATCGACAAGCCCAGTCACATTTTCCGGTTCCCAGTCGTTTACCGCTGTCCACACAAACCTTGAGTCCGTCTCGGAGTTAACTAGCTTCGTCGCGGGTAGCTTAATGGGGTGGCCCCCTGAAATATTACTGAATCCTGTGATCGCTTTGTCATGAATGCCTCGTTGGGTTTTGAGTTGATTTTTCCAAGGTTAATCGAGTGTGTGTTGCTATTTGTGCACCCCTGCAGGGTAAATCTTTCTGAAAGCCGTGTCCGCGGTTATGGACGACTTGGAGCATAGTTTCTCGATCATAGACAAGTCTAACTAAAGTACCGTCTTTAAATTGACTAAGTACCTGACTAGTAAATAGTGCAATACTCATGGAATGGTTAATAAAATTGCCAACGGCTGGGGGTTGTTCGTCCACTTCCTCGTTGGTAAGCGAGGAGGAGGATGGATCTGTTAATTATACTGTTATAATTGTTTTTCTTAATTCACGGACATCCGTCTATCATTGGTTAGGCGGATGGTTAGCGAGTATCTTTAGACTTGTTAGATATTATCTTTTGCTGCAATTGCGTCACCCTAGGTTGTGTCCCCTTTAGAGGCATAAAGACTTGCTGAGTACCCCTAGGGTCTCACATGATAAATTGTTTGATTCAGATGAACAGGTGTACCCGCAAGATGGATACTGGGTGGAGGAGACGGATGATGTTGGCAACGATCACTCGGTGTAGAGATTCCGGGAACGGGGATCCGTGAGATCTGTGGGCGGGATGTGTTTATTTATGTGGCATCTTATGCCGATTTGCTTATTATCTGTACTCGGATCTTGTTTTCCGCTTCTGGCTGATACTCTGATGTTTGATGTATGAGGAGCTATCCTAAAATATTATCTCTATCTAGGATATTTGAATCTTGCCGTATGGCGTTGCAATATTTCTATTTCTTTTAGATGGAATGGCTCTGAGGACTGTTGTATGTGGCTTGCATACATACTCACTTGTGTATGTAGTTGATCCCTTCGCCTGCCGATTACGCCGCTCGTTCTTGTCCCGATGCTCTGAAAGTGGTTAGGATGGCCGAAAGGTCTACCGTGAGTGGCCCCGGGCCCCACCGTACTATCTTAACCACTTTCGCTCATCCAGGCAGGTAACTAAGAGCATAATTCACCGAGGTAGTTACAGTCTTTACCCTCTAGGGGGTGAACCTGGGTAAACCCATGTGCATCCGCCCCCATCTCGCACCGCAGATGGCCGCCAGCTCTCGCCCCCGATTCAATCAACCGCTGCCTACTGCAGCGACTGCCGTGGCCATTTCCACAATAGTGGCGCCCATCGTGGGGCATAGCAGGACTGGCGTGAGTTCTGCGGCGAGACCCTATTCGCCGGTCGATCGGCCGCTCGCCACCGGCCATATGATCGCCATCAGCGGGACCCTACAAATCCTGCCCAGCAGCTACTTCCGGGCGTCACGCCTGGTCACCCACAGCGTGGTGATGCCGATCGGCTCCATCAACCTCTTCGTCAGCTTCACCGGCGCAGTCGTCCCAGCAGGGACGATGCTCGTTGGAGGATCGCCACCGCACCGCGATCTGCTCCTAGAGGAGCAGGTCTGCTCCATCAGGAGCCTCGTCACCGAGTATGACTCGGCCGTCAGCAACGCGGCCGAGACCAACGCCGCCATGAACGACGAGGCCCTGAATGATGATGCCGACTCCGTGACCCCTGCCTCGGTCGACGGATCTATCACCGCGGCATCACGAGAGGACTCCATCGTGCGAGTCTCCAACCCTGAGGTTTCAAGGACTCCTCCATACTCGGGATCATCGACTCTGATTTCGGCTCAGAGTCGCCTGAAGACTTCCGCGCTAGATCCAATCGCTTTAACGTGATCTACATGGTGGGCAGCACGGTCGCCCGACCAGATCCGTTCTCCACACCAATCCCGCCGACTGCAATGACCACAGAGGTGGAGGAGGCCTGCCTACGACTCTCGGAGATGCAACACAATGAGCTCACCGAGCGCGAGAAATATCGCCTCGAGCGGGAAACGGCGTGGGAGCTATCACTCTATCACCAGCTCCGCATCAGGACCCGCCTGAACTCCAGCGTTCAGGGCCGCGTCCTGAACTTCAACGACGAAAGCGACCCCACATGTGTGGTCGAGCGCGAGTACGACGAGAACGAGCCACCAGGTGGAAGCAACCGACCACCACCCGGCGCACCGGCGACCGGAGCCCCTCTACCACCCATTGGTCGTGTGCCCCCGTCGTACCAGCCGCTGATCATCATCTCCCCACAAGCCCGCGATGCCAACGGACTCCCACTCTACTCCACCCCGATGGACAACATCGTCGCAGCCGACGCCGCGGTCGCTAACCTCGACGTCCAGGGAGATGGCGCGCTGCAGATCCAGTACACCAAGGCCCTACTCGCTAGGGCCGTTGAGCAATAAGCCACGGGAGTCGACCCGCGGGGTCGGATGTATTCCTGCTGCTCAGCAAGCAGGGCGGCCTCAAGAGGCCACCCCACCATCGCCAACGCCGTGACCATCCCACCACCGCAACCACTAGCGAACCAGCCGCGGGCCGCAAATCCTGCACTCTCCACCAACGAACCGCGACCGATGAACAACACGGTCGCCGCCAACGGGCATCCCATCGACGCCCGCATGCACATCGTCAATAACCGGGCCCGGCGGCCGCGCCAGCCCAATGACTTGAGGCACACCCTCAGTAATCGCGGTGACCCCGAGCCCAGGGGCTCGCTCAACAGAGTCGGCCCCTAATGCTTCGGGCCCATGATCAGAGGGGAAAAGTACCTTGCCAACTTCAAAGCGCCAAAGGAGATCGAAAAGTACGATCCGACGTACGACCTAGCAGTGTGGCTGAACTCATACCTCATGGTGATGGGAATCGCTGGCCACACCCACCTGCTCACCGCTCGCTACCTCCCCCTGATGATGGAGGGCACGACCCGGCAATGGATCAACACCCTCCCCGCTGACAGCATCGACTCCTAGGAGGAAATGCGGGATGCCTTCATCAGGCACTTCGAGGGCTCCTACACCTGTGCCACCACCATCGAAGACCTGGAGAGGTGCATCCAGGGACAACGCGAGTCGACCCGCCACTGGATTCAAACGTGGCAAGAACTATGGATCAATGCCTCCGGCATCCACCCGGACACGACAATACATTGCTTCAAGAACGCATGCTGGTACAAACCGCTGGTCGCTAAGATCAAGCGGGTCTCTCGGATGCTCGACAATGTCCCTGACCTCCTCGAGATGGCCAAGCTCTACGCGGAGGAAGACCCCAACCAAGACTCCGACGACGAGTCAGGAGGAAGACGCCACACCAGCATCCACGACAGCGGGCGCCTGCGCGAGATGCGCTATAGCAACACCCGCATCACCGGCAAGCGCCACATGGATGGGCGAGTCGACTTCGTCGCCAACACCAGCTATGGCCAACGCGACTCCAAGAGCTACAGTCGCGACGGAGGAAATTACCACGACAGCGGAAACCACCACGCCAACCATGCGGCGAGACCGAAATTCGACCCCACTGCCCTGCTCAACCAGCCCTGCATCTACCACAGCAGGGAGGGAAAACCTGCCATCCACACCACCGCAGACTGCCACTCTCTCAAAGAGATCGAAAAGGAAAGGCGAGCAAGGGAGGACCCCAACAACAACCCGCCAAGGGACAACAGCAACGCCGACCGCTTCGGACACGCAGTTGGATCACTACACACCTTCACTGGGCTTGGCACCAAGCATGAGAAGAAGGTGCTCGCCCGTGCAGTCGCCGTCAATGCGGTGACCCAAGTCGACGTCCCTCGCTTCCTCAACTGGTCCAAGCAAAGCATCACCTGGAGTTGCCAGGATCACGCGCCCAGAATCGAATACCCAGGGCGATTCACCCTGGTGGTCAGGCCCACGGTGGCCGACTACTGGCTGGCCAAGACATTGATGAACGGCGGGAGCTCCATCAACATCATGTACCTGGACACGTTCAAAAGGCTCCAGCTCCCAGAATCAGCCATCGAGCCAACCCTGACAACCTTCCATGGTATCGTCCCCGGTCGGAAGGCGTACCCAATCGGAAGGCGTCCCCGATCGGAAAAGTGATGCTGCCAGTCACCTTCGGCACATTGGCAAACTACCGCACGGCGAAGCTCGTGTTCGAGCTGGTGAGCTTCCGCAGCCCCTACCACTGCGTCCTGGGCCGCCAAGCGTTCGCCAAATTCATGGCGACCCCACACTATGCCTACAACATGATGAAGCTCCCATTGCCAAGCGGCATCATCACCGTCCATGGCGACCCTGATATGGCCATGGAATGCGAGGACAAAGGCGCTGAGCTCGCCGACACCATCATCGCCATGGAGACTGACCACGCGGAGGAGCTCACGAAATACGTGGGCGACATCAACAAGGACGACCCCACCATCCTGAAGAAGCCAACCGCCGCGAACTCCACGTTCGGGTCGACCACGCACACCTGCACTATCGAGCTCGTCGCGGGTTACTCCAGCCATACGGTCACCATCGGGGCGCACATGAGCCCTACATAGGAAAGCGCGCTCATCGAGTTCCGGTGTGAGAACCGCGACATCTTCGCATGGAAGCCATCTGACATGCCAGGTTTCCCGAGGGAACTCGCTGATCACAAATTAAACATCGACCCCAAAGTGCGACCAGTAAAGCAGTCGCTACGGCCCTTCAATGAAGAGCACCGTCGAGCAATCACCGAAGAAGTACAACGCCTGCTATCCGTAGGCTTCATCCAGCCAATAAAATACTCCAAGTGGCTAGCAAACCCAGTACTGGTTCTGAAAAAGAACAACACATGGAGAATGTGTATCGACTACACCAACCTCAACAGCGCCTGCCCGAAGGAGGAGTTCGTCCTACCACACATTGATCAGATCATCGACTCGACCGCGGGATCGGAGTCGCTGTGCTTCCTCGACGCATACTCTGGTTACAACCAGATCAAAATGGCGGTCGAGGATGAGGAGAAGACGGTGTTCATCACGCCATTCGGCGCCTTCTGCGACACGGGCATGATGTTCGGCCTCAAGAACACCGGCGCCACATACCAAAGGTGCATGCAGGAGTGCCTCGCGAGCCAAATTGGCCGCAACATTCACGTCTCCATCGATGACGTGGTGGTAAAATCCACCTGCCAGGACGACCTGCTCGCCGACCTGGCCGAAACCTTCGTAAATCTACGAAGGTACAACATCAAGCTGAACCCAGGAAAGTGCACCTTCGGTGGCCCCACCGGACAGCTACTGGGATACGTAGTCTCCAAGCGAGGCATCGAAGCCAACCCCACCAAGATCGACACCATCACGCAACTCGGAAAACCCGAGTGCCTGCATGACGTCTAGAAGTTGGTCGGGCGAGTCGCGGCTCTCAGTCGCTTCATCCCCTGACTAGGCAAGAATGAAATGCCTCTCTATCGCCTGATGCACCAGAACCCCACGTTCCAATGGGACGCGGAGGCGGACGAAGCACTCAAAGCACTCAAAGAAGTGCTACTCGCGGCTCCACTACTTTTTGCTCCAATCGACAAAGAGCCAATGCTCGTCTACGTGGCGGCCTCCACTCGAGTTGTCAGCACCGTGATGGTCGTCGAACGGCCAGAGGAGGGCAAGGAGCGCCCCATATAGTGCCCTGTCTACTACATCAGCGAAGTCCTGAACGAATCACGACATCGCTACCCGCAGTACCAGAAACTGGTGTAGGCGGTATTCCGAGCTCAGCGGCGACTCCCCCATTATTTCCAGGAACACCCAATCACGGTGGTCTCCTCCGCACCTCTACAGGAAATAATACGCAAGACGACTGGGCTAGTCGCCAAGTGGGCCGTCGAAATCGGCGTCCACAACATTAAATACGAGCCCCGCAAAGCGATCAAGTCACAAGCCCTAGCTGATTTCCTCGCAGATTGGGATGAAGCGCAGCAGCCGGAGAAGCTACCATATCTCCACTACTGGTCGCTACACTTCGACGGCTCCAAGAACACCGACGGCGCAGGGGCCGGCGTCATACTAACCTCCCCCAAAGGGGACAAGCTCTGATACATGCTCCACCTCAACTTCAAGCCGTGCACCAACAACATGGCAGAATACGAGGCCCTCCTCCACGGCATGCGGGCCGCCAAGGAAATGAACATCAACCGCCTAAGGTGCTACGGTGACTCCGACCTAGTCGCCGGCCAGGTCGCCGGAACATGCGACGTCGTCTCTCCAACAATGATCGCGTACCACCAAGCGGTAGACTAGCTGGGAGGACACTTCGACCGCTATTCCTTCGAGTGGATCGATAGACGCAAGAACGAGGAGGCAGATGCCCTTTCCCGTATCGGGTCAGCCGGACAAACACCAACAACAGGCGTCTTCCTCGACATCATCCACAAACCTTCGGTCTGCCCACCGAAGGAGATCGACGTTGGAATACCACTACAACTAGAGTCGGCCTTAGTCTCCATGGTTGTGGAGCCTAGCGACTGGACGACACCATACGTCGCCTTCCTCAAGCACAAGATCCTCCCAAGAACCGAGACGAGGCGCGAATGATCGTGCGCCGCTGCAAATCCTTCCTCGTCATCAACGATGAACTCCACAAACGCAGCATGACTGGCGTGTTCCAGCGCTGCGTATGGACAGAAGAAGGCTGCAAGATCCTCCAGGACATCCACGCCGGCGACTATGGCCATCACACTGGCCCCAAGTCTCTGGTCGCCAAGGCCATGTGACACGGTTTCTACTGGCTCACCGTGCACGCCGACGCCACCGACGTCGTCCAACGATGCGTCGGGTGCCAGAAATACGCCAACCAGACGCACCTCCCTAGTTCAGCACTCAAGACCATCCCCATCACATGGCCATTCGCCGTATGCGGCATGGACATGGTAGGCCCATTCAAGAAGGCCCCATCCGGCTTCACCCATCTCCTGGTCGCGGTCGACAAGTTCACCAAATGGGTCGAGGCCAAGCCGATCAAAAAGTGCGACGGCAAGACGGCCACCAAGTTCTTACGTAAGCTCATCTATTGGTCGGCTACACGCACAGCATCATAACGGACAACTACACCAACTTCGCCAAAGGGGCCATGGCGGAATTATGCGAAGAGCATGGCATACGACTCGACCTCGCCTTAGTCGCCCACCCGGAGTCGAACGGCCACGCAGAACGCGCCAACTAGAGAGTCCTCCACGGGCTCAAGCCGCGACTCTAGGTGCCCCTCGAGCGCACCCCAGGATGCTGGGTCGAAGAGCTCCCCTCCGTAATATGAGGTATCCGCACGTCTGTCAATTGCTCCACCGGGTTCACACCCTTCTTCATGGTATACGGCGCCGAAGCTGTAATGCCAACATACC
The DNA here is from genome assembly GCA_910589775.1 of Avena eriantha. Classification (NCBI taxonomy): domain Eukaryota; kingdom Viridiplantae; phylum Streptophyta; class Magnoliopsida; order Poales; family Poaceae; genus Avena; species Avena eriantha. The sequence continues at coordinate 435,508,441 of OU342742.1, read as the reverse complement.
TAGAGCACGACTGACCTCGAGTCGCCAATTACGTCGAGGTGACAAACGAGACCGCTCACCAAGACAACATCGACCAAATCGACGAAGCACGTGACCTGGCTCACTCCCGCACCGCCATCTACCAACAGGGACTCCGCCACTACCACCGCAGCCGAGTCCGGACTCGCACCTTCCAGGAGAGTGATCTGGTCCTACGACTGGCTCAGGACAAGAAGGGCATGCACAAACTCTCAGCCCCATGGGAGGGGCCATTCTCCATAGGGCACGTCCTCGGCAATGACGCCTACTACCTCATCGACATACAAGGCGACGGCCAGCTCGAGGTCAGGAGCCATGGAACGTAAACCTCCTCTGAAAGTTCTATACATAGAACTAAAACATGTACTCAGCTGACATATATAATGAAATTCATTCGGTTCACAAAATTGTGTCTACTCGCCATATCCTTGTGCCACTCGCACTCGTACAATTAGCAATACGCTACCCATGGAAGTCAACCTTTGGTTGAGCGACTGGCACGGCTAAGTAGTGCGGCCTAAGGGCACCGAAAATACTCGGGCCTTGGGACGTCCACGAATACGCCAACCCGGAGCCACCATTGGAGTCGCCCAGCTCGACTGGCCCACCGAGCCAAGACGACTGGTATATGCTTGCTTCTCACAACGACCTCCCATCCTCGCGCAAAGCGACTAGAACGGTTAAGTACCACGCATGGGGACTCCGCAAAAATGGAACCCTCACGCGACTCGGGAACACACCAAGTAAGAGAGCTGCCTTGGACTCGCCCAGCGACTGGTTCTCTGAGCCAGGGGAGGAGACGCGTTACAAACAACACATTAGCAACTTGCAGCAGGACTCGCTTGGGGACTCGCCTACAAACAAACCTACTCGCGCTCGGGGACTCGCCTACAAACAATCCCACTCGCGCTCGGGGACTCGCCCCTACGGAAGACGAAAGGGACAAACAATACACAATGAAAAAATAACACACATGTATACAATTGAGTTATACCCCATTAAAGGGCGGACGCGCTCGGGGACTCACTCAAACAAATAAATTAGACACACCACACAATCAAGCTTGTATTGCGAGTCAATTGACTCCTCTTACTTGCCACTTGGCCTATCTTACAATCAGTCGCCACCTAGCATATCTTACAAACCATCCAGCAAAGCTATCTATTTTGCAGGCCGTAATGACGACGCATCCACACCACCCTTGACACGAACGAATGGCTGCCACGGGTTCGTTGGGTAGGTCGACAGCGACTTCGATAGCGCCGACCGGAAGGGCAGCTCTGACTTCAAGTCACGATGCTCTGACTCGGGGTCGCCCGACGCCACCACCGTCTCTTGGTACAGTAGAAGACCCCCCATAGCCAACACCCGATCAGCAAAAGGAGTGGCCTTGGCGGTGAGCTTCAGCACCTCCGACATCTCCACCGTACCAGTTGCCGAAGGGTAGCCACTAGTGACGTCGTTGAGGTCCAAATTGTCAGGGAAGTGTGCAAGCCCTAGGCTCAACGCCGTGGTGGCCCCGCGCCTGAAGGCCGAACGCGTCATCCACTCCACGACACTGGGTACTTCCTCCAGATAGCGCCACACTTCTGTCAGTCCCCCAGGAATAACCTCTGTGGGCGACATCCCTTGAAGGACTGCCTGGACGCACAAGGCTGAGGCAGTAGCCACTTCACCACGGCAGTCACGCACTGCGAGGCATTGAAGGTCTGCACCACTGGGTCACTTTGCCCTATCACAGCTGCAACATCAGACGTCAGTGACACTATGGATTCCCCCACTCGAGGACTCGCCACACAAGTTAAGCAAAAAGAACAGAGATTTACCAAGGAGCTTCTGGAAGTTCTCGGTGACGTGCTTCTCTAAGGCGGCATGATCACTCTACAGCCCCAGGATGATCGAGTCTGCGGCCTTCCGCTCCTCTTCAGCCGCAGCGACTGCAGCCTTCGCTCTATCTTCCGAAGAAATTGAGGTCGCTTTCGCCTCCTCCAATTCCTTGACCAGCGAGGCGATTCGCCCATTCGCCACGTCCAGCTCGGCAATTGGGACATACCCTTCACGGGCCTTGGCAATTTCAGCCGGAAGACCATCTGACCAGAAAAGAAGAAATCGTCAAAACGACAGAACACAAACATCTCACGGCTGAAGAACGAATCAGGCACTCACCAACAGTCTCCTGGAATCGCCGGTTCACCTCCTACACCATGCGCAGATCCTGCTCCAGACGCTCCCTCGCGGCCTGTGGATCTGTCGACTCCCTTTGCAAGCCCTACAAAAAAGAGCAAAAATTGAACATTCACGAAAGCAGAAATTCAGTTCCTAGCCGCTGAAATTCAGCGACTAGGAACTCGGGGACTAGAGACTGGACATAACTCAGTGCCCAGCCACTAAAATTCAGCGACTAGACACTCGGGGACTGGACATACCTGGATGGTGGCGCCAAGCATCTTGTGAAGCTCTTCGGCGTCCGTCAAAGGAACCATGAAGGAGGTACGCCCGCGACGAGACCGAACTTCTTAATCAATGATCTCTAGGCTCTGCGGAGATTGGTTGTCCACCACGCCCGGAAACCCCTTCGCTAGAAAGCACGGAAATGTCGCCGAAGCTCTGGCCAGGGCACTAGTCGTCGGAGCCGACGGTTCGGTCGCTGGAACCCCTTTGGCTGGCTCTGATTGAATAACCACCACTTCTTCGACACCCGCAGTAGGGTCACTCCCCTTAGCACTATCTCCCGCCGTGGCGTTGCCTACATCTCCTTTCTGCTTCTTCGCGAGATCTGCGGGTGCAACATCTGTCGTAGGCTTCCTCTTCTTGGGGAGGTCGCCTTCCCCTTCAGTGGCGACTAGTGGAATCTTTGCCACTGAAGGGTGAGCAATTTTCTTGGTGCCAGACCTGGGAAACCTCCAACATTAGCATAGAGATAACACATAAATTCAATCAGATTCAGAAGGGAAAGAAGGAACTTACTTGGTGATTGGAAGATAGCGCAGCCCTGTGCTGATGTGGGCGGGCTTGTCCAACTCCAGCCCTAGCTTGCGCGTGAGACCTCTCTCGAAGACATCTGAAGCCCACGGCACTGAGGGCTTCCTCGACGACGAAGCCGCGGTCGCTGGAATCTCCGCCTCCGAAGACGCAGCCGCTCTTGAAGGTTGCAGTGACTTTGAACCCGTGGCGTCGGCCACCTCCTGCATAGGCGTCGTCGAAGCCATGTGTGCAAGCACAGCTAGAGGGACTTGCACCACCTCTTCGGCATCCTCGGCCTCTAACCCCGTCATCAGAGTCACGCCCTCTGGGATCTTGTGCAAAATTTTGGGGGTGTCATCATCAGAATCATCTCCGACTCAAAGACCACCGACGACCTGGCTGGTGACTCCGCTTTCTTTGCTGGTTTTCATTTGCGAGTAGGTTTTGCCGGTGTAGCCATTCGGCGAGAATTGTGCTCCTGCAAGACTTCGTCGCCTTCTTCACATTCCTCGAGACTACGACTCGCCTCCAGCTCGTGCTGCTTCTGCATTCAGGTCTTGCGAGACACGGGAGCTGGGAGAGGAGCCTCCGCCTCCTCCTCTTCCTCCACAGAAGATTCTCCTGAAGCCCCCTCCTCGAGCTCATGGGGAACCTCCTCGTCGAGTGGGGGGAGCCAGCCCTCCAAAACCTGAAACAGCCGAGAGTGGGCACGATCAAATTTCAAATGATGCAGTTGCGAATCGCACCAGGAAAACTACGACTGAAGATAAAATTTAGAGGGAAGAACTTACTATGGGGGCCTCGTTCTTCACAGGCACGTACGGAGCAAGCCCGACTGACGTGGTTGTAAACTCCGCATCAGTGATTTTCTTCAGGGCCGCCTTGTAATCTTCAGCGTCACATGACTCCTTGCTGGTCTGAGAAAGATCGTTTTTCCCATTGTAATCATACATCCAGTGCGGTCGAGCCGCCAGTGGGACCATTCGCCGCCCAAGCCAACAATTGTAAAAGTTGATCGAGGACAAACCTTGGTCCTTTAGTTTATGGATTTGGTCCACCGTTTTTGTGATAGCCATCCTCTGGTCATCAGGGAGCATGTCCATCGCTAGCCGGCGGGGTTCGCTTCACTCCGCAACGAACTCTGGCAGTGCCACCTCGCCGGGGGGAGTGGATTCCTTTATGTAGAACCAGCTCCTCTTCCACTCGCTCGCGGCCTTCTTCGGCACCATGAGCTTGATGAAGTTGGCCTTCGGCTTCAGCTGAAAGGTGACGCTGCCTGCCGCCAAGATTGGGCCGCCGGACCCCTCTTGTCCAATGCAGCCATGGAAAATCTCCAACCACAACGGGAAGTAGGGCCTATAGCCAAGATAACACTCGTAGAAGGCGCCAAACATCACCAGCTGCTCGATGCTGTGTGGGCCGAGATCTGATGGCTTGATTGCGTAATATGCGCAGAATCGACGAAAAAACAGCGATGTGGGGAATCCCAAGCCCCTCTCTAGATGGCTTGGGAAGCAGATGAATTCGCCAGCGCGTGGCTTCAGCTCGATCTTGGAGGATGTGGGGATCCTCCAATTCCCCTTGTGAAGGATCCCGGCGTCCTCGAAGGACCTCAGTTGCACCGCGGAGCACTTGGACTTCGCCCACGAGCCTTTCGGAGGCGCCATCGAGAAGGAAGATGGAGTCACTTGGTTTTGAAGGGTGTCGATCGAACGAAGACGGGACAAATGGACACGCAAGAATGAAGAATGTGGGGAAAGATCTATAGGGCTGATTCTCTACTCCGCTTATAAAGAGGCGCTACCCGCCAAGCTCGAGATAGCCGTTACCCGCGGTAATTACGCCGAAGTTACCGTTAGAATACCCAACGGATAGTTTGACCAAACTGATGGTCCAACTCCTCAATTCGACTCGTTTGTAGCTGATCTACATCCACTCGCCGAAGTAGTGACTGGACAGTTGTAGCATTCGCCGAAGCAGCGACTGAGGACCTGGGGAAATTTCCTTGGTCTTGGTGGAGTCCACTGCCGATTCGACTGGGCGTCCAAATTGGACTCGCCTACTCTGACTGCCAAATGACCACCTGCGTCTGAATCAACGATGGCCTCGGGGACTACTGATGGGGATATACCAAATGGGGTATGCCCAGCAGGATGTTCCGATTGGGCCAAAGGTCTCACGAGTGGGCCTGCAGGACGGCGACTGTAATGCGACTAAGGAGAAGGCCTAGCGACTGGAGACTGGAGGCCCAGAGGCATACTCGAAGCCCAGTCAGGTTAGGTCAAAGCCTCCGAATCCCTATCCTGTTCGGTTGTAAACTGTAAACCCTAGCGAGGTGCCCCATATATAAACCTCCCTAGGGTATCCTAAGGACTTACGATCCATCATACACCCCTTCAAGCGACTCGCTGCTTAGACGTCGAGCTTGCCACCCCTGTAACTCGCGCTCCATTAATCCTATCTAGCAGGAGTAAGTCTTTACCCTCCCGGGGCCCGAACCTAGGTAAACCCATGTGCATCCGCCCCCATCTCACACCGCAGATGGCCGCCAGCTCTCGCCCCCAATTCAATCAATCGATGCCTACTGTAGTGACTGTCGTGGCCATTTCCACGACACGTTGGTGAGCATCTATATCATAAGTACTAATGAAAGTTGTTTTAAGTTGGTCATCAGGATGAACAACTATTGGAGAAAAAGCAGAGTATCCGTCCAAGTAACAAAAATGAGTATGGTTTGCTAACCTCTCTAAAGCTTGATCTATGAATGGTAAAGGATAGTGATCTTTACTAGTTTCTTTATTTAATTTTCTGAAGTCTATGCACATCCTATGCCCAACAATAGTTCTAGCAGGTAGAAATTCATTATTTTCATTAGGAACAACAGTGAGACTGCCCTTCTTAGGGACACAATGAACATGACTTACCGATTCACTTTCTTTAACATGGTACATTATACCTGCGTCCAGTAGGCGTACAATTTTTTTTCTTACCACCACTTTAATTTTAGACTTCAATCTTCTATTAAATTCTGCAACTCGTTTAGCACCTTCCTCCATGGATATTCGATGGACGGCTATCATGGCATTGATGCCCTTCAAGTCATCCATTGAATACCCAAAGGCCTTGCGATGCTCCTTAAGTATCTCCATAAGTTCTTATTCTTCTTTACCTGAAAGTATAGCATTGATTATAAGAGGGAATTTATTTGTATCATCTAGAAATCTATATTTGAGATTATCTGGTAGAGTCTTCAACTCTGGGGGTGGTAGTTCCTCGTCCCCTCTCCTTTCTTGATCTTCAAAAGCCTCATCAGTTGGAGGTCCCATTATGGGAAGTGAATCGAATTCATCTTCTAGTTCTTCCAGGGACTTGTCCTCCATAACTATTTCTTCATAATTTGGATCTTCATTTATTTCTTCTTCTTGATTACCAAAGAAAAGATCCTCGATTTATTCAATAGTTCTCTCTTCCTCTTCTTCTTGTATTTGTGGAGGCCTGTCTTTAAATTTGGAAAAATGGAATTTATTTTCCATTCCCCCAATCTTAAGAGACACAATCTCCTTCTTGAAATTGACATAGGGACCTATATCACCCAAAAAGTTTCTTCCAAATATAATAGGGTAAAGAGTGTCAACTGGCATATCAACAAGTACAAAATCAATGGGAAAGTTTTTTTTTGCCAATTGTGACAGTTGCATCTTCAACTACTGCCATTGGAATTCTAAGATTTTGTTGGATAACATAATTGTCATATCAGTATTTTCAATTGTAGCCGGTTCTATTTATTCTTTTATTTCTAAATATAAATCATAAGATACAACATTAACTTTGGTGCAAAGATCACATAAACCGTAATGCGAGGTTTCTTTAAATATGCAGGGAAGAATAGGCTTACCCACATCTTTTACCTTTGTTTTACCTTCAACCAATATGGAAGTTTCTTCATCAAGTTCAACTATGTTACAATGTGCGTACATAGCCATAATTGCTTCCTTTGTTACCTCTTCATCTTTGGTTTCCTCCAGATGTTCCACGACTTCTGGCAAATTTTCTTCTTCCTTTTTATCGTGTGCTGCTTTGACCTATTCATATTCAAGAATATGCTTTCGTGCAGTGTTAGGAAAAGGCATTTCATTTATTGGTTCTAAGGAGGCCAGTGTTGCTTTATCTTCTCTTTTATGCTCAGGTTCGGGTGGTGGATAGTACTTGACCGGTCCCACTTTTGGAGCTTTAATATATTCTATAAAAGCTTTAATAACTTGCAACATAAGATCTGAATCCAACTAAAGTTCTTTAGATAATACTTTAACGTGGCCTTTTTAATTGTAGTCATGAATACAATCATGTTCTATTTCTACGCCTCCTTCACTTCCTAGACCAAAATTCCAGGAAACTCTATGATCATGAATTCTATTAAGTAAAGCCCAAGCTTTAGGTATAGGAAGATTCATAAAGGCTCCTTCTACGAAAGAGTCTAGTTCAATTTTATTAGGTTCAATTAAACCGCCATAAAAGATATGCAATAAATACCATTCAGGTAAATCATAATGCAGACATAGACGTAGTAAATCTTTAAATCTGATATAAGCTCTTACTAGTCCTTCATAAAAACGATTTTCCAAGTCATTATAAGACTCCTGATTCCAAAAGATTTTGACAATGGATAATATTTTGCTAGAAATTCACAGGCTAGATTATCCCAAGTAGTAGTGGCTTTAGGTGGTAGAGATCTATACCATGAGAGAGCTGTACTAGTCAAAGTCTGACTAAAAAGATTAACCCTTACCTCATCGGCGGTATATCCTGTCAATAGAAAAGTGCCAGATATAACTTTGAAACATGCAATATGCTCATATGGATCAGGATCTTCTTCATCTCCAGTAAATTGCTTCTTATGTAGAATACTAAGTAGTAGAGGATTTATTTCAAACTCCCTTGTCTTCTTATTGGAGTTGTCTTTTTTATAAATGTCATAGGGCTTCCCAAAGTAGTTGAGTATGTTAGCACTAGTCATATGCTCAAACTCCATCACATTGGTGGGAACCTATAACTCAGCAAGACAAAAATAAATAAGAAAAAACTAAAGATATCAGGCAATGGCGCCAGAAAATAGCTTGATGACTGCAAGTGCATAGATCCTTTGTAGCTAGTTTCGAAATAAAGATATCGATCCCACAGGGAGCAAGAGTCTGAAGTCTAATAACTCTTGAAATAAATATTACGATAGAAATGCTAGATTAAGTTCTAAGTAACAAGATAAAATGCGAGTATTGTGTAAAAAGGTGTTTTTGGGTTTTAGGTATAAGAGCAATAATAAAGTAAAGTAAAATAACTTAATACAGAAAGTAAGTATCGCGTATGTAAGAGAGATTGGAACTGTAATAGGGAAAAAACATTCTCAGGGAGTAGCGGATACACCACTTGTATTATAAGGATCTAAGATAAATATTATTATCATGAACATTCTCAACTATGTATGTGTGGGAGAAACTCCGTATTTGTACAATTAGGCAGCAACCGCTGCTCTCATCATCCTCATAACCACAGCAGTCAGCAATCAACATCAATCGAGTTACTGCGCTATTAAGGGACGTAATCCCGTAGGACATATCCCATGGCATGGATAGTGTTCCGTGAGTTTCCTCGGTTTCCCAAGTTGATACATAAGGGGTGCCAATAGCTTTATAGTCACTGTAAGTGCTAGCATGCCTCTGTTTACCAACTAGTAGTTCCCTCCATCAAGTCCCCATGAGAGGCAAATATTGAGAGGTCGACTTCTGTCAACATCAAGATGTAGAGAATCTAACACATGGTCACAATGATGAATATCATAATAGACTTTATCTTATTTCAATCTCATACTAGGGTTTCTCCACCCCCCCAAGAACTAGATATCTACTCAGACATGGAGGCAATCAACATCATAGGTAATGGAAACAATTATAGATGGATAGTCCTTGTATAAATCCACAACGAGTACGGGAATTACAACAAGATATAGACAAGATGTAGATGATGGTGGTGATGCAGCGGTGGATGATGAAGATCGATGCCTTAGCCTCCCGGATCTGTGCAGGGCGAAGATGGATCCTTCTGGATGCGTTCCCCCTCTAGATGCCTTCTGGAAGTGAGGTTTCTACGATTTCTAGGTGTTCTGTATGTCGTCTCCTCGAACCAATTGCACGCGGTGAAACTATTTGACATGGCGGAGGCAGCGCCAACTATACAGCTGGAGCTATATGGCCAAAAAATGTGCTCTGGTTGTATAGTTGGTCGTTGAACCTTTTGCCTCCCTTTTTCGCTTATGGTTTTCTTCTGGTATTATTAATATTTCCCAACTAAGCGATTTATGTTGATTTTGGCTCCTTTTCTCCATAGTACAACTACTCCAAGAATTGTATCCATTGATCCATCATCTGTCTTGATCCTGGTGAAAACAGACATAAAATGTGCGAGCGCCGTAAAATACCAAGATCCAACATCTAAATGAAAAATAATAATGTAAGAAATGATGCAAATATGCATTCATTAGGATTCCATTGCCGATTCGACTGGGCGTCCAAATTGGACTTGCCTATTCCAACTGCCAAATGAACGCTTGCGCGGAACCAACACTGGCCTCGGGGACTACTGATGGGGATATGCCGAAGGGGGTATACCCAGTAGGATGTTTCGACTGGACCAGGTCCTTTGCGAGTGGGCCTGCAGGACAGCAACTAGGATGCGATTGAAAAAGAAGCTTGGTGACTGGAAGCTGGAGGCCCAGAAGTGTAGCTAGGCCCAATCGGATTAGGTCAAATCCTCCGAGTTTCTAACTGATTCGGTTGTATATCTATAAAACCCTAGCGAGGTACCCCCTATATAATCCGCCCTAGGGTACCCTCTGTACTTACGTTCCATCATACATCCCATCGACTCGCTGCCTAGCCACCAAGCTCGCCACCATTATACTCACTCAATAATACAATCTAGAAGGAGTAGGTGTTTACCCTATGGGGGCAAACCTAGGTAAATCCCTGTGTCTTTGCCCTCATCCTGCTCCGCAGATGGGTGCCCGCTCTTGCCCCAAAACCTTCCAATCGCTACCCCTGGCAGCGACTGATGTGGTCATTCCCGCGACCCTGCTTCTTATGATGCCACCACCGGAGTTGTGCCATCTTCTTAGGGCCAATACTGATTTCATTACCAATCATATCTCTCATTTCATCAAGAGTTATGTTTTGGAATCGACGGTGATCTCAAGAGTACCCGACGAAACTGGCTTATTAACTCCCTCGTCAAGTTTTGCCATGTATGAATCCACCTGTAAGTTGTTGGGAATATACCCTAGAGGCAATCATGGTTGATGATATTTCCCTAAGTATTCATAAAGTAAAGTTTTCCTTGTATGAACACCAAATATGTATCACTGAATACGTGATTCAGTTGTAGAACTATATATTCATGATTGTTCATACTAGATTGTCCTTGGTTGTTGAGGTTGTGCTGGACACACAACTTAGACCAATGTGCAAGTCGGCTAATGACACGGTTCCACTTGTCATGGGTATGGTGATGCTATTCCGACTTACACGGATTCGGCTAAAGAGTTTAGCGAGTCGGACTGACCCACAGTTGATATGCAACGAGCATGTTGTCATTTGCAGTCTCAAGCAATGGAATCCTTTGGCCTAAGGTGATTGCATGATCCGAGTTGTGGATCGCGAACTTAGGTTCTATCAAACGTTGGGCAGTTAGAAAGGTAGAGTTCGGGTTGGTTGTGAAGCAAGCTGCGTGACGTGGATTACCAACATGGGATTTGCCCCTCCGTAATGGAGAGATATTCTCTGGGCCCTCTCGTGTGATATGATTCAGAAGCATGGCCATGCACTACTCAGTTAAGTGTTAACTAAGGAGTCGGACTAAGAGTTAGTCTAGTGAATCACATATCATGGTACGAGAAGAGAGTTAAGCTATTTAAGGGATGGCAACTACTCGCCTATAGCTTAACAGATATATCGTGTGGCAAAGGGACTTGGACGAAAGTCACATTGAAGGTTCGTCTTCTGACTTTACGGCACTTGGGAGTTGGCACGTCTTGCTAGAGGCTGCTACCATCTATCGACTTGAGACCGAGTGTTCATGGGAGTGAGTTGGACTCAAAGCTATGACAGATACTTGGAGGAGTAGCTCATGTCGTGTCCAGGTGTACGTGAACCTACAGGGTCACACACTTAAGGGTAAGGAGCCCATGTGGATTAGATCCATGTGGAGATTGAAGTACAACCTAGATGGGCCTCAAGCATTGAGCCCAACTAGGAGTGTATATAAGTGGAGCGACAAGGGATAGTCCCTAACCTAGCTGTCACTTTCTCCACTTCCATTTCGGGCTAGACAGGATCTAGCAATCCTCTGTCTGAAGCTCCTTCCTGTATGTGTGGATACCGGTAGAGGCGTTGCATGTGTGGCGCTGGAGACAAGGAAGTTCGTGGGGATCTGGCGAAGGAGTTCGTGGGATCCGGTGTAGCTGTCTGTGGGATTTAGAGGGCTGTCTGTGGGATCGTTTGGCACTGCTTCGACGCGCTACATCAACTTCCGCATCTACGCGTCTAGCGGTAATCTCGTGTCCTATAACCTGAGCTGGATCTTGGGAGTACCGCGTTAGGGAAAAAGTTTTGTTTATCTCTGCGTGGCCCAACATAACTGTATAATGAACTTAGCTAGATCAACATCTATTGGTCTGTAGTCTCTTGGAGCCAAAACTCTGGCAGCAAGATCTCCAGCACCTGCATACATATCATCAATCACGCTTCAACTTTCACCTTACGATTAGCTGCACAATACTCCCAAACCATCTGAAGCTCATGGGAGTGCTCAATTTGCATGTAGGTATCACTCATGTTGCGCCACACCAATTTTGTCCTCTGTCTAGAACCCAAGGAATCCTAGCATCAGGCATATCTACCAGCTGCGGAATAGACACAACCTCTTTGCAATTCACAAGCAGATGCACATCCTACCCGAACAAAACCCTCTCACAAACAAAATCTAGTTTTGAAGTTTCTGGCAGACATGAACTGTGAACTCATATAGGTCCATTGTATCGAAGTTGTGCCTAATTTTATTAAAAAGGGGACTTTTTAGTTCATTCGATTCTATATTGCAGTATTTAATCTACTTGTAAGATAAGGCACAAATTGGAAAAATTCACCTCTCGCACTTCTCCCGGTTTTTTCTTCAAGATCTAGGTGCTGCAACTCCCACCACCGGCGAACAATCCGTCACCGGCCTTGCTTTTCTCTTCAACCAATTGCTCATCGGTACCTTGGGTGCAGATTTTTGGCTGACCTCCTCGCTAACCGGGGCTAAAGACCTTGCTACTGCTTCGTGTTGAGCCCAAGACTCTGGTTCCGACGGACCCAAATGAGTCGCTGATGTAGCTACCACCTTCCCCTTGCAAGACATGCTAGTCCTCCGCCTCCGCCTCCACCAGATTTAGTGTTAGGTGATACGTTGCTAACGTATCCATGATTTATGATGTTCCATGCTTGGTTTTTATCTACTTTCTTATGTTTTGTTCCAACTTTGGAGTAATTTTTATACACTTTCTTGGACTAACCTATTAACAAGATGCTAGAGTGCCATCTGCCTATTTTTCTACTGTTTTTGGTTCCAGGAAAGTCAGAAAATGAATATTCTTGGAATAGGACGGGACAAAAGCCAAAGTCAGTTTTTCACCGAGGGGGAAACGGAGCCATAATACGAGACGGAGAGGGGCCAGAGGGCCGCCACACCACCTAGCCACGTGGCCAGGCCTGACCCACGCCAGGGGTGGTGTGGCCGCCTAGGGCACCACCTCGGCCTCCCGTTCCGACTATAAGATGCCTCCGATATAGAAACCATAAGTACCCGATCAAAATTCCAAGAAAGAGTCTATAGCCGCGGTCATCTCCATCCCTAGATCAGGAGGGATCTGAAGCTCTTCCCGGCACCCTGTCGGAGGGGAGAATTCACCCTAGAGGCATTCTTCATCACCATGCAAGCCTCCGGTGTGATGCGTGAGTAGTTCATCCTTGGACTACGGGTCCATGTAGTAGCTAGATGGTTGATTCTTCTCCTTTGTGCTATCATGTTTAGATCTTGTGAGCTCCGTTCATGATCAAGATCATCTATTTGTAATCCTACATGTTGTGTTTGTGGGGATCCGATGTATATTGAGATGCTATTTCAGATTGATTATTCATTCTATCATGTCTTTGTTATTTGTGATCTTACATGCTTTCCGTTGTTAGTAGCTATCTTGGCCAACTAGATGCTAGCAACTCCAAGAGTTAGTATTTATGCTCGATAGTGGGTTCATGCATCTAGTAATCTGGGGAAGTGACAGAAATCTCTAAGGTACTAGATGTGTTTTTGCTACTAGGGAGAAAACAACAATCCTTTGTTCATAGAACAATCGTATTGTTTACATTACATGCAATTCATAAAGCAATAATATGTTGCTTGCAACTTAATACTGGAGGGGGTTCGGATGATAACCTGAAGGCGGATTATTAGTCATAGATGCACTTGGATGGCGGTCTATGTATAATGTTGTAATGCCCAATCAAGTCTCAAAGGAGTCAAGATGATTAGTATATGCATGTATTGCTTTCTCGATGTTTGTCAATTGCCCCGCTGTAATTTGTTCACCCAGCATGTTATCTATCTGAAGGAGAACCACCACTAGTGAACTATGGACCCTGGTCCTTTCTTTTATCATCAATCTACAACTGTTTACTGTTTTCTATTTACTTTCTGCAAGCTTTTACTTTCTTCCACACAATACGTTTAATCCTTTGTTTTCAGCAAAACCGGTGAGATTGACAACGTCACTGTAAGTTGGGGCAAAGTTCTGTGGTTGTGTTGTGCAGGATTCCAAGTTGTTAGCAACACCTTGGAGTTGTTTCCTTGCTCCTAGTGGTTCGATAACCTTGGTTTCATAACTGGGGGAAAATTTGCTGATGTGCTCATCATACCTTCCTCTTGGGGTTCCCCAATGAGCTCGATATATTTTGGGCCATCAAGCTATTTTTCTGGCACGGTTGCCGGGGAGACAAGGACATCTTCACAAGGGGAGTCCCTCATAACCAATCTCTTAACTTTGATTTATTTGTTTTGCTTAGTTTATTTCTGCTTTGTTTGCTTGTTTCTTTATAAAAAACACAAAAAATTAGTTGTACTAGTTTTGCTTTCTTTATTAAAAACAAAAAAAAAATTAGTTCCTATCTTAAGTTGCCATTATGTCTAGCATTGCTCCAATCACTATGTCACCCGAGGAAATGATTTTCACTTTTAAACTAAGAATTGTAGAGAGTTTCAAATAAGCTTGGTCTAGAATCTCTGATCAACATGAAAAAACTGAACCCAAAATGACTCAAAGCTTGTTCCTTAGCAGTTTTTACCTTGGAATTGCTCTTTGCTATAGATATGCTTTGGATGCTGTAGTGGGAGGATATTTCATCTAATGCAATGAGGATGATGCTGTTAATGCCATAAAAAGTTGGTCTTTACTTACAACTTGCCTAGCAAATCTGATTCTTCCTTTATGAACATATTTGCTAGATTGAACACTCTTGAGACCCGCAGTACTAGTTTAAAGGATTGCTATAACACACTTAGAGAGCATCATGACTATGTTCCAATAAATTCTGAACCCTCAAAATGGCTTCCTACAGTAAAGATTGTTAGAAATAATGAAATTTCCATGCTCGCTGTGATATCATGTCTGAATTTTATCTTATGCCCAAAGATACCTATAAATCTTTGAATCTTTGGGGCTTTCTGAAGAAGGAGAAGAAATATGTCTTGCTAATAATGCCACAATATTACCCATTGGAATAGCTGAAGGAGTTTTTACAAAGATCCTAGGGAAAATGGTTTCTACTGATTATCTTATTATTGAATGTGTAGGAAAAGGACAAATTACACTTGGAAGATCCCTATTGAAGCCCCTTGGAGCAATACTAGATGTGGGAAAGGGCACCATGCACTTTTCTTCTCTGCCAAACAATCATATGTTCCCCAAGGTCAAGAATAAAAGTAAGAGAGGTAAGGGCAAGAAATTTGGTTTTAATGATTCTTCATTTGAGAACACTTGATTCTTTTTCTTGGTTCTTATGCCTAACTTAAAGGCGTTAAAGAAAAGTACTTATTGGGAGATAACCCAAAAGTTTTAGATGAGTCTTGGAAGTAATTCTTCTGTAATAACCGCTCCTTATCCTTTTTATTTGCTTTTTGTGCCAAGAGTAACCTCTAATGAGAGAGAAGTAATGCTTGGAAAAGTTGCTGTCCCGAAACAGATTTTTGTTCTTAACCGTAACAATTCGTGTAACATCTCTGTAGGTCGTTCTGAGGCGTGAATTTTTGTGCTTCGGCCATGTTGTTATCTAACTTTCGTTATTTCAACACTTTTTGATTTGAGCAACAAAAGGTCTTCGAAAAAATTCATTTTTACTTGCTGGTCTGTTTTGACAGATTTCTGCCATTATTTGCATTTGCTTCTTGTTGGTTCTTTTTTGAGTTCTTTTGGGGAATTGAGATTTTTGAGGGAAGTGCTACAGTAGCTTGTGTTTTAATGGAAGTTTTATTGGTGTTGAAACTGAACCCAAAGACTTATTATCTTCACTGCACTAATGTTGCTAATAAAGATTATGTGAAGTTTTGTATGAAGGAAAAATTTCAAGTGTATGGAAGGAATGAGTAATGAGATGAAGAATGGACTAAAGCTCAAGCTTGGGGATGCCAACACGTGTCACCCCAAGAAATATCCAAGAAGTACAAATGTCAAAGCTTGGGGATGCCCAAGGCATCCCCTTCTTCATCAATAAAAATCCTAGGTTTCTTCCAAACACTTCATTTTTACTGTTTAATGCACAATTGTGTTGTTTTTGGAGCGTCTTCTTTTTCGTTTTAGTTTTGGTTTTCGTTTGCTTGGTTTTCTTAGTTTGCTTGAATAAATTGGTTGGACCCCCTCTTTCATGCATTGGTTTTCAAATAGTTTGGTTTGGATTGGAAAAGAGTAGGAAAAGTTCATGCTTAAGTGGTAAAAGGAGCTTGTTTTTTACGGTGGCTTATGCTTTGTCATGTCAAGCTTGATATTGTTTTGGCTTTATTCTTAGTGATCTTTGCTGTAAAATGACTTGTTATAAACAATTGAGATTGCTTAATGTGCCTTGGAAGAATCATGTGTTGTTTTAGCATATTAAAGCATAGTATTGTGGTATTCTCCTTTGATGCTTTATTTGGGTTGACTTGGCGCATGCTCACACCATGTTATGACTATCCCAAGTCACCTAGCCTTTATGATCCTTTAGTTCTCAACTTGTAATATCACTTTATGCTTTAACCAATGATGTTTTGTCGCTTTGCATGATTATGGCCATTATTGCTCTCTTAGTTGGTCGCTCCCAGTCTTTTGCTAGCTTCCGTAATCAAGTATGAGTTCTACTCGTGCATCCAACTCCATAAAACCAAGTTATTCCAAAGAGTCCACCATACCTACCTATTAGCATTTGCTATTCCAAATATATTCATGTTTTTATCTACCTTTCGAAATAAATTTGTTATGTGAAAATTAGTGATTAAAGCTCTCACGAACTTGATGGCACACTTTACTTTTCTTTCCCTTAATAAACTTGAACCATTGTGTCATCTATGTTTTATATGCTTGCACTTATATGTTGGAGATTAGCAGAACCATGTTGTCATGGGGAACGCTTTCAAAATTGCACTTGTACTTTGTACCTAGTTGATATCATGCTATTTTGTTTATGGATGTTGTCAGTGTGAAATGAAAGGGGAGCTTGTAAGTCCATGGAGTTATGTATGTGTGTTAGAGAAACGCCTAGGCCGCAGGTCTAATCCATGCTGTCATGGTGGAAACCTGCAGCGTAACCATAATGAGCTGTCTATGAAGCATTTTCTTATAAAAAAAGAGTCACAGAAAAAAAAGAGATATGAGAAAAGAGGAAAGAAAGAAAATTTTCCCATGGTAAATAAGAAGATTGTTGAGATGCTCGTTGTCTGCTTGCCTTGTCATTTTGATATGGGGATTCTTCCGTATCATCAGGCAAGGGGTACAACGTTGGCGGTTCTCTATGATGCACATGTACTTACGATGACAAGAACTTACCGGTGACTAAACTTGAGTAGCATGAGGAGCGGCCCTCGTATTCAAGGGACATGAGATTTCCAACTTATACTTTGTCAAGCATATACTCCATAGTTTGTTCACTTTAACCTTAATCACTTCAAGATGCTTATGATAGGGGAAATGAGAGTTAAAAGCTAATAAGTACCATAATTTTTGGATTTATGAAACTTGAATCTCTACTTCCTTCTATGAAGGCCTTTCTTTTACTTATATGTTGGTTCTCCACCTTCTATCTTTATGCACCTACTTTGAGAGCATAGTGGCCATTCTTAGTTCTATGTGCATTGTCCCAAGACTTGTTGATTGATGCATAGTTTGATATTGCTTGTTCTTAAACTACTTGTATCTAGTCACTCTTATGAACTTTGAAGGTGTCCTATGCATTTATGTTTGCTACTATATGAGGGACAAGCTGAATGCCACTATGCTATGTTTTCTTTATGTGAAAAAAACAAACGTCTTGCAAAGCATTCTTATTCATGAATCTTTGGTTTGTGCCTTTTCATGTTGCAACATAGTTGCCATGTTTTATTGCTAGAACTTTATCTTTCATCCTATGTTGAAGTACTATGATCCCAACTATCAATGTCTTACAAATACTTTGAGCAAGTTTATGATGGTGCATGTCACCTAAAAAATTATTCTTTCTTTTTTTCACTTACCTACTCGAGGACGAGCAGGAACTAAGCTTGGGGATGTTGATATGTTGCTAATGTATCCATGATTTTTTATGTTCCATGCTTGGTTTTTATCTACTTTCTTATGTTTTGTTCCAACTTTGGAGTAATTTTTATACAATTTCTTGGACTAACCTATTAACAAGATGCCATAGTGCCAGCTGACTGTTTTCTGTTGTTTTTGGTTCCAGGAAAGTCAGAAAATAAATATTCTCAGAATTGGACGGGACAAAAGCCAAAGTCAGTTTTTCACCGAGGGGGACACGGAGCCAGAATACAAGACGGAGAGGGGCCAGCGGGTCGCCACACCACCTGGCCGCGCCGCCAGGCCTAGCCCGCACCAGGGGTGGTGTGGCCGCCTAGGGCACCCCCTCGGCCTCCCCTTCGACTATAGGATGCCTCCGATACATAAACCCTAAGTACCCGATCAAAATTCCACGAAAGAGTCTATAGCCGCTGTCATCTCCCTCCCTAGATCGGGAGGGATCTGAAGCTCTTCCCGGCACCCTGTCGGAGGGGAGAATTCACCCTGGGGGCCTTCTTCATCACCATGCTAGCCTCCGGTGTGATGCGTGAGTAGTTCATCCTTGGACTACGGGTCCATGTAGTAGCTAGATGGTTGGTTCTTCTCCTTTGTGTTATCATGTTTAGATCTTCAAGATCATCTATTTGTAATCCTACATGTTGTGTTTGCGGGGATCCGATGGATATTGAGATGCTATTTCAGATTGATTATTGATTCTATCATGTCTTTGTTATTTGTGATCTTGCATGCTTTCCGTTGTTAGTAGCTCTCTTGGACAAGTAGATGCTAGCAACTCCAAGAGTTAGTATTTATGCTTGATAGTGGGTTCATGCCTCTAGTAATCTGGGGAAGTGACATAAATCTCTAAGGTACTAGATGTGTTGTTGCTACTAGGGATAAAACAACAATCCTTTGTTCATAGAACAATCGTATTGTTTACATTACACACAATGCATAATGCAATTATCTGTTGCTTGCAACTTAATACTGGAGGGGTTCGGATGATAACCTGAAGGTGGATTATTAGTCATAGATGTAGTTGGATTACGGTCTATGTATAATGTTGTAATGCCCAATCAAATCTCAAAGGAGTCAAGATGATTAGTATATGCATGTATGCCTTCTCGATGTTTGTCAATTGCCCCGCTGTAATTTGTTCACCCGACATGTTATCTATCTTAAGGAGAACCACCACTAGTGAACTATGGACCCCGGTCCTTTCTTTTATCATCAATCTACAACTGTTTACTATTTTCTGTTTACTTTCTGCAAGATTTTAATTTCTTCCACATAATACGTTTAATCCTTTGTTTTCAGCAAAACCGGTGAGATTGACAACGTCACTGTAAGTTGGGGGCAAAGTTCTGTGGTTGTGTTGTGCAGGATTCCAAGTTGGAAACAACACCTTGGAGGTGTTTCTTTGCTCCTACTGGTTCGATAACCTTGGTTTCATAACCGAGGGAAAA
Source organism: Avena eriantha (assembly GCA_910589775.1). Classification (NCBI taxonomy): domain Eukaryota; kingdom Viridiplantae; phylum Streptophyta; class Magnoliopsida; order Poales; family Poaceae; genus Avena; species Avena eriantha. The sequence continues at coordinate 435,489,118 of OU342742.1, read as the reverse complement.
CTTGTTGTTGTGCTCATCATACCTTCCTCTTGGGGTTCCTCAACAAGCTCAATATATTTGGGGCCATCATTAGGGGACAGATAAAAAAGGACCTTCGTCACCGCCAGATTTAGTGTCGAAGAAGGGAGAAAAAGGACTGACCCCGTCGCGGCCAGATTCAGTGTCGGGAGTTAGGAAAGTAAAATAATGGATTTACCCGTACAACACGTGCAGGGTGGCTAAGAAGGGCACATTAGGAACTAGTGTAACGAAATATGCTGACTTAACAAGGAAGATTTAAAAATATTTGGTTTGGCCACCGTTCACTCGATATACCCCTCTCGGCAATTCCCCCCAAATTTTTGAATCACGGTGATTAAAAGCAACTCGGGCCCCGCTATGCACTGGTGTCTCAACTTTTGGGCCACAAAATGATATCCTCCAACTAGCTAGTTTGAATCATACATCTAGTCATTTTTAATGCTATCTTTTTGGTGTTTTTCAAGTGCTTTCATTGTCATGGTGGTCACACGGCAGATGACATGGTTAGGCGAAAGATGGGGCCTATGGACACTAGTGGTATCCGGGGAGGGATAGTGCGGTGAATCCGCACACAAAGAACACGAACAAACACACGATATACCCAGGTTCGAGGCTCTCCTAAGGAGATAAAACCTCTACTCCTACACTAGATCTTATATTATGATCTCTTGAGCAGTACAAGTGCTCCTTGAGCTGTATCGGGAGGAAGAAGATGAAGTTCTTCTGCCTCTCCTCTCCTCTAGGGCTTACGCGTATTGCTAATGAATCCACCCTCTCCTTGGAGGCCCTGGCTCACCTTATAAAGGGGTGGCCATGTTACAACTAGGGCATACATGGCCCGAATATTCCTTGGAGATGCTTGTCCCAAAATAGTAGTTCAACACCCTCCTTTCCTGTGTCGCTAGCCTCTACGCGGTAATGGCTCAGAGTCCACGTTTTGTTACTATTGGGGTCAGACACTGTTACGTCTGTGAACCTCTGCTTTGTCTCTCCTCCTCAGGCATTTGTCCCTAACGCTTATCTCTCCCTGGATTCCCGTGAGAGAGAGAGAGAAAATCGCTGACCTTGGGGCTGGCTCACTCCTTCCTGAGCACGCCAACCCCTAACTCAGTCCAGTCCGATGACTCATCCAGGATGATACCTACAATCATGAAACAACCTAGACATCATGCCTACATACAATATATGTCGGTCGAGTCTTGTCTGTGCTGTCTGGTTTTGGGTAACCCGGCCGTAACTCAGTCGGCCCTTATGTACCTCGGCCATCTCACACTTTAGCCGCTCTATACCTCGGTGGACTCTGTCCTTATACCTCAGCTTAACCCTATCTGGGGTCATCCCCCAACATTAGTCCCCAAAGCTGGTGCGGTCTTAGTAGCTATAGCTGGAAAGGCCATAACAGGTTCAATCTATCCGGATCTTTGTTCATCTTGCCGACATACATATATGTCGAACCATACCGATTTTTACTCGGCTACACCACTTGGTGATTTGGTATCTAATTTGAATCTTCTTGGCTCTATCCGAGATATATCTCGCTGGCCGAGTCATAGTGCTGCATCTGGGTTACTCCTCTTAGATGCTTATATTCTCTCATACTCCTTACTTCATCCTGCGTGTCATGTACTCATTGCACTTTGCATCATTTTAAGGACCAAGGCGTCATTTACTATCATGCCCTGCCAGTTATCACTGTTGCATGTCCCATCATGTTGTGGATCCTTGATCCGTCGTGGTGTAACCGTGCATGTGGCACGTTCCTACGCGCTGGTTCACATGATACACGCGCACATCATGGGGTCTATGGACATAACCGATCCCACTACCCATGACGTGCAGCGTGGTTAGATAGGGGAGAGGGGGAACCCTTAGTTATTTTCCCCCGCTCCAGCTTCTTCTTCTTCCTTGCACTTCGGCTGCCGCTGCTCTCTGCATCTGTGACCGCGTCGCCCTCTTGCTTCCTTTGCGCCGCTTCTCCACCCTAGCGCCGCTCTCCACCGCTATAGGGGTTTGCACATGAAAACAATAAATTTTACCCTACGCCCAGAACCCTAGTTGCCAGGACCTATGTATTAGTAATGCAGTAACAGGAGGGGCTTTTTGCGAACTTACCCTTGAAGACCGAAACGCATTGTCAACGCTAGGGAGAGCATGGTTGATGTAGACGAGTCAAAGCCGACCTCAAGGTCGTGATGAAGTTCTGCGGCTCCAACGACTCCTAGTTCCCCAAGTGTTGCACCTCGTAGGGAGTTACATGCATCTGGTGCCTGGCGATGACTCCCGCTTCCTCGATCCCGCAGCAGTTGTGGAAGTAGAGCTCCTGGATCCGAATCCCGCAGCGAGACGGTGCTCAGCGGTGAAGAAGTCTCCTACTCGCGCGGTCCGGACTTGGGACCACGGTCACGGGAGAGAGAGATAGAATCAACTGGAGGTCTCCCCAAAAGAGCGGGAACCTTTTATTATTATTGTGTTTATTTAGCCAAAATACCCCCATGGCCAACTAGCTTAGCCATGTGGGACTAAAAAAGGGAGAGGGGAGAGGGGGAGGTGTGGCCGGCCAGCCAAGGCCTTTATGGGCCCTGAGCGTGTGCCCCAAGGCCCAGCCGGCCACCCCCTCTCTCCTTCCTCCCTTCGGTCTTTCCCTCATGGGCCCTTTTCCCTCTAGATTTAGCCCAATTAGGTATTTGACCCTTTTTAATTCTTTTTATTTTATTGAATAAATATAAATGAATGATTAAATCAATATTCAACATTCACTTACATATTATTCAATCCCCATTGATGTGGAACTTATTCCCTCTCATTCTGGACTTCCTCCGGATTTACCGAAACCCTTCCAGTTTTCTCTCTTCTCTTTTCTTTAGTGATTCTTCTGATCCTGAAAACACTCTCTGAGCATCATCAAGCCCTTAAGCGTGATGCCCCACTGTTCGAGAACACTCTAGATATGGTCGGGACCCTCCCGCACCAATGATCAACAGAGGGACCTGGATGGCCATGTGACCCCTGTGAATTCCACAAAATCTTTCATCATTTGAACCATGAACGTCTTGTCTTATTCCTTCTGTCTCTCGATACTTGCTGATACATTTGATCTGGATTCACGGATGCAGTATAATATCTTTTTATCTAGAAGACCTAGGTTTAATCGAACCTCGGAAAGCACTACTAAAAGGTAATAAAAAAGGACCAATCTAGTTTACTTTATAACAGGTTTGAATAAATGGATGGAGATAGGCCAGGGTTGAAGATCCACCTGCAACTGCACATCAAATGGGATAAATGATAATAACAAGCATAGTCATGTATAATGTTTGTATTGAGATAATCTCTTGTGGGAAACACATCCCAATATTCTAGAGCCCCCGTGATGCAGTGGGCATAGAAATATACGTTTAATCCAACCGAGAGTACATCGAAGCCACGGGTTTACAAACGATTATTAAGTGCAAAACACAGATCAAAGCTTTAAGTGGTGATGTTTTTGTTGATCTCGAATGGGGCGCTAAGAGAAGACCGTACTCCCTTTCTGTCACTGAGGTTCCTATGAGATTGCCGCTAGCCAAGTATCTTTCCTCAAGCCTTTATCAATGTATGGCATCTTGGGTACCTACAAGTCCACAGATTGAGGCAAGAGACGAAGAATCAAAAGATACAAATCACGAATCTAAACAAAATACAATTCTCCTATGATCTAGATGCACATAATTGCTGCAAGGTTTCTCCCCAACCCGCAGCCCGTGATCAATACTCACTCATAAAAAGTCGGAGATAGAAAACATCATGAAAGTACTTAGATTGAAATCAAATGTTCTTACAATGGTCGCCAAATCACAAGGAGATCTAAAGTACAAAGAAATGGCTATGGCTAGTGGATGGATGGATGGTGGAGGTGATGAATAATGGTGTGGATCTCCTTTGGTGGTGTTGTGATGCAATCTGAGAATGGCGGCTCTCTGGCCGGCGGCTAGAGCCTAGAAATATATAGGTGTCTTTAAGAAAGTTGTAGTGTTTTATGAGATGGAGCCGTCGCTACCTGGTACGGGCGGGCGGTACAGGCGAACCGCACCTGTACCAGTGGTTATTAAGCGTGATGATGCCCTAGAATGCTTCTCCAATTACTTGTCCGTGTGTACTTCCTCAAAATCCTTCATTATGACTCCTTATTTTGCTTTAAAGGCCATCATTTCCTGCACAACATAAATCAAAGAAGGGATTTGCATATCTTTGCAATTATTAGTCATTAGTGGCAAGAGTTGAGAGTTTATTTTGCAATTTCTTGACCAAAAACAACGTTTAAACACATTGGGAGATGGCAAAAATTGGAGCCATCAACTTCCCCAAAGATCAAACCTTGATCGTCCTCGAGCAATAAGAACCAAAAGAACTATAAGGAATTCAGAGTTTAAACTTGAAACAACGAGAATAAGAGTTCACTTACAGTCAGTAGTCGTATGAGCTCAACACTTCATGCATTTGCGAAGCTTATCAAAGTTAGAGAGATGACAAGAGTACTATACAAGCTTCGGTAAGTCAAGATAATCAAAGTAAAGTTTAATATAAGTACAAATAATTAGAAGTGTGGCAATCAATTCAATTACTCTCATTAAGTCTCAGCTTTCCAAGAAACACAAGGATGTTTAAATAGCATAACTGAGTAAGAGAGTTTCATGTCCCAAGTAGTATAACAATGAAGTGTCTTATTTACACCCACATCAATAAATCAACTCAATCTAAAACAATTATAATCCAATAATTGTCTTTCAGGAAAAATTTGTAAAGTAGTAATGAGACCATGCCAAGGACTTGTTATGTGGATCCTCATAGATATCTTTTTTCTTTCTTTTTCATTTTTCCAGGATCGATGTTTGTTTCTTTTTTCTAGTGTTTTCACAACCTTTGAGAGTACCAATACTTTTACCCATACATTGACACATATGCCACTCATGTCATCAACTCATAGCTGAAATCAAGGGTTATACCATAGATCGTTCAAAAGCTGCGTCCCAAAGGTGTGCATTAGAGATATAGAACAAAGTTGTCTCTCTTCTTTCTCTTTTTTTGATCTAGTACGGCGGTTTGATCCACAAGGTTAGATTTGGCATGCATCACAATTACCACTAGACTTTATTTCAATCCAACAATTCCTTTCATAAGTGATGTCGAGACTGTCAAAATATCTATGGGGTTAAGTATAATCAAGGGTATACTCTCAAGACAATCATTCATCAAACAAGTCATAAATTTCAAACTTTTCCTTATTGTACTTGTTTGGCATTATTACTTCCAAGGAAATACTCGGTTAACTAAAATAACTAGAGAAAGAGCTTTGATACATTGCAAATGTATCTATAATTTTTGATGTTCCATGCTTGGTTTTATCTACTTTCTTGTGTTTTGTCCACACTTTGGAGTACTTTTCATATGATTTCTTGGACTAACCTATTAACAAGAGCCACAGTGCCAGCTGCCTGTTTTCTGCTGTTTTTGGTTCTAGGAAAGTCAGAAAATCAATATTCTCGGAATTGGACCGGACAAAAGCCAAAGTCGTTATTTTCCTAGAAGACTCATGGAGCCAGAAGGAGAGACGGAGAGGGGCCACAGGGTGGCCACACCACCCCTAGGTGCGGGTCCCCCTTGGCCACGCCAGGGCATGGTGTGGCCCCCCTGGCCGGCCACAGACCTTGCCTCTTTCGCCTATATATCTCCCCTGATGCAAAAACCCTAGATCATCAATCAGAAATCCACAAAAGTTCTGCAGCGCCGCTGCCACCGAAGAGGAGATTCAGGGGACAAAAAGTCTCTGTTTCGGCACCCTGCCGGGACGGGGAAGTGCCCCCGAAGCCATCTCCATCGATCTCCACTGCAATCTCCATCACCGTTGCTGATTTCCATGATGAGGAGGGAGTTGTTCTCTCTCGAGGCTAAGGGTTCTACTGGTAGCTATGTGTTCATCTCTCTCTCTCTCTATGCGTGATCATATTGTGATCATGAGCTTGTATTCTATAGATCTACTTTTCTACTCAAGTGCTTTAATAGATCTCTGCTCTCCCCATGTGTGTGAAAGTGACAGCGTGCACACCATGGTGGCACTTAGGCTAGAGATTACAAATACTTGTTATGCGTTATATTTGGAGTTGGATGCCTTTATGAAATTGTGGTGTTTGATGGAACCATCTAGAGGTCAAGGTGACAGTGTGGGGTTACCTAGATGGGAAAGGCTTACTTTGAGGTGTGTTGTTATAGCCCTACCATGGATTAGAGTGTCCAACCGGAGAGTAGTTCAGAGTAGTATCATAAAGAGAAGATATTTATATGAGAGTGTTCACTAATGAAAGTATGATGCCTAGGCCTTGTTTCTAAGCATTGAAACTTCGTTTTCAATTAGATCTGTTACATGTTTGCTTGCTTCCATCTTTATTTCGGTTTTACTTTAGTCTTTTCCGCGCCATCAAGCTATTTTCTATCATCGTTGCCACTTATAATTATTCATACCACTTGTATTTCACTATCTCTTCGCCGAACTAGTGCACCTATACACCTGACAAGTGTATTGGGTGTGTTGGGGACACAAGAGACTTCTTGTATCTTGATTGCAGGATTGCTTGAGAGGGGATACCTTTGACCACTTCCTCCCTGAGTTCGATAAACCTTGCGTGATCCACTTAAGGGAAAACTTGTTGTTGTTCTACAAACCTTTGCACTAGGAGGCCCAACAACTGTCTACAAGAATAGAAGTGCGTAGACATCAAGCTATTTTCTGGCACCGTTGCCGGGGAGGTAAGGTAAAAGGTACTCACATCCTCCGGTGTGAGTGATCGAAGTTATTTGCTTTAGATTCTGCAATTTTGTCTTTTTGTTTCTTGTTTTTATTTTCACTAGTTAGGCTTAATGGAAAAAAAATTAGAGAGCTTTATAGTATTTATCTTGAGGTAGGACATGAAGTGTTTGAAGACAAAATTAAAAAACCTATGGAACTTTATTTGCATGCTAATAGCAATGTTGTTAGTATGAATTCTTTGGACACCATTATTACCAATGCTATGGAAAAGTCTAAGCTTGGGGAAGCTAGTTTTTATGAAAATGATCTTTTTAGTTCCCCAGCTTTGGAAGATAGCTATTCTATTGCTTATGATGATACCAAACCTCCAATATATGATGATTATAATGATGAATATGATATTTTTAGTCCACCTACTATTTAGGAGAAAATTAATGACTACAGTATGCCTCCTATATTTGATGATTGTGGTGATGAGAATAATAATGATAGCTATTTTGTTGAATTTGCTCCCACTACAATTAATAAGAATAACTATGCTTATATGGAGTGTAATAATGATTATATGCATTTGGCTCATGATAAGAATGTTTCTTGTGATAGTTATATTTTTAATTTTATTCATGATGCTACTGAAAGTTATTATGAGAGAGGGAAACATGGTGTTATGTATCTCAACAATATTATGTTTCCCCTCTTTATGTTGAAAATTTTGAAGTTGCACTTGTTTTGCTTTCGTATGCTTGTTGCTTTGTGCTTTCATGACTTGTTTCTTTACAAGATTCCTATGCATGGGAAGTGGGTTAAACTTAAATGTGCTTTGAACTTGCTTCTTGATGATCTCTTTTACTTAAATTCATATTTATTATGTGAGCATCTTCTCAAACTATCATGCCTAACTTAAAGGCGTTAAAGAAAAGTACATATTAGGAGATAACCCAAAAGTTTTAGATGAGTCTTGGAAGTTATTACTTCAGTAATAACCTATCCTTATCCTTTTTATTTTCTTTTTGTGCCAAAAGTAACCTCTAATGAGAGAGAAGTAATGATTGGGAAAGTTGTTGTCCCGAAACAGATTTATGTGCTTCACCATAAAAATTCGTGTAAAATCTCTGTATGCCCTTTTGAGGCATGAATTTTTGTGCTTCTTCCCCAGGTTGTTATCTAACTTTTGTTAGTTCAACACTTATTGATTTGAGAAACAGCAGGTCTTCGAAAAAAATTGTTTTTACCTGCTGGTCTGTTTTGACAGATTTCTGCCATTATTTGCATTTGCTTCTTGTTGATTCCTTTTTGAGTTCTTTTTGGGGAATTGAGTTTTTTGAGGGAAGTGCTACAGTAGCTAGTGTTTTAATGGAAGTTTTATTGGTGTTAGAACTGAACCTAAAGACTTATTATCTTGAGTGCACTAATGTTGCTAATAAAGATTGTGTGAAGTTTTGTATGAAGGAAAAATCTCAGGTGTATGGAAGGAATGAGTAATAAGATGAAGAATGGACTAAAGCTCAGGCTTGGGGATGCCACGCGTGTCACCCCAAGAAATATCCAAGAAGTACAAGTGTCAAAGCTTGGGGATGCCCAAGGCACCCCCTTCTTCATCAATAAAAAATCCCAGGTTTCTTCCAAACGCTTCATTTTTATTGTTTCATGCACAGTTGTGTTGTTCTTGGAGCGTCTTATTTTCCGTTTTCATTTTGTTTTTTCGAATTGGTTGGACCCCCTCTTTCATGCATTGGTTTTCAAATAGTTTGGTTTGGTTTGGAAAAGAGTAGGGAAGTTCATGCTTCAGTGTTAAAGAGAGCTTGTTTTTGACTGTGGCCTATGCCTTGTCATGCCATGCTTGATATTGTTTTGGATTTATGCTTAGTATTCTTTGTTGTAGCATGACATTTTATAAACAATTGAGATTTCTTAATGTGCCTTGGAAGAATCATGCGTTGTTTTAGCATATTAAAGCATAGTATTGTGGTATTCCCCTTTGATGCTTTATTTGGGTTGACTTGGCGCATGCTCACACCATGTTATGACTATCTCAAGTCGCCATAAGCCTTGATGATCCTTTAGTTTTCAACTTGTAGTATCACTTTATCCTTTGATCAATGATGTTTTGTCGCTCTGCATGATTATGACCATTATTGCTCTCTTAGTTTGTCGCTCCCAGTCTTTTGCTAGCCTCCACAACCAAGTATGAGTTCCACTCATGCATCCAACTCCTAAAACCAAGTTATTCCAAATAGTTCACCATACCTACCTATTATCTTATGCTATACCAAGTATATTCATGTTTTTATCTACCTTCCGAATTAAACTTGTTATGAGAAAACTAGTGATTAAAGCTCTCACGAACTTGATGGCACACTTTACTTTTATTTCCCTTAATAAACTTGAATCATTGTGTCGTCTATGTTGTATATGCTTGCACTTATTTGTTGGGGATTAGGAGAACCATGCTGTCATGGGGAACGCTTTCAACATTTCACTAGTACTTTGCACCTAGTTGATATCATGCCCTTTTGTCTATGGATGTCATTGGTGTGAAATGAAAGGGGATCTTGTAAGTCCATAGAGTTATGTATAAGTGTTAGAAAAACGCCTGGGTCGCTGGTCTAATCCATGCTGACATGGTGGAAACCTACAGCGTAACCATAATGAGTTGTCTATGAAACATTCTTCTTATAAAAAAAGAGTCCTATATTGAGAAAAAAGAGAAAAAGGAAAAAAAAGAGATATATGAAAAGAGGAAAGAGAGAAAAAAGCACCATATTCCCATGGTAAATAAGAACATTGCTGAGATGCTCGTTGTCTGCTTGCCTTGTCATTTTGATATGGGGATTCTTCCATATCATCAGCAAGGGGTACCCTATTGGCGGTTCTCTATGATACACATGTACTTACGATGACAAGAACTTACCGGTGACTAAACTTGAGTAGCATGAGGAGCGGCCCTCGTATTCAAGGGACATGAGATTTCCAACTTATTCTCTATCAAGCATATACTCCATAGTTTGTTCACTTTAACCTTAATCACTTCAAGATGCTTATGATAGGGACAATGAGAGCTGAAAGCTTATAAGTACCATAATTTTTGGAAGCTCTTTATGAGACTTGAATCCCTACTTCCTTCTATGAAGGCCTTTCTTCCACTTATATATTGAGTCTCCACCTTCTATCTTTATGCACCTACTTTGAGAGCATAGTGGCCATTCTTAGTTCTATGTGCATTGTCCCAAGACTAGTTGATTGATGCATAACTTGATATTGCTTGTTTTAAACTATTTGTATCTAGTCACTCTTATGAACTTTGAAGCTGTCCTATGCATTTATATATGCTACTCTATGAGGGACAAGCTGCATGCTATTATGCTATGTTTTCTTTATGGGAAACAAACAAACGTCTTGCAAAGCATTGTTATTCATGAATCTTTTGATTGTGCATTTTCATGTTGTAACATAGTTTGTTTGTCTTATTGCTAGAACTTTGTCTTTCATGTTATGATTGAAGTACTATGATCCCAGCTTTGAATGTTTTACAAATAGTTTGATCAAGTTTATGATGGTGCATGTCACCTCAAAAATTATTCTTTCTTTTTATCACTTACCTACTCGAGGACGAGCAGGAGTTAAGCTTGGGGATGTTGATACATTGCAAATGTATCTATAATTTTTGATGTTCCATGCTTGGTTTTATCTACTTTCTTGTGTTTTGTCCACACTTTGGAGTACTTTTCATATGATTTCTTGGACTAACCTATTAACAAGAGCCACAGTGTCAGATGCCTGTTTTCTGCTGTTTTTGGTTCCAGGATAGTCAAAAAATCAATATTCTCGGAATTAGACCAGACAAAAGCCAAAGTCGTTATTTTCCCGGAAGACTCACGGAGCCAGAAGGAGAGACGGAGAGGGGCCACAGGGTGGCCACACCACCCCTAGGCATAGGTCCCCCTAGGCCGCGCCAGGGCATGATGTGCCCCCCCTGGCTGGCCACCGACCTTGCCTCTTTCGCCTATATATCTCCCCTGATGCAAAAATCCTAGATCATCAATCAGAAATCCACGAAAAGTTCCTCAGCGCCGCCGCCACCGAAGGGGAGATTCGGGGGACAGAAAGTCTCTGTTCCGGCACCCTGCCAGGACGGGGATGTGCCCCCGGAGCCATCTCCATCGATCTCCACCGCCATCTCCATCACCATTGCTGATTCCCATGATGAGGAGGGAGTAGTTCTCTCTCGAGGCTAAGGGTTCTACCGGTAGCTATGTGTTCATCTCTCTCTCTATGCGTGATCATATTGTGATCATGAGCTTCTAATCTATAGATCTACTTTGCTAGTCAAGTGCTTTAATAGATCTGTGCTCTCCCCATGTGTGTGAAAGTGACAGCGTGCACACCATGGTGGCACTTAGGCTATAGATTACAAATACTTGTTATCAGTTATATTTGGAGTTGGATGTCTTTATGAAATTGTGTTGTTTGTTGGAACCATCTAGAGCTCAAGGTGACAGTGTGGCGTTATCTAGATGGGAAAGGCTTACTTTGAGGTGTGTTGTTATAGCCCTACCATGGATTAGAGTGTCCAACCGGAGAGTAGTTCAGAGTAGTATCATAAAGAGAAGATATTTATATGAGAGTGTTCACTAGTGAAAGTATGATCCCTAGGCCTTGTTTCTAAGCATTGAAACGTCGTTTGCAATTAGATATGTTACATGTTTGCTTGCTTACATCTTTATTTCGGTTTTACTTTACTCTTTTCCATTACATCAAGCTATTTTCTATCACCGTTGCCACTTATAATTATCCATACCACTTGTATTTTACTATCTCTTCAGAGAAATAGTACACCTATACACCTGACAAGTATATTGTGTGTGTTGGGGACACAAGAGACTTCTTGTATCTTAATTGCAGAATTTCTTGAGAGGGGATACCTTTGACCACTTCCTCCCTGAGTTCGATAAACCTTGGGTGATCCACTTAAGGGAAAACTTGCTGCTGTTCTACAAACCTCTGCACTTGGAGGCCCAACAACTGTCTACAAGAATAGAAGTGCGTAGACATCAAGCTTCAACAACTAATCATCATACCAATAAAAAGACTCACTCTAACCATATTAAATTACTTCCCACTAGCATGGAATCTTAGCAAATAAACCAACTAAAATAAACAACTCAAACTTCATAAGTGGGAGACATAGGACATACCTCTCATAAGTAACTTCATGACCCTCTTCCTTATAGGGATGTGTTCCTTCAAAACTCAAACACGATTACTCTCGAAATGATATTAAAGCAAAGAGGCAAAGTATGAATCCACGTTTACGAAAAAAGGATGAACGGAAAAATCTTTCTGTATTTTTGAGGATAGGGATTAAAGAATAGAAAAGCAAACTTGCGACCAAGCAAGGGTTTGAAAATAAAATAAAGGAAAACAAATAAACTAAAACAAAAGCAAATTAAAAAGGAAAGAAAAAGAGCAAAGTGTTGGAACAAGCCAACACGAATGTTTCAAAACTCCCAAGGAGCTGGAGTACAACCTCGTTATTACACACATAAATTAGCTGGGGTAACACATCCCCAAGCTCAGGCTTTTGCAAGCACTTTTGTTACTCATTGTGGTGGCGGTAGATAATCTCCCACATTCCATTGACTGCTCCAATCATGGAACAGGGCAGCGAGGCTTGCAGTGGCATCTCGAAGGTTGATGGAGAGGTTGTTCATGTTTTGAATGTTTCCTTCGAGTGCATAAATGTCTTCATAGGTGGTGTAGTAGTTTGGTGGTTGCACATATGGTTCAGGTCCTTCTTGTTCTTTGTCTTCATCTTCTCCTCCTCCCATGGGTATTTCTTGTTGGGTAGATTAGCTTCAACCCACGCGACATAACGCAAACGTCCATCCTTGATAGAGAATAAACCGTTAGGCAAAGGAGCTGGGATCAAGTGATCCATGATGACCCACAAGTATAGGGGGTGTACTGCAGTATTTTAGATAAGTAAGAGTGTCGAACCCAATGAGGAGCAGAAGGTGTTGATGAGTGGTAATGATCAGGAATTCTCTGCAAATACTTAGCAAACGGATTTTTAGGGTTTTTGATAATGCAAGTAAATAAAGTGCGAGTAAACAAAAGACAATAAGAATAAATTCAGCAGGTGGCCCAATCCTTTATTTAGCAAAGGACAAGCCGGTTGTATTACTTAAGATGACCAAACGTTCTCGAGGACACACGGGAATATCGTCAAGTGCTTTCGCTTCATATTGTTGATTAATCTTCTTTAGCTTGCTAAGTGTTGTGTGGGTGAACCTGTGCTAATGTACCAACCTTCCTAGGACTAATACATACTTGTGATTATACCCCTTGCAAGCATCCGCAAGTACAAGAAAGTAATTAAGATAGACATCTAACCACGACTTTAAACTCCAAGACCCTGACATCCCTTGTGCACAGGTTTCGTAACGGGTGTTCAGGTTTCTGTCACTCTGGCAACCCCTACGATTAGTAGCCAAATACACAATGCATTCCCCTAGGCCCATATAGGTGAAGTGTCATGTAGTCGAAGTTCACATGACACCACTAGAAGAAGTACACCACAACTTAAATATCAAACCATTGAATCTTTCTGAACACAATTCCGCTACTAACAACATGACTTCTCCCATGTCCTCAAGAACTAAACGAACTACTAACAAGACATCATATGGATCAAAATCAGAGATGATATAATGATAAGTAACAATCTGAACATAGACAATAATTCAATGGTTCTACTCAGTACCATCAACTACAAGGAGTAATCAACACCGGGAAAGTTTCCCCTAAGAACTATGCAAGATTCAACCTAACTGTTATAGCGGTATGATGGTGGTGATGATGGTGCTGGTGGAGATGATGGTGGTGATGATGATGATGATGATCCCTCTGAAGTCCAGCTTGATGGTGGTGTTGATGGTGACGATCTCCCCTCTCCGGGAAGGAATTCCCCTCGGCAGAATTCTATCTGCCGGAGAGATCTTTCACTCTCGGTGTTTTCTGCCCCGTAGAGGCGGCGGAATCTTTCTGTGGTCGCTCCCTGAGTCTTAGGGTTTCGTGGGGATAATATACGCCAAAGTGGAGAGCCTGGAGTGGGCCAGGGTGGCCACACCACCGGGTGGCCTGGCCTAAGGTGGCCCGCGTGAGGGGGTGGTGTGGGCCCCCAGTGGCCTGATACATTGCAAATGTATCTATAATTTTTGATGTTCCATGCTTGGTTTTTTATACTTTCTTGTGTTTTGTCCACACTTTGGAGTACTTTTCATATGATTGCTTGGACTAACCTATTAACAAAGAGCCACAGTGCCAACTGCCTGTTTTTTGCTGTTTTTGGTTCCAGGAAGTCAGAAAATCAATATTCTCGGAATTGGACAGGACAAAAGCCAAAGTAACTATTTGACCGGAAGACATCTGGAGCCAGAATACGATACGGAGAAGTGCTGGGTCCTGGCCACACCACCTGGCCGCGGCCAGGCCTGGCCTGTGCCAGGGGGTGGTCTGGCCGACCCCAACACCCCATTGGCCTCTCCTTCCACCTATATATTGCCTCCGATACCAAAACCCTAAGTACCCGATCAAAAATCCACGAAAGGGTCTGTAGCTACTGTCATCTACATCCCTAGATCGGGAGGGATCTGAAGCTCTTCCCGGCACCCTGCCGGAGAGGAGAATTCACCTTGGAGGCCTTCTTCATCATCATGCAAGCCTCTGGTGTGATGCGTGAGTAGTTCATCTCTGGACTATGGGTCCATGTAGTAGCTACATGGATGGTTCTCCTCCTTTGTGCTTTCCTGTCTAGATCTTGTGAGCTCCGTTCGTGATCAAGATCATCTATTTTTAATTCCGCATGTTGTGTTGCGGGGATCCGATGGATATTGAGATGCTATTTCAGATTGATTATTGATTCTATCATGTCTTTGTTATTTGTGACCTTGCATGCTTTCCATTGTTAGTAGCTATCTTGGCCAAGTAGATGCTAGCAACTCCAAGAGTTAGTATTTATGCTCGATAGTGGGTTCATGCCTCTGGTAATCTGGGGAAGTGACATAAATCTCTAAGGTACTAGATGTGTTGTTGCTACTAGGGAGAAAACAACAATCCGTTGTTCATAGAACAATCGTATTGTTTACTTTACACGCAATTCGTAAAGCAATAATCGGTTGCTTGCAACTTAATACTGGAGGGGGTTCGGATGATAACCTGAAGGTGGATTATTAGTCATAGATGTAGTTGGATGGCGGTCTATGTATAATGTTGTAATGCCCAATCAAGTCTCAAAGGATTCAAGATGATTAGTATATGCTCGTATTCTTTCTCGATGTTTGTCAATTTACCCGCTGTAATTTGTTCACCCAACATGTTATCTATCTTAAGGAGAGCCACCTCTAGTAAACTATGGACCCCGGTCCTTTCTTTTACATACAATCTACAAACTGTTTACTGCTTTGTGTTTACTTTCTGCAAACTATTACTACCTTCCATTCGATACGTTTAATCCTTTGTTTTCAGCAAAACCGGTGAGATTGACAACCTCATCGCAAGTTGGGGGTAAAGTTCTGTGGTTGTGTTGTGCAGGTCTCCACGTTGCTGCTGGCACCGGTAGTGCGCCCTGCCAACGTTCAGCTAGCTACACCTTTGGGGTGTTTCCTTACTCATACTGGATTGATAACCTTGGTTTCATACTGAGGGAAAACTTGCTGTTGTGCTCATCATACCTTCCTCTTGGGGTTCCCCAACGAGCTCAATATATTTTGGGCCATCATGGCTCATCTCCACTTCCCCTTCTGGCAATCTTTGTCTTCTGCAAAAATAGGATTTTCCATATATTTTCCCAGATTTTCTGATCTTCGCAAATTTTGCCTCCAAACAGCCCCTTTTCCATCAGAATCCTGACTGCAGCGGTCCATGCTCAAAAAGTCATCAACCATGCAAAAACAGATGAAATAACATAAGTATCATCTCTTAATATGAAATATATCAATGAATAACAGTAAATTATGATATAGAATAGTGATGCAAAATGGACGTATCAACTCCCCCCAAGCTTAGACTTCGCTTATCCCGAAGGGGAACTGAGCTCAATAAACATGACCTTAGGTTTATGGAGTGAAGAGTCGATAAAAGAATATGGACAAGAAGCATCACATTCATCAATACATAAATCATAATAGAAGACAACTCACCATTATATAACTTAACTTGCAATTGGTAAAGGAAACACAATAAAGATACATAAAGTAAATCATAATTGGTAACGGTAAACTTATCTCTTGGTCGAATAATAGTTGACGATTTGCAGGAGTTCACACATAAATAGTTTTCATTGATAGCTTTCAAAGTAGTATTTAGTAAGATAAGAGCAAATGTGAAAAGCAAGGAACATAAGAAACATGATTGAATAAATCATCATATGAATGAATGAAACACAACAACTCAAAATACTTGTTGAGATAGAAGGGAATAGGTTTACTGACTCAACTAAAAAGTAAAAGATATGCCCTTCGCAGAGGGAAGCAGAGATTTCAAGTTTCATAAAGAGCTTCCAAAAATTATGGTACTTATTAGCTTTCAGATCTCATTGCCCCTATCATAAGCATCTTTAGGTGATTAAGGTTAAAGTGATCAAATATGAGGATATGCTTGACAAGTTATAAGTTGAAATATCATGCCCCTTACTTACGAAGACTGAACCTCATGCTACTCAACTTCAGTCACAAGTAAGCTCTTGTCATTGTAAGTACATATGTATCATAGAGAACCGCCAACGGGGTACCCCTTGCACATGATACAAGTGCTATCCCATAATCAAAATGACAAGGCAAGTAGACAATTAGCATCTCAGCGATCTTTTTATTTGCTATTTGCATAGGTTTTTATTGAGGATTCTTCATAGAATGCTCATTATGGTTACGCAGCAAGTTTCCACCATGATTAGGCATGGCTTAGGCTAGCGGCCCAGACGTTTCTCTAATACATATTCAAACTCCATGATCTTACAAGTTCCCCTTTTATTTCACACCGCCAGGATCCATAAGAACAAGAATCATGATATCAACAGGGTACAATGTACAGGTGCAGTGTTGAAAGCGTTCCCTGATATGTCCATTTTGCATCACTATTCTATATCATAATTTACTGTTATTCATTGATATATTTCATATTAAGAGATGATACTTATGTAATTTCATCTGTTTTTGCATGGTTGATGACCTTTGGAGCATGGACCGTTGCAGTCAGGATTCTGATGGAAAAGGTGCTGTTTGGAGGCAAAATTCGTGAAGATTAGAAAATCTAGGAAAAACTACATGGAAAATCCTATTTTTCCAGAAGACGAAGATTGCGAGAAGGAGGAGTGGAGATGGGCCACAGGGGCCCACACCACCCCTTGGCGCGGGCCACCCCAGGCCACGCCACCAGGTGGTATGACCGCCCTGGTCCACCTCTGGCTCTCCCCTCTAGCGTATATTATCCTCCGAAACCCTAAGACTCGGGGAGAAACCACAGAAAGATTCTGCCGCCTCTATAGGGTGGAAAACACCGAGAGAGAAAGATCTCTCCGACAGACATAATTCTGCCTAAGGAATTCCTTCCCGGAGACGAGAAATAGTCGCCATCAACACCACCATCAACCTTGACTTCATCGAGATCATCATCATCACCACCATCATCTTCATCAGCACCATCATCACCACCATCGTACCGCTGTAACAATTGGGTTGAATCTTGCATAGTTCTTAGGGGAAACTTTCCCGGTGTTGATTACTCTTTGTAGTTGATGATATTGAGTGAACCATTGAATTATTGTTTATGTTCAGATTGTTACACATACTTATTTCATCTCTGATCATGATCCATATGATGTCTTGTGAGTATTTCATTTAGTTCTTGAGGACATGGGAGAAGTCATGTTGTTAGTAGTGGAATTGTGTTGAGAAAGATTCAATGGTTTGTTAATTAAGTTGTGTACTTCTTCTAGTGGTTTCATGTGAACATCGACTACATGACCCTTCACCTATATGGGCCTAGGGGAATGCATTGTGTATTTGGCTACTAATCGTAGGGGTTGCCGGAGTGACAGTCACCTGAACGCCCGTTAGGAAACCTTTGCACAAGGGACATCAGGGTCTTAGAGTTTAAAGATGTGGTTAGATTTCTACCTTAATTACTTTCTTGTACTTGCGGATGCTTGCAAGGGGTATAATCACAAGTATGTATTAGTCCTAGGAAGTTCGGTACATTAGCACAGGTTCACCCACACAACACTTAGCAAGCTAAAGAAGATTAATCAACTATATGAAGCAAAAGCACTTGACGATATTCCCATGTGTCCTCGAGAATGGTTGGTCATCTTAAGTAATACAACCGGCTTGTCCTTTGATGAAGAAAGGATTGGGCCACTCACTGCATTTATTCTTATTGTCTTTTATTTCCTCGGACTTTATTTACCTGCATTATCAAAAAATCCTAAAAATTTGTTGGCTAAGTATTTACAGAGAATTCTTGCTCCAAGCCACTAGCCAGGACCTTCTGCTCCTCGTTGGGTTCAACACTCTTACTAATCAAAAATACTGCGATACACCCCCTATACTTGTGGGTCATCAAGACTATTTTCTGGCGCCGTTGCCGGGGAGTGAAGCGCTATTGGAGAGTGAAATTGGTAACAGAAACTTCTACTGTGAGTAATGTTTATTTCAGTTCACTGCTTTATTTCCATTATGGATAATTCGCTGAGTTTCTTATTTCGTAATTCTACTACCACTGCTAAGGTAGTAGATGTACCACGACCTGCTGAGAATGATACTTTCAAAATACCTACAAGAACTATTGATCGTGTTATGGATAACTACTACGCTGGGGATGGAACTGTCCATCCCGGTAATCATTTGCTTTTTATACACGAATTATGCGGGTTGTTCATGTGTAGGTATTACAGTAGATCAAGCTAAGAAGAAGTTATTCTCATTATCACTAAAAGGAAGAGCTAAGGAATGGTATAAGCTACTGAAGAATGGCCAATCTCTTGAATGGGAGGAAGTAGTACCTCTCTTTTATTCAAAGTTTTATCCTCCTAGTGAGATTCATAAAAATCAGAATCAAATATACAACTTTTGGCCTCTTGATGGAGAGAGTACATCTCAAACTTGGGTGATATTGAAGTTATTAATGCTCAAATGTCCCATTCATGAGATCCCCAATAATATTATTATCAATAACTTTTATGCAAGGCTTTCTCTTCATGATAAGGATTTATTGGATGCTTCTTGTGCTGGATCATTCACTCGCATGGAAGAAGAAGCTAAATGGGATCTTCTAGACCTTTATCAAGACAATGCTGAAGCATGGCAGAATGACAAAGGAAGAAAGTCAGGTATAAATTATGATTATGAATGCATTGAATCTTTTATGGAAACAGATGACTTTCAAAATATTAAAAATGATTATGGTTTAGACTCTCAAGCTATTGCAACTTATTTTAAGGCTTTTGCTTCCTATATTGAAGTGCCTAAAAAGAAGTGGAATAAGTATCATGAACCTTATAAAGATGTTGCTAAGAGTGTTCCTACAAGAAATACTAAAGTTTATACTGCTAATCATGTTTCCCTGAACCTTACATTGAGAAAATGCCCTTTCTAGTTAAGATAAAAGAACATTCTATGATAGCCAGTAGGGTTAATGAAAGTACAAATAAAGTTGTTGAACCTGATAAAAAAATGGATGATGAACCTATAAGAGAAAATGTGAAAGACTTTGTCACAAAATATGTAGAAGAGAGACACACTACCCTTTGTAAGGATACCTCTAATATTGTTTCACAAAGTAGTGTTATAAGAACTAGTATTCCTGTTTTTTCTGTTAGAATAAGTGATCATTGCTACGATGGTTCTTGTGATAGCTATATCGCTAAATTTATGCATGATCCCGAAAGTTACTATGAGAGAGGGAAAAGTGTTCTTATGCATCTCAATAATATAATGTTTCCTTACTTTATGCTTAAAATATGGATGTTGCACTTGTTTTTCCTTCCTATGCTAGCAGCCTCTGGTTTCCATAATCTGATTGCTTACAAAATTCCCTTGCATAGGAAGTGGGTTAGACATAAACATGTGTATTTTTTCTTCTTAATGCTCTCTTTTACTTTAATTCATATTCTTTTGTGAGCATCATTAAAATGATCATGCCCATCTTAATGGCTATAAAGAAAGAGCTTTTTGGGAGAAAACCAAATATATTTGTGTTTTCAGTTTTCTTTCGTTTAGTTGAGTCTTGGAAGTTATTAATTCAGTAATAACCTCTCCTTATCCTTTTTGTTTGGTTTTTGTGTCAAGATCAACCTCTAATGAAAGAGAAGTAAGATTTGGGGAAGTTGCTGTCCCGAAACAGATTTTTGTGCTTTACCGTAAAAATTCGTGAGCGACTTATGTACGTCGGTTTGAGCTGTAATTTTTCGTGCTTCTGCCACAGGGTGTTATTTAACTTCCGTTAGTTTTGCACTTTTTGATTTGAGCAACATAAGAGTTTCTAAAAGATTTATCTTTGCCTGCTCGTCTGTTTTGACAGATTTTTACCACTCTTGCATTTGCCTCTTAATCGATTTCCTTTTTGAATTATTTTTAGGCTTTCGGAAGGAGTTTTTTCTGTAGCTTATGTTTTAATGGATTATAGTTGAAATTGAACTTAAAAGGTTTATTACCTCGCTTATACTAATGTTGCTAATGAGAATTGTGTGAAGTTTTGTGTGAAAGAAATTTCTAGGTTAGTGGAGAAAATGGTGTAATAAGAAAGTGAAAGGTTTCATGACTCAAGCAATATGTGTATAAATATGAAGATATTGATGCTATCCAAGTGGTGACTCCGGAAGAATCTACTAAAGACCAAATTCAGAGACCTGCAGAGTCTGTTTTCGAATAGGTAACAGTTTTGGTAAGAAAAGTTCCGCGAAAAATCTGTCCAGTTATATTTTTGCCATTTTTATCCAACAAGGAAAGCAACAAAGCGAACGAGGGACGGAAATGGAGCCTGGGTGGCTCACACCACCCTGTGGCGTGGGCCCACCCCTGGCCGTGCCACCAGGTGGTGTGGCTGCCCCGAACTCCGTCTCCGAGCCGTTTTCTCCAGTACCTTCCTTTTTGTTGTAAAATTTCATAATATATAATCCCCCGGATCCCCCGAGGTTCGTATATCATGTTCTCATCGTTTTTTCATTTCGATCTGTTTCTGATAGGTCGAGTCCCAGTTTTGGAGCCACAGTGTCTTCCTCTAGATCAGCCAAGGAAGATTCCTCAGCGGAGATCATCAACCCATACTTGCGTGAGTTGAAGATTCATCCCAAGGAGTTGTTGCTTGAAGATGGGGAGGTACGGATAAAAGAGGTTCAAGGCCCTAAAGCTGAAGGAAGTCTAGAGGACATGATGGAAGCGCTAGAGCAAGAAGTCTTTAGGTATAAGAAGATGGCAGAAAGCGAAGTGGATATCATCCATAAGATTTGTTCCGAACTCATCGCCGAGCACCAAAAGGAGACAGTTGAGCTCGAGGATGAAATTATCTCACTCCACCAAACAACCAACCAACTACAAGCACAGCTCTACGATGTTCAAAATCAAAACTATGAGTATGAGGTTAGGTTCAAACGCATAAGTGCTACTGCTAGTTTCAGGATGATGGAGACCAGGATGTCTTTTGTTGATGGGGAGCCTTTACCTTGGAAGTCTGCGATGATGAGAGAATACCACCACCACCGAAGGAGTAATTCATCATCAGGTTTTGGCATCCCCTTGGTTTGCTCCAAGCTTGGGGGAGTGCCGCAGTATCACATTACTATCTTCTATCTTTTTACCTTTTTAGTAGAGTCATATCATGAATAGAGAAGTTATCATGTAGGATGGTTTGCAATGTGGAAGTGTCCCCACTCTCGTTAGATATCTATCCCTTGGTGTGTTTGCCATTATGGAATATTAATGAGAAGTTCCATCATTTACTCTTTTGCATATCTTCTATTAGTTTTCAATTGCTATTATATGATTGATCTTGTTGTTAGTATTGGTATCACTTTGGGATCATTGAGTAAATTCAGTTGGTTTTGGCAAACTTGGCTTGGTCAGTAGCAACACTATTTTTGAGAGTTGAATGAAAAATATAAAAAAGTAATCTTAAAGAAATATAATTTCATCATCTTTCTTTCTTGATTTTCTCATAAGCTTATTATTCTCTAGTTAAGATCTTTTGTGCTTCCAAGGAAGATTGCATGTCTGTTTTTATCACATGTATGTTTGTTTGTTTCCTTCAACTCTTATACTTGTTACCCATCCTTGCTAGCCAAAAACCTGTACTGAGAGGGAATTCTTCTCGTGCATCCAATCCTTAAACCAAAACCTATGCCATTTGTGTCCACCATACCTACCTATTAGCATTATTGCTATTCCAAATAAATTCATGTTTTTATCTACCTTCCAAATTAATCTTGTTATGTGAAAATTAGTGATTAAAGCTCTCACGAACTTGATGGCACACTTTACTTTTCTCGCACTTAATAAACTTGAACCATTGTGTCCATGTTTGTTGCGTATATGCTTGCGCTTTATAAGTTGAGGTTAGCACAACCATGTATCATGGGGAAAGCTTTCAACATTGGATTGGTACTTTGTACCTAGTTGATATCATGTTCTTTTGCTTATGGATCCCGGCGGTGTGAAATAAAAGGGGAACTTGTAAGATCATGGAGTTTGTATGGGTGTTAGAGAAATGCTTGGGCTGCTAGCCTAAGCCATGCCTAATAATGGTGGAAACTTGCAGCATAACCTTAATGAGCATTATATGAAGCATCCTCAATAAAAACCTATGCAAATAGCAAATAAAAAGAACGCTGAGATGCTAATTGTCTGCTTGCCTTGTCATTTTGATTATGGGATAGCTCATGTATCATGTGCAAGGGGTACCCCGTTGGCGGTTCTCTATGATACATATGTACTTACAATGACAAGAGCTTACTTGTGACTGAAGTTGAGTACCATGAGGTTCAGTCTTCGTAAGTAAGGGGCATGATATTTCAACTTATAACTTGTCAAGCATATCCTCATATTTGATCACTTTAACCTTAATCACCTAAAGATGCTTATGATAGGGGCAATGAGATCTGAAAGCTAATAAGTACCATAATTTTTGGAAGCTCTTTATGAAACTTGAAATCTCTGCTTCCCTCTGCGAAGGGCATATCTTTTACTTTTTAGTTGAGTCAGTAAACCTATTCCCTTCTATCTCAGCAAGTATTTTGAGTTGTTGTGTTTCATTCATTCATATGATGATTTATTCAATCATGTTTCTTATGTTCCTTGTTTTGCACTTTGCTCTTATCTTAGTGAGTATTAATTTGAAAGCTATCATTGAAAACCCTTTATTTGTGAACTCATGCGAATTGTCAACTATTCTTCGACCAAGAGCTAAGTTTGCCATTACCAATTATGATTTACTTTATGTATATTTATTGTGTTTCCTTTACCTATTACAAGTTAAGTTATATAATAGTGAGTTGTCTTCTATTATGATTTATGTATTGATGAATGTGATGCTTCTTGTCCGTATTCTTTTATCGACTCTTCACTCCATAAACCTAAGGTCATGTTTATTGAGCTCAGTTCCGCTTGGGGACAAGTGAAGTCTAAGCTTGGGGGGAGTTGATACGTCCATTTTGCATCACTATTCTATATCATAATTTACTGTTATTAATTGATATATTTCATATTAAGAGATGATACTTATGTAATTTCATCTATTTTTGCATGGTTGATGACTTTTGGAGCATGGACCGCTGTAGTCAAGATTCTGATGGAAAAAGTGGTGTTTGGAGGCAAAATTTGCGAAGATCAGAAAATCCGGGAAAATACATGGAAATCCTATTTTTCCAGAAGACGAAGATTGCTAAAGGGGGATTGGAGATGGGCCACAGGGGGCCCACACCACCCCCTGGCGTGGGCCACCCTAGGCCGCGCCACCAGGTGGTGTGGCCGCCCTGGTCCACCCCTGGCTCTCCCCTCTAGCATATATTATCCTCCTGAAACCCTAAGACTCGGGGAGCAACCACAGAAAGATTCCGCTGCCTCTACGGGGCGGAAAACACCGAGAGAGAAAGATCTCTCCGGTAGACAGAATTCTGCCCGAGGAATTCCTTCCTGGAGAGGGGAGATCGTCGCCATCAACACCACCATCAAGCTGGACTTCATCGGGATCATCATTATCATCATCACCACCATCATCTTCATCAG
Source organism: Avena eriantha (assembly GCA_910589775.1). Classification (NCBI taxonomy): domain Eukaryota; kingdom Viridiplantae; phylum Streptophyta; class Magnoliopsida; order Poales; family Poaceae; genus Avena; species Avena eriantha. The sequence goes on along the minus strand of OU342742.1, from coordinate 435,465,043 downwards.
CACCATCATCACCACCATCGTACCGCTGTAACAATTGGGTTGAATCTTGCATAGTTCTTAGGGGAATCTTTCCCGGTGTTGATTACTTTTAGTAGTTGGTGCTATTGAGTGAACCATTGAATTATTGTTTATGTTCAGATTGTTACACATCCTTATTTCATCTCTGATCATGATCCATATGATGTCTTGTGAGTAGTTTGTTTAGTTCTTGAGGGCATGGGAGAAGTCATGTTGTCAGTAGGGGAATTGTGTTGAGAAAGATTCAATGGTTTTTTAATTAAATTGTGGTGTACTTCTTCTAGTGGTGTCATGTGAACGTTGACTACATGACACTTCACCTATATGGGCCTAGGGGAATGCATTGTGTATTTGGCTACTAATCATGGGGGTTGCTGGAGTGACAGAGACCTGAACCCCCGTTAGGAAACCTTTACAGAAGGGATGTCAGGGTCTTAGAGTTTTAAGATGTGGTTAGGTTTCTACCTTAATTACTTTCTTGTACTTGCAGATGCTTGCAAGGGGTATAATCACAAGTATGTATTAGTTCTAGGAAGGTCAGTACATTAGCACAGGTTCACCCACACAACACTTAGCAAGCTAAAGAAGATTAATCAACTATATGAAGCGAAAGCACTTGACGATATTCCCATGTTGTCGTGGAAATGGCCATGGCAGTCGCTGCCACTGGCAGCGATTGATTGTAACATGAGGAAGATTTGGCGGCCATCTGCGGTGCGAGATGGGGGCGGATGCACATGGGTTTACCCAGGTTCGGCCCCCTAGAGGGTAAAGACCTACTCCTGCTAGATTAGATTATTAGAGAGCGAGTTACAGGGATGGCAAGCTCGGCGTCTAAGCAACGAGTCGCTTGAGGGGGTGTATGATGGAACGTAAGTCCTCAGGATACCCTAGGGAGGTTTATATATGAGGCACCTCGCTAGGGTTTACAAGTTACAACCGAACAAGATAAGGATTCAGAGGTTTTGACCTAATTCGACTGGGCTTTTGGTACGCTCCTAGGCCTCCAGTCTCCAGTCGCCGGGCCTCTCCTTCAGTCGTAGTCCAGTCGTCGTCCCTCAGGCGCACTCACAGGCCCTTCCGCCCGATCGGAACGTCCTGCTGGGCATACCCCCTTTGGCATATCCCCATCAGTAGTCCCCGAGGCCATCATTGATTCTGGCGCAGGTGTCCCTTTGGCGATCAGAGTAGGCGAGCCCAACTTGGACGCCCAGTCGAGTCGGCGATGGACTCCATCAGAACCAAGGAGAATTTCCCCAGGTTTCCATTCGCCACCCCAATGAACGTTACCGCCGCTAAGTCGCCGCTTCGGCGAGTGGAAAAGACTGGCGGGTAGCGGGTGGAATGGAGGAGTTGGACCATCAATTCTTGTCAAACTATCCGTTGGAATTTCCAACGGTAACTTCGGCGCAATTACCGTGAGTAACGGCTATCCCGATTTTGGCGGGTGGCATTCCCATATAAGGGGAGTAATGATTCAGTTCTACGAATCCTTCCCGCATTCTTTATTCTCCCATGCGCATTCTTCCTGTCCTCAATCCTCCTACCTTCAACCTTCCGATTCGTCCTTTCCGCACCGTGCGATTCCACGTCCTACCTGATGGCGCCTCCCAAAGGCTCATGGGGAAAATCCAAGTGCACCACAGCCCAGCTCAAGTCCTTTGAGGACGCCGGAGTTCTCCACAAGGGGAACTGGCGGGTTCCCCCTCCTCCGAGACCGAACCGAAGCCGTGACCTGGCGAATTCATCTGCTTCCCCAGCCATCTTGAAAGGGGTCTAGGGTTCCTCACCTCGCTCTTCTTCTGCCTCTTCTGCGCGTATTACGTGATCAAACCATCGGATCTCGGCCCACACAACATCGAGCAGCTGGCAATCTTCGTCACCTTCTGTGAGTGCTATCTCGGCTGCAGACCGTACTTCCCGCTATGGTTGGAGCTCTTCCATGGCCACATCGGGCGCGAGGCGTATGGTGGCTTGATGTTGGCTACGGGCGGCGTCACGTTCCAATTGAAGATGAAGGCCAATTTCATCAAGCTCCTTCTGCCGAAAAAGGCCGCCAGCGAGTGGAAGAAGAGCTGGTTCTACGTAAAAGAATCCACTCCCTCCGGCGAGGTGGCACTTCCCGAGGTGGTCGCCGAAAGGAGCGAGCCTTGCCGATTGGCGCCGAAGAAGCTTCCCGAAGACCAGCAGATGGCCGTCGCGGAAATGATGGACCAGATCCAGAAGCTAAAGGACCAGGGGTTGATTTCGATCAACCTGTACAACTGTTGGCTCGGGCGGCATCTGGTTCTGCTAGCGGCTCGGCCGCATTGGATGTATGAATACAGTGGGAAGCACGACCCCTCTCGAACCAGCAAGGAATCATGGGAGGCCGAGGACTACAAGGCCTCCCTGAAAAAGATTACTGACACAGATTTCACTAGCGTGTTGGTCGAGCTTGCCCCGTATGCTCCCGTGAAGAATGAAGCCCCCACAGTAAGTTTCCTTCCCAGTCGCTGTTTCCGCACCTCAACTCTCTGTCGCTGCATCTGGTGTTTACTCGTGGTGGTTCTCAGCTTTTTCAGGTTTTGGAGGGTTGGCTCCCTCCGCTCAATGAAGAGGTTCCCCGGGAACCCGAGCAGGACTCTTAGGGAGACTCTCCCGATAGCGACTGGGAGGAGGAGGAGGTTCCTCCCCCAGCGCCTGTGGCTCGCAAGACCCGTATGCAGAAACAACGTGAGTTCGAGGCGAGCCGCAGCCTGGACGAACACGACGGAGGCGACGAGGTCGCGCAGGAGCACACGTCACGGCGTACTGCTACACTGTCGAAGCCCGCACGCAAGCCCAAGTCACCAGCGAAGAAGCCAATGTCGCAGTCCAAGTCGGTGGTGGTGTTTGAGTCGGACGATGACTCCGACAATGAAGACACCCTCGAAGTCTCGCGCAAAGCCCCAAAGGACGCGATCCCGATGAAGGGGTTGGAGGGCGAGGACACCGAGGCAGTGGTAGAGGTTCCCCTGGCGGCGATTGTGCCGACGGTCTCGGGGGTTCCAAGCCAGGAAGCGGCTGAGGTGGCGACGTCTATGCCGCCACAGCTGTCGAGAGCGGCCGCGTCTTCGGAGCCGGAGATGCTGACGATCGCGGCTTCGTCGTCGAGGAAGCCTGCGGTGTCGTGGGCTTCAGATGGCTTCGAGAGGGGATCACTCGCAAGATGGGTCCAGAATTGGACAAGCCTGCCCACATCAGCACCGGGCTTCGCATTCTCCCGGTCGCTAAGTGAGTATTGGTTCTCCATGCTGATTCACCTCTTGTTTTTGTATTGTTGTTATATTGACTGTGGGAACTCGGGCAGGTCTGGATCCAAGAAGATTGGTCGTCCGTCGGTGGCAAAGATTCCGCCGGCCACCACCACGGGAGAGGGCGATCTCCCCAAGAAGAAAAAAGCCGCCGGAGATGTATCGACCGCGGAAGGCGCGAAGAAGCAGAAGGGGGGTACTGACGACGCCACAGCCAAGGACGGCGCCGTGGAGCCTGATGTTGCGGCAGTCGCCGAAGAAGTGGTGGCGGCGCGATCGGAGCCAGACTTGGCTGCGGCCGCGCCGGAAGAGCCGGCCCCGACAACCAGTGCCCCCGCCAGAGCGTCGGCGACGTTCCCGCGCTTCATGGCTAGGGGATTTCTAGGCGTGGCGGACACCTAGTCTCCGTAGAGTCCGGAGATCGTGGATGCGGACATTGGGTCCCATCATGGGCACACTTCCTTCATGATCCCATCGACTGACGCCGGATAACTTCATAGGATGCTTGGCGCCGCTATTCAGGTACGTCTAGTCCCTAAGTTCTTAGTTGTTGAATTTCAGCGGCTGGGAACTGAACTTCTTTCTCCTCTCCAGTCCCCGAGTTCCTGGTCGCAGAATTTCAGCGGCTAGGAACTGGGAGTTTGTTTTGGTAAGTGCTGAGGTGTGTTGTTTATTTGCAGGGTTTGCAAAGGGAATCGACCGATCGGCAGGTCGCGAGGGAGCGCTTGGAGCGTGATCTGCGCGAAGCGTAGGAGGCGAACTAGCGGCTTCAGGAAACTATTGGTGAGTATCTGCTTTTGTGTCCTTTCCTCTGTCAGGTATGAACTGTTTGTGTATGGCGTGCTGATGGCTTCTCTTTCAGATGGTTTCCCGGCTGCGATTTCCAAGGCCCGTGAAGGGTATGTTCCAGTCGCCGAGCTGGACGCGGCGAATGGACGAATTGCCTCCCTGATCCAAGACTTGGAGGAGGCGAAAGCAGCCTCAGTTTCTTCGGAGGAGCGGCCGAAGGCTGCTGTTGCTGCGGCTGAGGAGGAACACAAATCCACGGATTCGATCATCGTGGGGCTGCACAACGAGCAAACCTCCTTGGAGAAGCATGTCACGGAGAACTGCCGCAAACTCCTTGGTGAGTCTCCGTCTTTGCCTGACTTGTTTGGCGAGTCCCTGATTGCAGAGGTCCGTAGTTTCACTGGCGTCTGATTTTGCAGCTATGATAGGCCAAAGCGATGCGGTGGTTCAGACCTAGAACGCTTCGCAGTGCGTGACTACCATGGTGAACGCGGCCACGGGTTCGGCGTTATGTGTCCAAGCGGCTCTTCAAGGCATGTCCCCCACCGAGGTTATTCCTGGGGGGCTTGCGGAGGTGTGGCGCTATCTAGAGGAGGTGCCTGTCATCGTGGAGTGGATGGCACGCTCGGTGTTCAGGCGCGGGGCCACCACGACGTTGAGCTTGGGTCTCGTCCACTTCCCCGACGACTTCGACCTTGACGACGTGACGAGTGGCTACCCATTGGCGACCGGCACGGTGGAGATGTCAGAGGTGCTGAAGCTGACTGCGAAGGCCGCCCCTTATGCCGATCGGGTCCTGGCTATGGGGGATCTGCTGACGTACCAGGAGACGGTGTTGGCGCCTGGCGACCCCTAGCCGGAGCATCGCGATATGAAGTCGGAGCAGCCCTTCCGGTCGTCGTTGTCGAAGTCGCTGATGACGTACCCATGGCAGCCTTTTGTTCGTGTCAAGGGGGGTGGCGGCTCTGCTTCATCAGGACCTGTGGAATAAACAATGTAGTTAGGCAGTTTGTGATGTGTGCCAAGTGGCGACTGTTGTAATGTATTTTGTAATGTATACCAAAGGGAGTCAATCGACTCGTATTCCGACCAGGATTGTGTGGTGTGTTATTTTTGATGGAGCGAGTCCCCGAGCGCGTCCGCCCTTTAATGGGGTATAACTCGATTGTATACTTTTGTGTTTTGTTTTGATTGTGCATTGTTTTATCTCTCGTGTCTTCTGAGTGGCGAGTCCCCGAGCGCGAGTAGGACTGATTTGTAGGCGAGTCCCCGAGCATGGTGCTCCACCATATTGGTCGTGTTCCTGTTGTAGGTTGTTAATGTGTTGTTTGTAACGCGTCTCCTCCCCTGGCCCGAGGAGACAGTCGCTTGGCGAGTCCAAGGCAGCTCTCTTACTTGGTGTGTTCCCGAGCCGCGTGGGGGTTCCTGTTTTCCGGACTCCCCGTGCGTGGTATGTAACCGTTCGAGTCGCTTTGCATGAGGATAGGAGGGATAGGTCGCTGTGAGAAGCGTATACCGGTTGTCTTGGCCTGGTGGGCCAGTCGGGCTGGGCGACTCCAATGGCAGCTCCGGGTTGGCGTTTTCGTGGACGACCCAAGGCTCGAGTATTTCCGGTGCCCTTGTGCCGCACTACTTAGCCGTGTCGGTCGCTTGACTACAGGTTGACTTCCGTGAGTAGCCTATTGCTAATATGTACGAGTGCGAGTGGCACAAGAATATGGCGAGTAGACACAATTTGTGCGATCTGAATGAATTTCATTATATATGCTAGCTGAGTGCAATTTGAGGTTCTAGGTATAGAACTTTCTGAGGAGGTTTACATTCCATGGCCTCCCGACCTCGAGCTAGCCGTCACCCCGTATGTCGATCAGATAGTAGGCGTCATTGCCAAGGACTCTACCTATGGCGAATGGCCCCTCCCATGGGGGGAGAGTTTGTGCATGCCTTTCTTGTCTTGGGCCAGTCGTAGGACCAGGTTGCCTTCCTGGAAGGTGCGAGTTCGCACTCGGCAGCTGTGGTAGCGGTGGAGTCCTTGCTGGTATATGATGGTGCGAGAGCATCCTCCACGGGCTCAAGCCGTGACTGGGCTCCGACCTAGTCGCCGGCCAAGTCTGACATCAAGATGGTCGCCAACTCTTCCTCATGTTACAATCAATCGTTGCCAGTGGCAGCGACTGTCGTGGCCATTTCCACGACACATGTGTCCTCGAGAACGTTTGGTCATCTTAAGTAATACAACCGGCTTGTCCTTTGCTGAAGAAAGGATTGGGCCACTTGCTGCATTTATTTTTTATTGTCTTTTATTTCCTCGTACTTTATTTACTTGCATTATTAAAAACCCATAAAATCCGTTTATTAAGTATTTAAAGAGAATTCCTGCTCCAAGCCAGTAGCCAGCACCTTCTGCTCCTCGTTGGGTTCGACAATCTTACTTATCAAAAATACTGCGATACACCCCCTATACTTGTGGGTCATCATTCCCCATGATACATGGTTCTTCTAACTTCAACTTATAAAGCGCAAGCATATACGCAACATAGATGGGCACAATTGTTCAAGTTTATTAAGTGCAAGAAAGTAAAGTGTGCCACTAAGTTTCGTGAGAGCTTTAGTCACTAATTTTCACATAGCAAGTTTAATTTGGAAGGTAGATAAAAACATGAATTTTCTTGGGATATCAATAATGCTAATAGGTAGGTATGGTGGACACAAATGGCATAGGTTTTGGTATAAGCATTGGATGCACGAGAAGAATTCCCTCTCAGTACAGGTTTTTGGCTAGCAAGGCTGGGTAGCAAGTATAAGAGTTGAAGGAAACAAACAAACATGCAATATTCCTTGGAGGCACAAAATATCTTAACTAGAGAATACTAAGATTATGAGCAAATCAAGAAAGAAAGATGATGAAATTATATCTCTTTAGAGTAATTTTTATCTTTATCATTGAACTCTCAAAAATAGCGTTGCTACTAACCAAGCCAGGTTTTCCAAAACCAACTAAATTAACTCAATGATCCCAAAGTGATACCAATACTAACAACAAGATCAATCATATAATAGCAATTGAAAACTAATATAAGATATGCAAAAGAGTAAATGATAGAACTTCTCATTAATATTCCATAACGGCAAATCACACCAAGGGATACATATCTAACGAGAGAGGGGACACTTCCACAATGCAAACCATCCTACATGATAACTTCCCTATTCATGATATGACTCTACTAAAAAGGTAAAAAGATAAAAGATAGTGATGTGATACCGCGTCACTACCCCAAGATTGGAACAAACCAAGGGGATGCAAAAACCTGATGACGAATTACTCCTTCGGTGGTGGTGGTGTTCTCTCGCCATTGTCCGACTTCCAAGGTAAAGGCTCCCCATCAACAAAAGACATCCTGGTCTCCATCATCCTAAAACTAGCAGCAGCACTTATGGGTTTAAAACTAACCTCATACTCATAGTTTTGATTTTGAATGTCGTAGAGTTGTGCTTGCAGTTGGTTGGTTGTTCGGTGGAGTGAGAGAATTTCACCTTTAAGCTCTGCAACCTCCTTTTGGTGCTCGGCGATGAGTTCGGAACAAATCTTATGGATGATATCCACTTCATGTTCTGTCATCTTCTTGTACCTAAAGACTTCTCGCTCCAGTTCTTCCATCCTATCCTCTAGACTTCCTTCGCCTTTAGGGCCTTGAACCTCTTTTATCTGTACCTTCCCATCTTCGAGTAACAACTCCTTGGGATGCATATTCAACACACGCATGTATGGGTTGATGATGTCCACGGAGGAATCTTCCTTGGCTGATCCAGAAGAGGACATTGTGGCTCCAAAACTGAGATTCTTCTTGTCAAAAACAGATCAAAATGAAAACACAAAGAAAACACGATATACAAACTTTGAGGGATCTGGGGGACTAAATATTACGAAGTTTTACAACAAAAGGAAGGTACTGGGAGAAAACGGGCCGGAGACGGATTCTGGGGCGGCCACACCACCTCGTGGCGCGGCCTGGGGTGGGCCCGCGCCATAGGCTGGTGTGAGCCACCCAGGCTCTGTTTCTGTCCCTCTTTCGCTTTGTTGCTTTCCTTATTGGATAAAAACTGCAAAAATATAACTGGACAGATTTTTCGCGAAACATTTCTTACCAGAATTGTTACCTATTCGAAAACAGACTCTGTGGGTGTCACAACTTGGTCTTTAATGATTTTTTATGGAGTTACCACTTTAATAGTATCAATATCTTCATCTTCATACACATATTTCTTGAGTCATGAAACCTTTCACTTTCTTATTACACCATTTCCTCCACTAACCTGGAAATTTGTTCGACACAAAACTTCACATAATTCTCATTAGCAGCATTAGTGCATACGAGGTAATAAACATTTAAGTTCAATTTCAGCTGAAATCCATCAAAACATAAGCTTCTGAAACAACTCCTTCTTATAGCCCAAAAGAATTCAAAAAGGAAATCGATTTAAGAGGCAAATGTAATAGTGGTCAAAATCTGTCAAAACAGACCAGCAAGCAAAGATCATTTTTTTCGAAAATCTTCTGTTGCTCAAATCAAAAAGTGCAAAACAAAAGAATGTTAAATAATAATCTAGGGCAGAAGCACAAACAATTACAGCTCAATCGGAAGTACAGAGATCTCTCATGAATTTTTACGGTGAAGCACAAAAATCTGTTTCGGGACAGCAACTTCCCCAAATATTACTTCTCCCTCATTAGAGGTTGATCTTGACATAAAAACCAAACAAAACGGATAAGGAGAGGTTATTACCAAAGTAATAACTTCCAAGACTCAAATAAACGAAAACAAGTTGAAAACACAAATATATCGATGGTGTTGTTGGTACTCACAGTTCATAAGGCGGAATTTAATTTTATCAACTCCGGGCCTTTGTTCCTCGGAACAACCATAAGGATCAATTGTGTGTCTCAAGGTGCTGAAGAACTCAAGCGTCAAGTGGCGGTATGCCACAACATCCTGAAAGACAAAATTGTACAAACCAACATTGTTGCAAAGTAAATCGAAATCAGCATGAACTCCAAGTTGGTTCCGGATATAAGGACACACCCACTTGGTGGACTTGATCTCTCGAATCTTGAGACGATCGAAACGGGTCAGATGGAACTCCTCGGTGAACTCTATGCCAAGTGACTCGGGGGTTAACGTATCAACGGGTGGCGCGGAGGAATGCACAACCATCTCACGTGTACGACTCCTCGTGTTCATATGATAAATAAAAACAAGACAAAGTAAATAAAGATTGCTAATAATTTTTTTGCTCCAATAGAAACATAGTATAAGTGATTCTCTACACTAACTACAAAAGAAACTCCTCTAAAAACAATGCTTAGCATACTTAGTACCAAGATTGAATCAAGAACAAGACCTATGTCTAAATTTACAACGATGAATGATTAAGCGAAGCTTTTGCATAAATAAGTTGGGGATCATAGGAGAATCATACCTTATATCGAGTGAGTGCGAAGAATCGAAGAAAGATTGAGTAAATTTGAAGATCCAATGGAGGTGGTTTGGAGTTTGGAGGAAGAAGAAAGATAAAGGCGTCCGCCTACGTGGTATGGGCGGGCGGTACGGCCGAAGCCTGCCCGTACCGGGTGGCTTAACTTGGGGGCGACGGTTGCTCCTAGGCGGTGCACTCGGTACAGGCGCGCCATACGGTCATGTGCTCCCATATTGCTGGTCGTTAACACTACGATGATTTCTACTTAAAATATGATGTTTGCTCGGGGGTACGGTACGGGTGCGTGGTACGGGCGCGTCCGACCGTACCAGTGGTCGTTATCGACATTGTTCCTTCGGCAATCATCGAAATTTTTATCTTCCTTTGCCTTGAGGTGGTACAGGCGCATGGTACGGTCCACTCCGGCCGTACTAGTGGCTGTTATCAAAACTGTGAACTATAAAAACTAAAGGAATTTGATTAGTCGCTCCGTGCGCCTTTGCACATCTTATCAAAGGGTTAGATAATATCAAAAATACTAAGTAATGATCTAGTAATACTTCTTAAGCCATGGGTTATCTTCCTTTACCTTATTTCTTCTCCTCTCTCCATAGGTCTTCTTGAACACTCTTTATTAAAAACGAACACGAAAACAAAAACTAACACAATAGAAAAGATAATAGAAAATATAAAGAGAAATTTTATTTCACATGGGTTGCCTCCCATGAAGTGCTTCTATTTAAGGTCAATTAGCCTGACCTCGATGGCAAACACTTAGGTTTTTGAAGTTTAACACCCACTCCAAAGTAGTTTACTTTTAAAGTAATTACACCATCATCATCATTAGGACTAGCCTTCTTTTTCCTAGGGAAGTGGACTACAAAAGGATCTCTAGATGGTAGCCCTATTCTTACATCCCCTTCATGTAAATTAATCAAAGCTTTAATAGTTCTTAGGAATGGCCTACCTAGAATTATAGGTGTTATGGGATCTTCATGCATGTCCACAATAACAAGATCAATAAGAGCAGGACTACCTTTAATTTCAACAACTATATTTTCTTTGATCCCAACAGCTTGTTTATAAGTTGAATCAGTCAGATGGAGTCTTAATTCAGTTGTAACAAATGGCCCCAAGTTTAACTTAACGAATAGGATTTTGTAAATTGTTGAGACGCTTGCACCAAGATGATAAAGTGCGGATATCTCATTAACTCCCAATTTAATTTTAATAGTGGGCTCAAATATATCATCTAGCTTAGATGGAAGCTTATCAACTAGTCTTGTATACTCCATCTCTAAATCACGAACCTTAGATGCTACTTGTTGTATAAATTGTTGGTACATAGCATCATTACCTTGTTCTATACCTCGATTCTTAACGATGATCATCTTCAATAGATCTTCCACGGTATATTCCGATCTTGGCGCGTTGCTATAATCCATCTCTTCAGGTTTTTCATCATTGGTTACCAACCTCATCATCTTGAGGTCTTCTACCGGATTTGGCTCGGGTTTTCCAACAAACTTTGCTAGTATGAGAGATTGGCTCTCGGCTACCTTCCCAGCTGAGCCTCCATGGTATTTGTTCTTTCTTATAGAGCCTGCACATCATTTCTAATTGCAACGACCTGATTAGATAATCTTCCTATACTACTTTCATGGTTCTCTGTAATCTTAATAAGCATATTATTTTTCGTGGTTCGATCTTGTATAAATGTTCTAACGGTTTGCTCAAACGGGAGATTGCCATCATTTGCTCCATTAGTATTCTCATAATTATTATAAGGATCTCATGTAGGATTAGTATGATATTTTTGAACATTAGAAGCATAATTATTTGTCCATGCAGGATTAAAAGGAGTGTGAGCTATAAAATTAATATCATTAACATCGGTAGTGATAGCATTAACTTGGGTATCTTCCTTACCCTTCACTAAGGTAAGCAACTCATCTACCTTAGATGTAATCTCCTCATTGTTTACCTTGGTAATTGAACTTACTCTCTTCGAGGTTCTTTCCACATGCCATTGAGCATGGTTATTTTGCACATCATCAAGTAACTTCTTTGCAACACTCACATGCTTTCCCATGATTGTTCCTCCTGCTGCAGTATATAGCATAGACTTAGACATTGGGTTAATACCATTATAAAATAAATGTAATATAAGCCACTCTTCCATCCCATGATTAGGACAGTTCATTGCGGCTTCTTTTAGCCTTTCCCATGCAAGCACTAGTGGCTCCCATTCTTCTTGTCTAAAGCTTGTAATATTGGATCTTAGCTGCATAGTCTTAGCTGGGGGGAAATAATTAGTCATAAACAAATTAGTACATTCCTCCTGAGATTTAATAGTGCCCTTTGGTAGAGCTAGCAACCAATCCATAGCCTTTCCTCTAAGAGAGAAAGGGAATAATCTTAGCTTAACATCATTTGGATCTACATCCTTAATATGCATCATGTCACAAATTTCAGTAAAAGTATTTAAGTGCAATCCCGAATCCTCAGAAGATGAACCCCCAAATTGGTTTTGTTGAACCAAACTTAAAAGGTTAGGTTTTATCTCATATGTTCCCGCATCAACTACAGGCTGAGTGATGGGTGCACGAATAAAATCATCAGTGGGAGTAGCATACTCCCCTAATCTCTTTTGAGCCATGGCTCTTATCTTTTTGGTAATTTTTAAGTAATGAAAACAAATAACAAGTAACAAATTTTTTTGGGGTTTTCAAATAGATAACAAGAAAGTAAACTAGTAACAATAATTAAACTACAACTAATAATAAAACTAAAAACAAGGTCTCCAATGACCTCACCAGGATAGCGAAATTGCTTCCCCGGCAACGGCGCCAGAAAAAGGGTTGATACCTTTGATCCGGATTCACGGATGTAGTATAATAGCTTTTTCCCTAGAAGACCTAGGTTTAATCGAACCTCAGAAAGCACTACTAAAAGGTAATAAAAAGGACACATCTACAAGACTTTATTTATTCGGACCAATCTAGTTTACTTATAACAGGTTTGAATCAATGGATGGAGATAGGCCAGGGTTGAAGATCCACCTACAGCTGCACATCAAATGGGATAAAAGATAATAACAAGCATAGTCATGTATAATGTTTGTATTGAGATAATCTTTTTTGGGCAACACATCCAAATATTCTAGAGCCCCCGTGATGCAACGGGCATAGAAATATAACTTTAATCCAACGAGAGTACACCGAAGCCATGGTTACAAACGATTATTAAGTCCAAAACACAAATCAAGGCTTTAAGTGGTGATTTTGTTGTAGATCCCGAATGGGGCGCTAAGCGAAGACCGTACTACCCTTTCTATAACTGAGGGTCCTATGAGATTGCCGCTAGCCAAGTATCTGACCTCAAGCCTTTACCAATGTATGGGATCTTGGGTACCTACAAGTCCACAGATCGAGGCAAAAGACGGAGAAACAAAAGATACAAATCACGAATTCAAACAAAATACAATTCTCCCATGATCTAGATGCACACAATTCCTACGAGGTTTCTCTCCAACCCGCATCCCATGAGGACTACTCACTCATAACAAATATATCGAAGATGGAAAACAACATGCAAATACTTAGATTGAAATCAAATATTCTTACAATGGTCGCCAAATCACAAGGAGACCTAAAGTACAAAGCAATGGCTATGGCTAGTGGATGGATGGATGGTGGAGGTGATGAACAATGGATAAAAATGGTGTAGATCTCCTTTAGTGGTGGTGTGATGCAATATGAGAATGGCGGCTCTCTGGCCGGTGGCTGGAGCTTCGAAATATATAGGCGTCTTCATGAAAGCTGCTGGAGCTTCGAAATTGAGCTAAGAGCCTTGAAGAATAACCAACGGCATCCATAACCCTGCCCAGGCCAAGCCGGAAGTGTAACCCTGCTAACAACGTTGCACTTAAACCTGCTAAAGCAAAAGGGCTGCCGACAAAGGGCAAAGGAAAAAGAGGAGCGTCAGTACTGAGGATAGTACACGGCGAGGCTAGAATTCAGCGGCTCTCGCCTACATAGGTATGGTGGACTGGAGCGGCAGCGAAGCATGCACTAAACAACCTATAGAGTCTCGATAAACTGTCGGCTATTAGAGAGAGATAAGAAAGACCTATTTGGATCCAACCTGATAGTAACACCAAAACATAACCATCCTGGTATTTCCCCCTCGAGACCCAACGAGGAAGTCAAATCGAGGAACTCACACAGTTGGCAGTTTTATTCATTCCATTATAGTTGAAGCACTTACTAGTCAGATATAGATAGCAGGAGTCATCCTGATAGCATAAGTAGTGGGCAGTTTTAGTTAACCATTCAGTTGTAGTTGTAGTACTTACTAGTCAGACACAATTAGCATGTGACATCCCAACCCCAGCAGTTGTTGGCACTTTTATTTCATTCCATTGGAGTTGCGATACTTACTAGGCAGGTATAACATGACACGATACACCCCAGTTCCACCAGTTGTTGGCACTTTTATTATCCATTCCATTGTAGTGAAGCTGATTACTAGTCACATATTAAGTCAAATTTATAGCACTACTTTAGTTATGCTTGTCTATGATCAAGATATCGTGCTCCAAGTCGTCCATAACCGCGGACACGGCTTTCATAAAGATTTACCCTGCAGGGGTGCACAAATAGCAACACACACACGATCAACCTTGGAAAAACCAAATCAAAACCCAACGAGGCTTTCGCGACAAAGCAATCATAGGATTCATAAAATATTTCAGGGGGGGTCCATTAAGCTACCCGCAACGAAGTTGGCCGGCTCCGCGATAGACCCAAGGTTTGTGTCGATGGCTGTAAATGACTGGGAACCCGAAAGTGTGACTAGGCTTGTCGATACCGCGAAAACAATCCGCATCCAAAATAGTACATGTGCTCCACGCACAATCGTAAATAAAGCAGTAAAGCATGGCATAGATAGTAATAAAGCCCCAAACTAGTTTGTGGACCCAAGAAATAAGAAATAAATCAAGCTCTGGCTAAGGGGGATTCATAGACTCTCCTGTATGTGGATAGTGCAAATAGTCAAGGAACAGGTATCAAGTACTCAGGGCCTACGGGACACAAGTGAGCGTGGAAGAACCAAATATTAGCCATTGTCCACCGATGCTTCTACATTAGTTATATCTATTCCCAGCATTTCAATTATCAGTTGAAATTAAATTCATGATCATCTCCACCATAAAGCATATGACAACATTCCAACAACAGTGTGGTACTTCACGACACGGGATCGCACCTGAGCAAGCGACTACGACTTGCAAGACCATCTATCTAACAAACAACATGTAATACGAGGTGTCCAAGGCAATATAAAGGCTACACGGAATATATCTGGTACAAAACACTAAAGCATCGTGACACAGATAGCAATAGATCAACAGGAGGAAATAAAGACTATAAATGCAAAATAGGTAGAAAAGGGGAGAATGCTCGCCTGAGAAACATAGCCGAAGATACATTATCTGAAGAACTTGTCGATACTTGCATCCACTCAACGGCCTAATCCGCGACGAACCAAAGCACTAAAAGAAACACCGGATGCACTATTTAATACTACGGCAAAAGATCCAGCATGATGTATGTATGATGCATGTCATGGCAGAGATGCGGTGCAAATAGGCAATATTAAGCGGAACCAGAGTCCCGACAATTAATTAGATGGTTCATGTTGTTTAGTTATCCCGCAGTTTAAATGTTGTATGAACAAGGCAAAACATGGCATCGGTTCGCTACACAAATATAAATAGACCCAACATAAGACTAGATTAGCCCGCATATAGTCTCCATATTTAATTATAAGGTGAAACGACAAAGTACCCCAAACAAATAAACATGTATGCAAGCATGAAAATTTATATGCACAAGATAGATGTCATATTATATTATAAAATAAGGACTCGGATAGAGATCACACATTGGGGGGTCCGAAGATCTTGAGTCTGGAGGGATTCATGTTCTATCTTCGGGTTCGGGGAAGGAGAACTTGGGATCCGTGAAGGAGGTGTTCGGGGTCTCGACCATCCCATCCGTGTGGAAGATGTCCGGGTTTTGGGGATTCTTCTATTCCAATTTGGTGTCGGTTCAGGATGGTTGGGATTGGTGCAAACCTTGACAAAATACCCATACGAAGTCACCGGTCAGAACAAGACATTGTCAGGGACAAGAGATAAATGAAGCATCTAGCGGAAATAGCTAGATGTTGTTCAGACAACAGATACTGGGTACTGCACATGGTCACTCCAGGTCGCACACGCGCACCTGAGGGAGAGAAGAACACATGCGCTCGGTAAACTAGAGCAAAGCAGCACTACTGAGCACTGCCGACGGCGACGTGCAGGGGAAATTGATGGCAGTCTCGGCCATGGCCTGCCGGGATTGTGGGAGGAAGAAGATGGCCAGAAGATCCGCAGGGACTCAACGGAGAGCTCACAGGAGCGGTGGCGCACGCGATGCAGCAGAAGGTCGAGGCCGGTGGCGACCTTGGCAGCAGAGAAGCGTCAGGGAGATGCCCGTCGGGTCGAGGACAGCGGCCGGACACGGTCGACGCAGTGAGGAGGCAAGCTTGAGGACTTGCAGGGCGATGCAGGGCAGCCACAACGTCTCATCAGAGGCGATGTAGGGCTGAAGGCGAGAGGAGGTAGAGAGGCGGTGGAGCCCTATGGGGCCGGGCGAGGAGCTTGGCAGTGTTGGGGCTTGGGGACGGCGCTGGCGTGGGTCAGAGCTCTGGCGGAGGGCGGGCGAGCTCCTGGGAAGCTGGCGAGACCGTGTGCGGGGTGGGGTTGGAGGACAGCGGCCAGAGCACTTGTAGTCGGTGGCGACGCGATGTAGGAGGGGCCGCGTCCCTGGCTGCGGAACAGAGAGGGAGGCAGGAGCACCTGGGCGGCGGGGAGAGCTTTGACGAGGAGGCTCGGCGGCGTCGGTCTCTGCTCGGGATGGGGAGGACGTGAACGGAACGAGAGGAGGATTACGGGGCGCGGTGGCGATTCGATCGGGAGTGGGGCGAGCAGGGTCAGGGACGATCACGCGTGCGTGAGCGCGGGCGGGTAGCGTGTCGGTGGGGTGGGGATAGGTTGCTCCCGTCGTTGCAATGTGTGTGTCTGTGTGGTTGGTCCAGGGTTGTTGTGCATCGCCGCATGAGTGAGTGGCGGCGGCAGCGGGTTAGGTTTAGCTGGGTGTCGTTAGGTTAGGTCTGGAGGCTAGGGTTTGTGTATTAGGTAAAGTTGGATGTGGTTGGCTAGGCTTTTGGGCCTGGCTGGCTGCCTCCCAAAAATAATATAACTTTTTATTTATTACTTAAAAGGCTTTTGTAATCAGTTTTAGACAAATAAAATATCCAGGAAGACCTGGTTTTATGATTTGAAATTAAAGAAGAGCTAATTAGAAAACAAAATAGGGTTTTTGCAATGTACTTTTATGAACAAACATGCATGATGATGCACAAAGTAGAAACAACGAGCGATTTTCTGGTAGTGGTTTTAACCGGGTGCTACAATTCAACACCACTAACAATGGATCTCGCGCTCGAGATCCGCCTCATGGTATGGGGAAGAAGGATGAAGGTCAGACTCTTACCGCTTCGTGTAGATCCTCATGACACCACTAACAAAGATTCTTGCTCCATCTTGAATTCGCGACACCACCAACAAGGGGTTGTTGCTCCCGTTCGTCGAGAGAACACTCCGGAAACAAAGGACAAAGGTAAAGGTATCAACAAATAAAGCAACCTCTAACTTCGATAGAAGGAGAGAAAAGATGCATTCTAACCCACTTCAATGTACAAGAGCGAATAGAATGAGTAGTTGGAATGGGAGCCAATCCATCACGCATCCAAACTATTACTCTGCACACTCAGTAGAAAATCATGCGACCCATTCTCAGAATTCAGACTGAAGATCTCGACAAACGGGTTTCAAAAAAAAGGACTGATGCAGACAATTCATTTGATCTGATGTAGACGATGTCGTCGCGTTGGAACTCGCTCGAAGATACAAAGAAAATTGTACGAAAAGACATAATGATTAGGTTCCGCGATGGTTCCATTAGCATGAACAACTCATGCTATAGGTATACTCCAACTTCACCAATGCTCATCCTTCTCATATGTTTTTCGACAATACGGATATCCGTCAAGGTGCGGATACAGATAAAGAGTTCAAGGACCAAAGAATGGGTAAATGGTACAACAAACGAGATGCAGATTAGATGATTGTAGAGCCACCGTTATAAAAGGAAGGAAGCGAAACCCTAAAGGTACGATGGAAACCCAACCACGAGAAATCCTGGACTCAAAGAAAAGATAAGAGTAGATTTAAAACACGCGAAGGTAACAGGAGAATAGAATTAGGGGTAAGGAGTAAAAGAGACCTAATCAGACCTATCGAACCAATTTTGCAAAATAGTTTTGACACTCTACACCGGCCGTTAGTTAGGTTATCCTATAGGCTGGACCAGTGGGGTATCGCAACTGCTGGGCTCTGATACCACTTTGTAACACCCTCGAATCGGACCTATGCAAATTTTAGCGCTTCCCTCCAAACCCGCATAGAAACGATTCAAGGACGCCCACTAGGCACTTGCGTGTGGGTGGAGAATGAAGTAATACCATTACACATTAGTCCACGATGGACATCGATCGTTACTTCGCAAATGCCTAGAAATTCCGGAGAAGACCGAAGTTTTCAAGAACATCGATCACCGAGCCATATATATCAACAAGGATCTGATGTATCGTGAAGTACCCATTCGTATTTTAGAGGAAGCTTTCACAACCACCAGGACCCGGAGTATCAAGTTTCTCAAGATCCAGTGGAGCAACCATACTAAAGACGAAGCTACTTGGGAGCGAGAAGATTACATTAGAACTAAGTTTCCAAATCTCTTTAGTTCCTTGTTTTTCTTAAATCTCATGATGAGATTTTGTTTAAGGAGGGAAGGTTTGTAACACCCCAAAAATATTAATCAAGATTAGCAAGTTCAAATCACCCAAGTTTAGGGTTAACAAAAACTTTTATTATTAAATTGAATATGAGTATATGTGTGAATTGCATTAGTATAGGATTGAGTGCCATTGACATGTTTGATTGCTACAAATTATAAGAAATGGTTTAAGGATGAATATTACATCATATAGGCAAATTGCAAGCAAAATCCCAAGAAAAAGAAATCAAATATAAAGCATACGATCAAATGGTCATTTTGACCAAAATTAACCACTAGGTCACTTTGTGAGTTCCTAGAAAAGAATTTCTAATAGAAAAATGTCCACTTCTTTTCACCCCTTGCTAGACCAAGTAAAAGTGAACCCAAGCCCACTTTCCAAACTCACAGAAACTATTTTCAAATATATTTAAAGGACAGTTCAAAATTGAATCAAGTTCATATGGTAAGATCACCATTTTGCAAAAACCACTCAAACCAATTCCACTTGACTTTTCCAAGCAACCATAGACACTCAAGCTTAAGATCAAAACACTCACCAAAATTTGGCCAAATATTAAAATCTTGTATTCTTGCGGCCATTTGATCGAACACTTTGCAGACACAGATCAAACCCTGCCTAACTTCACTATTTCGAGCAGTGATCACTCGACCATATTGCCCCCATTTACTCCCCCTGTCTCCCCTAGTGTCTAGCAGCACCAGACAAGCACCCCTTCCTTGTCGTTGCACCAGTACACCGCGACCCGACGCTCACCTCACCGGCCGACCATGGGCAGCTCGCCAGAGACTGCGCCGCCCTCGTCCATGATGTCTAGGAGGCAGGCCACCGTCCACCGCCATCCCCTGTCCAGCCCTTAACCACAACCAAGCCATGGACCACCCTAGCATCGCCGCGCCCACTTTCTCTGCACCGTGACGAGAGCGCGGCAGAGCGCCGCAGCCAACCAGCTCGCTCATGCCGCACCTCGCCCTCACCTCGTGTGCACAGACTTGCCATAACACCAGCTATCTCACAGACATCCCCGTTCATCGCCGCGCGCCCCACAGCCCTCGTGCGCCGTCTCGAACACCGCCAGTTCCGCGCAGAGCACCACCCATGCTCGACCAGTCCAGACCGCCCCGTGCTACGCCATTAACTCCATGATGACTGCCAGGGAGCACTGCGTCGCCCCCTACCCTCAGCCACGCCGCTAGCCACCTGTATCATCGTCACCGACGAGCCCGATCCCATGCTGCAATGTCCCTTCGCTGGTGTATAAATAGAGGCCCCCTCCGCCTCAATTCACCACACCATCACATTCCCCACTCCTCACAGAGCCTCCCACACCCTTCCCCGAAGCAAGGCGAGCACCAGCCCGCCAGAATTTGGCCGGAGTCCGCCGCTGCAGAGGAGAAGATGAGCCGTCGATTGGAGCCGTCCCAGGAGCCGCCACGACCACCGTTCAAACTGCCGTCGTCTACAACGTCATTTGCCCCCATCGCCGACCCTATCTACAGCCCTGGTGAGACCCCACGTACCCCCACCACCGCGTTATGTTTAATTCCTCGCTGGCCCATTTGCTTTCCCGTGTAGGCATGTAAATTCAAATAGGATTTTTCCAATTTAGTTAAAACCAGATTCTATTAGTAGATTCAAAAATCAATTCAAAGAGATTCATTGAACCAAATTACATGATTCCAATTTTGCTAGAAAGGTATTTAAATTATCTATCTAAGCCTATTGGATTCAAGTCATTTGGAATTAGAGATCACCTATAGTAAAAATAATAAGATAGAGACTTTCCAACTGCAAACATTTTTCAAAAATCAACCATAAATGCTTTTGAGTTGATACCAACTCTCAAAAAGCACATTTTTTTTGACAAAAAACAGTAGGGAAGTCCCCTACTGTGTCATTTTATAGATTTTATAATGTACAAAAGATTGAGCCGGGCTCAATCAATGTTACAGATGGTTACATTCATAGCGTGTCAAGCCACTCTTGCATACCTTCCTTGAGACTAGGCTTAGCTCTATGCATAGTCAAGGTGAAAGTTGCTTTAAAAAAAGAAATACATCTAGTGATGGAGGGATTTAGATCCCTAAAGATATAACCATTTCTTTGCTCCCATATACTCCATCATCCAGTGATGATAACTTCCATAAGAAAATTGGGACTGAATCTACTTCTAGCATCATTGATCATCTGATGAATCTCCATATCTGTGTTCCATTCAAGTCCCAAGGCCAACCAGATTCCTTGGCTGAATGTGCATTCAAAAAATAGATGCAGCAGGGTTTCCTGAGGACATGTGTCACATATAACACAATCATTGAATTCCACAAAGAAGTTTTTTCTTGTCATTAAATCCTTGGTGTTTAATCTCTTATTCAGTAGCAGCCAAGCAAAAAAAATTGTGTCTAGGTAGACAACATGATTCCCAAATATCCAATATGGGTTTTGGTGTTGGGTGTTCCCCAATGAGTGCTCTGTAGATATTTCTGGTTTTGAAAGTCTCCCCCCAGGAAAAATACCATGAATCATGGTCGTCTGTGTGGTTTAAGCTTCTGATATTCTCCAACATATCAGTAAATTCCTCATGAGCAATAATGGATAAGGGGGGTTGAAATAGTTCATAAAAATCATTATCAGCTGCAGAGATGGCCTTGGCCATGGTCAAAGTGTCATTGTGGCAGAAAGAATGTAGGTGTGGGTATCTATCTTCAAACCATTCATCTTTCCATAGATCCTTCCATAGAAGCATAGTTTTTCCATTGCCAATTTTGCAGTGAGTCAAATCTCTGTAGATATCCACATAATTCATACAATCTCTCCACCAGAAAGATCCAATATGATTCAATGAATGTGGGGCAGAATCACCTTGATAGTCAGCTTTCCAAATAAGATCAACCCATGGTATATCAGCCCTGTTGTAGAATTTATGAATATTCTTTAGTATAAGGGCCTGATTTTGAATCCTGAGGTTTATGAGACCTAAACCTCCTTGTTCTTTTGGTCTACATACCAAATCCCATTTAGCAAGACATTTTCCATGTTTGTGGATATCTTTTCCTGCCCAGAGGAACTGTCTGCCACCCTTTTCAAAATGTGTAAAAATTGTTAAAGGGACTTTGAAAGAGCACATGGCATGGATGGGCATAGAATTTAATACAGAATTCAGTAATGTGAGTCTTCCTGTATATGACATGAGAGAAGATAGTCCAGATAGTCTTCTGTCAAATTTGGAGACAATGGGCATCAAGCTATCAATAGATGGTCTTCTGGTACCAAGAGGAAGACCCAGGTAGGTGAAAGGTAAACTCTCCAATTTGCATCCAAAATCAGATGCCAGTTGACATGCATATTCCACTGATATATTGATAGGTACCAGAGTAGATTTGTCATAATTTACCTTGAGCCCTATCATATTGCTGAATTGTTGGAGTCTGGTCTTGAGGTTATTAAGTTGTAAACTATCAGCAGGCATAATCAGCAGGGTGTCATCAGCATATTGAATAATTGGATACTTTTGTCCATAATCATTATCAAGTGGCAGGCTGATTTCATTTCTGTGCCAGGCATCATTGACAATTTCCTGTAATAATTCAGCTGTGCAGACAAATAGAAGGGGGGGTAGGGGGTCTCCTTGTCTGACACCTCTTTTGCAGCATATTATTTTCCCTGGGACACCATTCAGTAACACTGAGGTGGAGGCAGAGTACAATATAGATCTTACCAAGGAAATCCATTTGGGGCCAAAACCTTTGGCATTCAGCATATTAATAATTGCATTATATTCAATCTTGTCAAATGCTTTCTCATAATCAATCTTCAGAATGATAATTGGCTTCTTTGAGACATGGCAGATGTAAAGATATTCAAAAGCCCATCCCAGGAAATCATGGATATTTTTCCCTTTAATAAAGCCATATTGATTGTTATGTATAATGGGTTTGATAACCTTCTGAAGTCTATTAGCCCTTATCTTGGTGATGAATTTAAGTGGAAGACTAACCAGAGAAATAGGTCTGTAGTCATTCATGGTCTCAGGATCATCAATCTTGGGGATGAGAGTAATAAAGGCAGTATTGATGGCACTCATATTAACTGATTCATCATAGAACTCCTGTACCAGTTTTACAAAATCTTCTTTGATAATATGCCAGCATTTCTTGAGGAATTTACCATTTAATCCATCAGGACCAGGTGCTTTATCAAAAGGAAAGTCACCGATCACAGAATCAATCTCATCATTTGTGAATGGAGCATCCAGGTGAAGAAGATTATGAGGTGAAATCAATTCATCAAGGTTGATGTCATTAGAAATATTTTCACTTGTGCCAAGTCTGTGTTTGTAAGATTGCCAGATTGCAGCAGCTTTAAGTTCATGCTTAGTCAGAATCAAATTGTCTTCAGACTTGATATGAGTGATAAGATTTCTCCTGAAGCTCTGGGTAGCCACAGCATGGAAAATTTTGGTGTTCTCATCTCCCAATTTGGCCCATCTGATTTTAGCTCTGCTTTTCCAATATATTCTTTTGGCTTCCAGGAGGTTATTTGTATGATCCATCAAAATATTTTTAAAATTCTTCTCATGTAGAGCAAGTGGCCTCTGATCCTCTATTCCCTCTAGTAATGTCAGGACAAATGTGCAGTTCTCAATAGTCTGATTAAAGTTTGAATGCTTTTTGCACCATTTTTTAAGTCCAGCTCTGAGATGTTTGAATTTGCAGTTGATAGCAAGGGCAGTATCACTGATATAGGAAGCTGAGTTCCAGAGGGTATTCACAGTATCATAGAAGCCATCAAATTCCAGCCAGTGGTTCTCAAACCTGAATAATTGTGCTTTAGGAATAGAAGTGCCCACTTGGATACTGATGGGAGTATGATCAGAGCCAATTCTGGAGAGTGGATGAGCCATGGTGTTGGGGAAAGTTGTGGTCCATAAAGGACATGTAAAAATCCAATCCAGCTTTTCAAGAAGAGGGGGGTCTTGCATGTTACTCCAGGTGAATGCTCTTCCTTTTCAGTGGTACTTCCACAAGGTCATGAGATTGGATGACATTGTTGAAGAGCATCATATTATGAGCATCCCCACCTTCTCTGTTTCTATCATCAGGGCTTCTAATGAGGTTGAAATCACCCACTAGCACCAGAATGGGTAATTGGAGGTATCAATATTATACATCCAATTGAAGAATTCAGCTCTGTGTTCATTGTGTGCAGGCCCATAAATATTGGTCAAGATCCAGGTGATACCAGAATGTTTACATGTAAGAGCCATAGTTAGGTGAAATTTCGATTGACTAAGAAGCTCTCCTGAAAAAAGGCTACCATTCCAAATAGTAATTAATCGTCCAGAATTACCAAGTGAAGGAGAAAATGCAAAGTGAGAAAATCTCCTGGGACAAAATTTCCTTAAATAGGAGTGTTCAAAATCTTCCCTTTTAGTTTCCTGGAGGCAGATAATATCACAATTGCTAGAATGTGTTCAAAATCTTCCCTTTTAGTTTCCTGGAGGCAGATAATATCACAATTGCTAGAAACTTTTTTCTCTAAGTTGATCATGTCTCAGCTCGGAATTGATGCCTCTAACATTCCAATCAAGAATCATCCAGTTCCTATTCATAATTTAACAAGTGAGGGTTCCACAGGCTCTGGTCAACATAGTTAATCAGATATTTATTGGGGGCAGCTGGCAGATCAAAAGAATCTATAAAATGCATCTTGAACCCAGATTGAAAATCCCACAAAGGTGTTGATGATGTAAATAGCGATAAATAAACATCCAGGTACTTAAGCAGATATAGAGATATAGTTCTGCTCATCATGAGCAATATAGAAGTGCTTATTACATGCCAGATAGTAACAAGTAGATGTAGTTCCAGAAACATAAAATTGTGTGTCATTAAACATATATGACACACATTATTACATGCAGAATGGTGAAGTGACGTTAGCCACATTCAGAGAAGAGCTTGTCCTCAGAAATCTCACTAGGAGATAACAGGCATTGGTTGATACCAATAGACTGGATGGTGTCAACAGGGAGGACAGGTGGAGGTGGAGCATCTTGGTCCATGATCACCACCTGATGAGGATGGGCTTTGCTTTTGGCTACCTTCCTATCAGATATGAACATTCTTTCTCCTAGGCTTTATCTGCAGCATCTTTGTTCTTGAATCCCTCAGATTGGTTGGCAATCCTTTTACTGCGCCTGACAGCAGTCACATCCTTTGGAGCCAGCAATTTGCATTTGGTCACCAGGGTGATATTGTCATCAATGACAACAGAAGATCCACCAATAGATGCATCCAGAGAGGTTTGCACATTATTGTCAGAGATTTCAGCGATGCAAACAGAAGAGGAGGCTGGCACATGAGGGGCTATTGCATACAGTTTCAGAAGACACTTCCTCTGTTTTCCATGCTCAGTATCCAC
This sequence comes from Avena eriantha, assembly GCA_910589775.1. NCBI lineage: Eukaryota > Viridiplantae > Streptophyta > Magnoliopsida > Poales > Poaceae > Avena > Avena eriantha. The sequence goes on along the minus strand of OU342742.1, from coordinate 435,440,087 downwards.
ATCAAGAATTTGGAATCCAGCACCATCAATACAAGAGATATCAGTGTTGCCTAGAGTAGTGTGTGCATTCTTAATCATGTCAGTTAGGAGACCATGGATGGCATTGAATGAGTCCACAGCTTCCATCATTGGTTCAAGTTCAGCAATATGATCAGCATGTGCAGGGCTAAGCTAGGGAGGGGTAGCAATCATTGGTTCAATGTCAGCTGCAGGTGCAGCATTTCCATAAGGTATTACAACATTGGGTATCACAGGTGCAGCATTTGCTGGTTCTTCAGGAACATGATCATGGACCATATCATCCCAGTGTCCACCAAATTGTTGGGGCATGGGGTGTGGGTTACCACCATCAGGTGGGAGGGGGTCCTCATCACCACCAAGTCCACTAATCACTCTAGCCTGCAGAACATAGATCACCACATTCCAGGAATGACCATGTCCTTCATCACTGGTATTGTCTCCAAGGACCGGGCTAATAGGAATTTCAAGCATGTCTGGCACTCTGACTTTAACCAGGACTCTAGCTCTGTTAGAATAATCTTTGTTCCAGACTAAGAATTTTCCAAATTCACTGACAGATTCTCTAACTTTATCAACTAGCCATGCATCTTGAGGGAAATTAACCATCATCAGCCAGACATCATGTGTAAAAGTCATGTTTCTATGGTTCAGACCTCTATTATGGGGGGTTACCCTAAGAATGTTGTCTCCAACAAAGAAAGGACTACGCTCAATAGCAGTATCCCTAGCGCAAGTATCAGAGAACTGAACCAGAGCGGCACCCATGGCAGACCTGGAGAAATGGCGGATGTTGAGGCCGCGATCGTGGAAGTAGTTCTTGATAAGGTGAGCATCCGCGGCAAACTGCTCAAGGTCAGATGGAGGCTCAAGGATGACAATGGCCATGTCATTGCACCGAAGCAGGGCATCTCCACTGAAAATGTGAAAACCCCGACGTCGGCGATGGATGCAGGGTTGGATGACTTCAGCTCCAGGTGGAAGGTGGGGGTGGGATCGTAGGGGTAGTTCGCCATTGTTGTGGAGGAGAGGGGGAGGTTGCAGGTGTGAGATTGTAGTGGCGACGATGGCGAGGAATGAACAGGGTTTTCCTGGAGAGCGGAGGGGTCAAGGAGTACTGTTTCCGAAGTCGTAATGACAAGCCCTCTTTCGGAGGAGATGATATGCTCAGGTCGTTTTTGTTTAATGCGATAAACCTGAGATTTTCTCAAACGGATATAACAGTATTTCCTAATGTGTCCATATCCATAACAACATTTGCATCGAACTTGAGATGAGCATTTCGGGCTAGAGTGGCCCATTGCCAGGCATCTGGAGCAGATAACGTGGGCCGAGCAGGGTGAAAGTAATGGGCTGGGTGAACCAGTGGGCTGAATCTCACAAGAGTTTGAGAGCAACTCCGGGCGGGAAGCTCGTGTCCGATCCGAGGAGATCGCATCATGTAGCGTGTTTTCCGGCGAACTTGCCACGTAGGTTCTCCTCCGATGAGAGGCTAACGGCGTGGAATTGGCTCCGGTGAGACGTGATCTCCGGCGAGAAATCATGGTCCAGTCCAACTCTTGCTCATGAAACCAATCCAACGATTCTTTGATCCAATTCGGACCCCCATAACCCCATAGAGAGAAATAGCATTTAAATTCCGGTCATTCGAAATATCTGAGTTTGTAGATCATGAAACCCACAGCTCTGGAGAATACTTCAAATTTAAAAGTCTGATCACGAATCAAGCTGACATGAAAACCAGATTTACTTCCACCAAGGCATGATTGAAGGGCAATGCAAACATTGTATAGATCGAGTCTAAAGATGGCTCGGCCAAATGATACCACAAGAATAAAACCAGATCCAGGAGATGGGGATTGCACATGGGTGGAAAAGCATGATCGAACCTGCAATTCAATTCCCATGCCATGAGAGAAATCTAGAGTATCACCAAGAGCACGAGGATCCATTGCATGGGGGATTTAGAAGGAATCGCCATGAATCACTAGGGGGTGCGCCAGAGAGAGGGTGGGAGGGGAGGTCACCATGTGCAGAGAAAGGTTTGATCATTTTTCAAAAATCACATTTGACAAGATCTATTTGAATATGTAAAAATATTTAGGTTTACATGTAGTGACATTGGAATAGTACCAAATGAATGCTATATGGGAATTTCTAGTCCCTTTAATTATATTAAATGATAATCTTAAACTTTATAAAATATGACCAACCCTTTAAATCACATTCCCATGTATTAGAATATGTGGTGATGACATGTGTCAACATGATCCCATATTCTAATTGGAGAATATTAAATCTTAAGTATTTTCAATGAGTAGAAATTACTTTTCTAAAATAAGATAAATAAGACTAAGTGTTTATTTCATGTGATGATTGTGATGATGCTAGGTCATCTAGTGTGAACCTTAGTTTGCTAAATAGAAATAGTTAAGTATTGTTTGGTGATTGTGTACCCCGTATTCATTTATAGATGCTAGTACCGACCCGGGATACGAGGAGGAGGAGTACTACGAAGAAGAAGAAGAAAACTTCAACCACTGCACTACTCAAGGCAAGCCATCACTATGCAAGCCTAGCACTTCAAGTAAACTGAGAAAGCTAACACTTTCAAGCTAGAATTGTGCAAGATAACCTATGCAAGATGCATTAGGCATGCTTGGTTATCCAACTTTGATTATACCAATCCCAAGTTTTACTTGCAAGCTTTATTCTTTTACTTCTACCAAAGTTCTTTACTTTTAGTTAGTGATTTGTGAGTATTGGAACAATAGTATAGATACCATAAAGAGTATAAAACTAGGCCTAGGTAGTTATGCTTAGATGCCATCAAAAGGCATAAAACTAGATAGTCACCCTTGATTAGCACCCCTCATTAGTGAATACCCTTAACTTTAGTGGCTAGTGCTAAGCATAAAAGTTGATCACATTAGATGGGAATACTTGGTGAAAATGATTATGAAAACCTTGGAATGATGATTCATTCTATTGAGATGTTTTGACATGTGTTGAGAAACACAATGGTTTGATGATGAAAATGTTGAGGCATGAGCCTTAGCCCTTTATAAAAACTGATAGTTGGATTCGGATGCGATACCATTCCAATTTTAGCCGGAAGTTTATATGCCTTAGCATGGGTTCCCTTGCGGAAGAGGTTGAGCTGAGGCTACCTCGTGATGAATGTCCACCTATTTAGTTCCCAGGATGGCAGATGGCCATGGATGGGAGGCCAAGCTCATAGGGGAGGTGCCTATACTAGGGTGTGTAATTGAAAGGTTATGATTGATTATCCGCATACTAAGTACGATTGATTCAGGGTTATCCCTGACAGATGTATCGAATTTTATGGTGAAAGTGCACCACCTCTGCAGAGTGTCAAACTATTCGAATAGCCGTGTCCGCGGTCATAGACAGTTGGAGTGGTCATACTGTTCTGTCATCAGATGTTTTCAAAATGACTTGTGAATTGAACCATGACTTTGACCTGACCACAACAGGGTTGTGGATATGAAAACTAGGTTCCCACTTAAGTGATTTAGAACATTAAATTAGTTTTCTTTACTTCTAAACTCAGCTAGAAATAAAACTGACTTTTTGCAAATAAACCTAGAGCTTAAGATTTCTACTAGAACTACTTTACTTGTTAGTGATAGTTTGCGAGTACTTAAAGAGTACTCATGGCTTTGTCTCTGGCTATTTCCGTGGCCAGACTATGAGGAGGACTACCAGGATGATGGACAGCAGGAGGTCTACGACAACTAGGATCATCTTCCATCGTCAGCATTGCCTGTGACCCTGAAGATGGAGCCCCGACTGCGTTTAATTTCCGCTCCTTGATTTATATTAAGACTGGATCATGAGATCCTTTATTTGTAAGACCTTTATTATGGTTTGTAATGGATGGTGTACTGTGGTACCAATTCTTTTATGTCTCACAAAAATGGTAATCATGGGATTGCGAGGTTATGGCATAACAGGCATCTGGGATTAAAAATCCGGGTGTTGACTATAATAAAGAAAGTAAGTACAGGGGTTAGTCCAAAAAACAAGTGTCAGCTTGCTTATTTTTCTTTCCTTGATCATTTTTATGTGCCTAGCATTCGCCAGCTTTTTCTCTTGCTTGCCATGAAGCTAGTTTTTTGGACAGCAGCAAGTCGAAGACTGGGCCTATCACACCCCGAGACCTGGCCCGGTTGAATGAAAACCGCCATGAGTATATAGACCTGGAGGTCTATATACCCGTAAGACTAAAAATACAGGCAAAAGCCAACACAGTGGATCTCGAGAAGCTCAAAACACATTATATTACAAGTTTCTTACAATTACATAAGAATACAACTAGATTCTCTAATTCACTTCCCGCCCACCGGTCCAGCCTACTCTCAAACGACCGGGTCTTCTCTTTTGACTGCAACTAACAACAAAAGGGAGCTGGGGTGAGTACAAAATGTACTCAGGAAACTAATCATACAACAGTCATATAAATTTTAAAATAGACTACTTTACGGAAAATAGGTGATTAAATTACTTAAACCAAATTAAAACCACATGGTGCCACACATGAAAGTAAGCATTTCCAAATCCGGGAGTCATAGGGGTTAATATTAACGCTTTTACACTCTACAGAGGGATACTCCGACATCGACAGTGTCAACTAGAACCACACAGGCCTCTAGAAGAGCAGAGCCCCTTAACCCACTAAAACCCGAACACCTCAATTTACTTATGTCGGTCGCTCCTATGGATCCATCACTGACATGTTCCGTTTCAGGGCCGTCCCTAGCGGAGAACTCAGCTAGTCCCATACCTGGACTGTGACTGGTACAATACGGCTACCTTCGTAGCACCAAGTTTTACTTCAGAAAACATTCATATTAATTTCCATGTTATTTTTCAAATCCAATTAATTCCCATGTTATTTTTCAAATCCATATTTATGACAAATACCCGGTTTGTACCGGTGGCTCCAAAAGGATCCATCACCAAATACCGACACCGGCGTATTAGCCACAAATATTTCAACGGAATATCCACAACTCTCATATGAAATACAATATCATAATTTTAATATAAAAAAACTACTTCACAAAATATATGAGAGTTGTATAAAAAGCTTGCCTGAAATAGAAATATGTCTTGACATAAAACTCCAGATCGATATATAAATTCCAATAGAAAACCAGCTATATTTAATCTACATCAGTAGTATCAACTACCGATATACCAATACACCGTCGCATGCAAGGATTCTAGGTACGACCCGGCTCTCCTTCCCGACAGCATCTCCCTCTGAATAATATACCGTCGCTATCTTTCTCTAAAACTCTCAGCCAGCTCTCACTAATTTTCTCTAGGCGTTTCTCTCTGCTCTGGCTCTCGCTCACCGATCTATCTTGCTCTTGGTGGTCTCACTTCCTCTCAATGAATCGATGTGGGGTTAGATGAGGCAGCAACATCTATTTATAGGAAGGCAACATCGGTCTACAGCTAGGAAAATGTCTAGTCCACCGCTTTGCCGCTTGGCCTTCGACGTTAAGCTTCTGCCACCGCATACACTGAGCAAAAATATCAACGAGACACTAATTAGGCATGCATGTCAATGTCCACGTTGCTAGTACAGATAACTACTCATTTTTTTGGCCAAGGCATGACCTACACGTGCACCACCATGCAACCTATGACTAGCTTGTACTAAACGATTGCATGGATGCATGCTCAGCTCCATCGATGAATGCATTAGGAATACTAGTGACGATGCCCAAAACAAATCAATTCACCTGGTCAGGATGATTAGCTCCTTAATTTTATATTGCATGCACAAATAAATAATAAGATTAAACATTTGAGATTAGCCAAATCAAAATATTCATGGATCAAAACTATATTAGAAGGCAATTACAAAAATTAATTAATAGACTGAAAATCAGTTTTGTCACAGGGCCTTTGTTGCTGACACATTATTAATCTGGCTTAAGGGGTAAGAAATTTAAGCCAGCCGATATATAAAATGTAAACACAAAAAAAGCCAATTACTACTAAGGCAGTTCCCAAGTCATTGCTCGAGTTTCCGAGGTTCCATTAATTAGCTCATTCTGACATATAATTCGACATATGAGAGTTCGAGATACATACACTTCAACTAAGTGTAAAATGGATGAAGTAGTGCTACATTCCATGGCCTTTTCGACTCTTCTCCTGACCTGTCCGCCTTATTCTTCTCCTGTGCTTGAGCATCGATAAGATAGTATGCATCATTGTGTACTGTCTTGCTCACAATAAATGGTCCCTCCCATGGAGGTGATAGTTTATGCATATCGGCAGTGCGCTGCACTAGCCAAAGCACCAAATCTCCTTCTCGAAAAACTCGGGGATTTAATTTCCGGCTATGATAGCGTCAGATATTCTGCTGATATATGGCCGATCTAGACAATGTCAATTTTCTTGCCTCTTCTAGCTGATCAACATCATTTTGCCGGGCTTCTTGCACTTCAGCTTCTGCGTATTAGGGACCCTAGGCGAATCATGCACTATGTCGGCTGGTAATACAGCTTCTGCCCCATATACCAGAAAGGATGGTGTATAGCTAGTTGACCGATTCGGAGTTGTCATGAGGCTCCATAGTACTGCCGGGAGTTCGTCAATCCAACACCCCGTTGATCGCAGTAGCGGCTCATTGAGCTGGGGTTTTATCCCGACAGTACTAGCCCATTGGATCTCTCCACTTGCATGTTCGAAGCGGGATGTGCGACTAATGCAACATCGAGTCTTATCCTTTTGTCTCTACAAAATCGAGAAAATTCTCCCTTGGCAAAGTTTATGCGATTATCAGTTATTATTTTGTTGTGTGGGTACCCATATCTCAAGATGATATCTTTGAGGAATGACATGGCAATGGGACCATCACACTTTCTTATTGGCTTAACCTCAATCCACTTTGTAAACTTATCAACCATGACTAAGATATGAGTCATGTTGCCACGTGCCAGCTTAAACGGCCCAACCATGTCCAAGCACAATACAACAAATGGCCAAGTGATATGTATAGTTTTGAGTTCAGAGGATGGCATATGTATCTGTAACACCCTCGAATCGGCCCTATGCAAGTTTTAGCCCTTTTCTGCCAAACTCACATAGAAACGATTCAAGGACGCCCACCAGGCACTTTCGTGCAGGTGGAAAACGAAGTAATACCATTACACAACAGTCCTCGATGGGACCCAAGGAACAGATATATATACAACATGACTCCATGAGTCAAGAATACCGATATACAGTACAAAGATCCAAATCACCTTGAAATCGCTACAGCGTCCGAGTACGGACAAGATGCAAATGGGGTTAAGAGCCCTAAAGAATAACCAATGGCGTCCATAACCCTGCCCAGGCCAAGCCAGAAGGGTAACCCTGCTAACGACGTCGATCTCAAACCTGCTAAAACAAAAGGGGTGCCGACAAAGGGCAAAGGAAAAAGAGGAGCGTCAGTACTGAGGCCAGTACACGGCGAGTCTAGAATTCGGCGGTCCTCGCCTACATAGGTATGGTGGACTGAAGCGGCAGCGAAGCATGCACTAAATAACCTATAGAGACTCGATTCATCTATCGGCTATTAGAGAGGGATAAGAGAGACCTATTCAGATCCAACCTGATACTAACACCAATCATACCCATCCTGGTATTCCCCCTCGAGACCAAACGAGGAAGTCAAACCAAGGAACTCACACAGTTGGCAGTTTTATTCATTCCATTATAGTTGCAGCACTTACTAGTCGGATATAGATATCATGAGTCATCCTGATAGCATAAGTAGTGGGCAGTTTTAGTTAACCATTCAGTGGTAGTTGCAGTACTTACTAGTCAGATACAATTAACATGTGACATCCCAAACCCAGCAGTAGTTGGCACTTTTATTTCATTCCATTGGAGTTGCGATACTTACTAGGCAGATATAACATGACACGATACACACCAGTTCCACCAGTTGTTGGCACTTTTATTATCCATTCCATTATACTGAAGCCGATTACTAGTCACATATTAAGTCAAATTTATAGCACTACTTTAATTATGCTTGTCTATGATCGAGATATTGTGCTCCAAGTCGTCCATAACCGCGGACACGGCTTTCAGAAAGATTTACCCTGCAGGGGTGCACAAATAGCAATACACACACGATCAACCTCGGAAAAACCAACTCAAAACCCAACGAGGCTTTCACGACAAAGCAGTCACAGGATTCATAAATTATTTCAGGAGGCCACCCCACTAAGCTACCCGCGACGAAGTTGGTCGGCTCCGAGATGGACCCAGGGTTTGTGTGGACGGCGGTAAACGACTGGGAACCCGAAAGTGTGACTGGGCTTGTCGATACGGTGAAAACGTGTCACGATCCAAAACAGTACAGGTGCTGCACGCACAATCGTAAATAAAGCGGTAAAGCATGGCATAAGTACAGGATAGTAATAAAACCACAAACTAGTTTGTGGCCCCAAGAAATAAGAAATGAATCAAGCTCTGGCTAAGGGGATTCATGGTCCCATATGCGGATAGTGCGATAGTCAAGGAACAGGTATCAAGTACTCGGGGTCCTACGGGACACATGAGCGTGGAAGAACCAAATAACATCTATTGCTCATCGATGCCTCTGCATTAGTTATATCTATTCCCAGCAATTTAACAGTTGCATTTAAAGTCATGATCATCTCCACCATTTATCATGTGTCAACTTGCCGTCAACGGTAAAATGATGACGACGTGAAGCAACACATAAGCAAGCAGTTACGACTCGCAAGGCTGACTATCTATCAACCAACAGGCAATAGGATGTGTCCATGGCAATATAGAGGCTGCAAGGAGTATAAATGGTGCACGGAAACTAAAGCATCGCAACACGGATAGCAATAGATCAACAGGAGGAAATAAAGACTATAAAAGCAAAATAGGTAGAAAGAGGGAGATGCTCACCTGGGAAATACTGCCGAAGGATCATATTCGGAGAACTTGTCGATACTCGCATCAACTCATCGGCCTAATCCGCAAAGAAGCAAACACTAGAAGAAACACCGGATGCAATATTTAATACTACGGCAGAAGATCCGGCATGATTATGATATGATGCAGATGCGGTGCAATTAGGTAGTATTAAGCGGAACCGGGGTCCCGACAATTAATTAATTGGTTCCAGTTATTTAGATACCCCGCAATTTAAATGTTGTATTAACATGGCAAAACATGACATCGGTTCGCTACACAAATTTAAATGGAGGCAGTATAAGACTAGGCTTACCCGCATATGAGCTTCATATTTAATTATGAGGTGACTCGACGAAGTATCCCCAACCAAATCAATATGTATGCGAGTATGGCAGTTTATATGCAACAATTATATCTAGCAATTTATAAAATAGGGTCGGGTTACACATCTGGATTCGGGAGATCTTGGGTTCCGACGGTTCGGGTCTGGGTCTCAGGGTTCGACCGGGATCGAGGTTCAAATACAAGATGGAGAACTTGGGTTCCAAGTGGTCAATCTTGCCGTCGATGGCGAACTTGAATGGATCAGGTACCGGTGGTCTTCGGGTCCGAGTAGACGGTTATGGCGTCCGGGATGAAGAACTTGGCATATCCGTATCGGCGACCTTGGCGTTCGGCACCCTACGAAGTAGATCTTGGAGTTCCGCGATGATCTTGTCGGTTCCCTGTCGAAGGCCTTGGCGCTCCGGATTGGTCTCGGTTCCGGGAACTGTTCTTGGCGACTCCCGTCTCCGGGAGGAAGAGATCGGTGTTCTGCGAAGTAGATCTTGTCGTTCCGACTTTATCATCGATGGCAAAATTCCTCGGTCGCATCGTCAGTAGTCGGTCTTGTCGATGCCCGAAGATCTTGGCGAGTCCAGGTACACGGACGCAACATCAATTGCGAAGATCTGAGAGTCTTGGTCAACTATTGTTACCAAGTGGCAGAACTCATTCCACCAAAAACCACAAGGTCGCCATGCTGCAAGCTTGAGCATGAGCAGCTCCAGATGCACATCGACCACCTCACCAACCCTTCACCGTCAAACAACAACACTCCACAAGTGGAAAAGGCACCAACACCGGAAAGAGGTTCAAGACACTGTGCAGCTACAGGACGTGGACCGCACGAGGACGAGGAGGCCGGCGAGGAGCAAGGCGGCACTGCAGAGGAGCCCAAGGCTGACGGCGGATCGAGGCAGGACACGAGGGGTCTTGGCGCCCCGGAGGCGAGCAGATGGGCGGCAGGCGACGGGGCACCGGCGAGGCTTGCAGGGGAACGGGCAGAAGCCGAACCACTTTGACGGCTGAAGGCGAGCTCGCTGCCGAAGGATGGTCGAAGGAGAGGCCATGGAGGAGCTCCAGGTGGACGCCGCGCCTGGTACCGGTGAGGAGCCCAAGGTGGCACTGGAGAAGGACGTTCAACGGCGGCCGGACGCGGCGAGGGGCTCGAGGTCGCGGAGGGATCCTAGCGAGGTTGGGCTCGAGGAGGGCCGCAGGTAGAGCGGTGGCCGGCTCCGGGGCCTGGTTGACAGAGAGGGGCGTAGGGGCGGCCGTGACGCACGGCGACGAGGAGCTCGGGGAGGATACGCGCACGCGGAGGCGAGGGAGGCGGCCGTGACGCGGGGAAGATGATGGCGGGGACGGCCATGACGACGAGGAAGGCGGGCTGGGCGCGTGGTGCAAATGGAAGCCATCCGTGACGGCGACGGCTGGGCTCGAGGAAGCGCGCCACGCGGGAAGGCGCAGAAGAGGAGGGGCTCGGGGCAGAGCCCGCTGGCAGCGGCGGACGGGGATCGAGCATGGCCAGAGGAAGGAGAAGGAGGCGTGCGGGAGGGTAGGTGGCGATCGCGATGGGGATCGAGCGAGGAGCGGGGTCACGTGCGCTGACGCGGGTCACATCGGGGTGGGTCCTGGGTGGAGCGTGGGGTGGGGTTGTCGCGTGTCGGTGCGGGAGAGATGGGGACGCGGACGCGTCGGTAGTGGGGATCGAGGCCACATGGTGGAGCGTGTCCAGGTGGGTGGGACGGTTGGATAGGTGGGCGAGAGAACTGGGGAGTGGGGCCAGCAGGGTGAGGTGGCGAGCAGGGATTGGCTCGGGTGAGGTGGCGGCTGGGAGGGAGTGGTGGTGGGCTGCGCGCCCAGGCAGGAAAAAGGAGGTGGGGCCAGATGTTGTCGGGAGGTGGTGGTGGTGAGGCGGGAGCAGCAGGCGGGAGGCGGCGGCTGAAAAAGGGAGTTGGAGGGAGGAGGGGGTAGGTAGGCTAGGGTTTGGGTAGATCTAGGGGTACGGTGTTTTGGGGGTGGGCGGCTGGGCCGGTTCGGGCCTGGTTTGGCCGCCCCCTAAAAATAATATAAATATTTTATTTGTCACAACAAGACTTTTATACTCCATTTTTAGACGAAACAAAATAATCCGGAGACCCGGGTTTGATTTGAATTTAAGATGGGGATATTAAAAAAAACAAAATAGGTTTTCGAAAATAGTTTTTAAACAAACCATGCATGATGATGACGATGCTCAAATGCAAAGTGGCATGATGACATGAGCATGCGGTCATGATGATGCAATGCACAAAACACAGCGATTTTCTAGTAGTGGTTTTTGCGGGGCGCCACAGTATCTTTCTTGGATACCTCTAACACCCATAACACTTTGTCACAAGGTCCTCAGCCTCTTGCAAAGCACTAGGCCAATAAAATTGATGCTGAAATGCCTTGGCGGCTAAGGCTCTATACGAGGTATGATGCCCACATTCGCCCTGATGTATACCCCGGAGGATTTCCTGTCCCTTTGCTCGATTAATACACCGCTAAAGGACACTAGTGACACTTCTTTATACATATCACCATTTATTATAGTATAGGATTTTACCCTTCTTTGAATCTATCTGCCGAGGACCTCATCACTTGGTAAACTCCCATCTTTCAAAAAGCTCAGAATTGGATGTGCCCAAGCTGGTACCGCATAGGCTGAGAGAACAACTTCATAAATCTCCATTGGGTCAACTGAAATAACTTCTCCTGGGTTAAGCTAAACAGTCCCTGGGTTCTGTGAGGTAGTCCTCGGGTTTGCCGAGGTAGTCCCCATGTTACTCGAGACACTTCCCCAATCAATATCTATTGGGACAACCTCTGACCCTGGATTGGCCGGGATATGCATTGACTCAGATTCTGCCGGGGGAATTCCTTCCCAGAGAGGGGAGATCGTCGCCATCAACACCACCATCAAGCTGGACTTCATCAGGATCATCATCATCACCATCTTCACCATCATCACCATCAGCACCTTCATCACCATCTTCATATCGCTGTAACAATTGGGTTGAATCTTGCATAGTTCTTAGGGGAAACTTTCCCGGTGTTGATTACTCTTTGTAGTTGATGCTATTGAGTGGAACCATTGAATTATTGTTTATGTTCAGATTGTTATACATCATTATTCCATCTCTGATCATGATCCATATGATGTCTTATGAGTAGTTCGTTTTGTTCTTGAGGACATGGGAGAAGTCATGTTGTTACTAGTGGAGTTGTGTTGAGAAAGATTCAATAGTTTGATATTTAAGTTGTGGTGTACTTATTCTAGTGGTGTCATGTGAACGTCAACTACATGACACTTCACCTATATGGGCCTAGGGGAATGCATTGTGTATTTGGCTACTAATCGTAGGGGTTGTCGGAGTGAAAGAAACCAAAACCCCTGTTAGGAAACCATTACACATGGGACATCAGGGTCTTAGAGTTCAAAGTTGTGGTTAGGTTTCTACCTTAATTACTTCCTTGTACTTGTGGATGTTTGCAAGGGGTATAATCACAAGTATGTATTAGTCCTAGGAAGGTCGGTACATTAGCACAGGTTCACCCACACAACACTTACCAAGCTAAAGAAGATTAATCAACTATATGAAGCGAAAGCACTTGATAGTCTTTCCGTGTGTCCTCAAGAATGTTTGGTCATCTTAAGTAATACAACCGGCTTGTCCTTTGCTGAATAAAGGATTGGGCCACTTGCTGCATTTATTCCTACTGTCTTTTATTTACTCGTACTTTATTTACTTGCATTATCAAAAACCCCTAAAAATCCGTTTGCTAAGTATTTGCAGAGAATTCCTGATCCATACCACTAGACGGCACCTTCTGCCCTTCGTTGGGTTCAACACTCTTACTTATCAAAAATACTACGATACACCCTCTATACTTGTGGGTCATCAAGACTATTTCCTAGCGTCGTTGCCGGGGAGTGAAGCGCTATTGGATAGTGGAACTGGTAAAGGAAACTTCTACTATGAGTATTGTTTACTTTTGTTAGTTACTCTATTTTCAATATGGATAATTCGCTGAGTTTCTTATTTCGTAATTCTACTACCACTGCTAAGCTAGTAGATGAACCACCACCTGCTGAGAATGATGCTTTTAAAATACCTACAAGAATTATTGATCGTGTTATGGATAACTACTATGTTGGGGATGGAACTGTCCAACCCGATGATCATTTGCTCTTTATACACGAATTATGCGGGTTGTTCAAGTGTGCAGGTATCACTACAGATCAAGTTAAGAAGAAGTTATTCGCATTATCACTAAAAGGAAGAGCTGAGGACTGGTATAAGCTGCTGAAGAATGGTCAAGCTCTTGAATGGGAGGAAATAGTGCCTCTCTTTTATTCAAGGTTTTATCCTCCTAGTGAGATTCATAAAGATCGGAATCAAATATACAACTTTTGGCCTCTTGATGGAGAGAGTACGGCTCAAGCTTGGGGGAGATTGAAGTTACTAATGCTCAAATGTCCCATTCATGAGCTCCCCAACAATATTATTATCAATAACTTTTATGCAAGGCTTTCTCCACATGATAACGATTTATTGGATGCTTCTTGTGCTGGACCATTCACTCGCATGGAAGAAGAAGCTAAATGGGATCTTCTGGACCGTATTCAAGACAATGATGAAGCTTGGGAGAATGACAAAGTTAGAAAGTCAGGTATAAATTATGATTATGAATGCATTGAATCTTTTATGGGAACTAATGACTTTCAAAATATTAAAAATGCTTATGCTCTAGACTCTCAAGCTATTGCAACTTATTTTAAGGCTTTTGCTTCCTACATTGAAGTGCCTAAAAAGAAGTGGAATAAGTATCATGAAACTTATAAGGATATTGCTAAGAGTGTTCCTGCAAGAAATACTAAAGTTTATACTGCTAATCATGTTTTACCTAAACCTTACATTGAGAAAATGCCTTTCGCAGTTAAGATAAAGGAACATTCTATGATAGCTAGTATGGTTAATGAAAGTACAAATAATGCTGCTGAACCTGATAAACAAATGGATGATGAACCTATAATGGAAAATGTGAAAGATTTTGTCACTAAATATGTAGAAGAGGGACACACTATCCTTTGTAAGGATACCTCTAAAATAGTGTTATAAGAACTAGTATGCCTGTGTTTTCTGTTAGAATAAGTGATCATTGCTATGATGGTTCTTGTGATAGCTATATTGTTAAGTTTATGCATGATACTGGAATTTACTGTGAGAGAGGGAAAAGTGTTCTTATGCATCTCAATAATATCAAGTTTCCTCGTTTTATGTTTAAAGTCTTTATATTGCGTTTGTTTTGCCTTCTTATGCTTGCGGTTTCTGGTTTCAACAATTTATTTTCTTACAAAATTCCCTTGCATAGGAAGTGGGTTAGACTTAAACATATGTATTTTTGCTTCTTAATGCTCTCGTTTACTTCAATTAATATTCTTATGTGAGCATCTTTGAAATCATCATGCCCATCTTAATGGCTATAAAGAAAGAGCTTTTTGGGAGATAACCCAATTTATTTTTGTTGTCAGTTTGCTTTTGTTTATTTGAGTATTGGAAGTTATTAACTCGGTAATAACCTCTCCTTATCCTTTTTGTTTGGTTTTTGTGTCAAGATCAACCTCTAATGAGAGAGAAGTAATATTTGGGGAAGTTGCTTTCCCGAAACAGATTTTTGTGCTTCACCGTAATAGTTCGTGAGAGATCTCTGTTTGTCGGATTGAGCTGTATTTTTTGTGCTTCTACCCCAGATTGTTATTTAACTTTTGTTAGGTTTGCACTTTTTGATTTGAGCAACAGAAGATTTTCGAAAAAATCCATCTTTACCTGCTGGTCTGTTTTGACAGATTTTGCCACTCTTGCATTTGCGTCTTAAATCGATTTCCTTTTTGAATTCTTTTTGGCTTTTTGGAAAGAGTTGCTACAGTTGCTTATGTTTGATGGTTTTCAGTTGAAATTGGACTTAAAAGGTTTATTAACTCGCTTATACTAATGTTGCTAATGAGAATTGTGTGAAATTTTATGTGAAAGAAAATTCCAGGTTATTGGAGAAAATGGTGTAATAAGAAAGTGAAAGGTTTTATGATTCAAGCCATAAGAGTATGAAGATGAAGATATTGATGTTATTCAAGCGGTGACTCCAGAAGAATCTGCTAAAGACCAATTTCAGTGACCTGCGGAGTCCGTTTTCGAATAGGTAACAGTTCTGGTAAGAAAAGTTCCGTGAAAATTCTGTCCAGTTATATTTTTGCAGTTTTTATCCAACAAGGAAAGCTACGAAGCAAAAGAGGTACGGAAACAGAGCCTGGGTGGCTCACACAACCCTGTGGTGCGGGCCCACCCCTGGCCGCGCCACCAGGTGGTGTGGCCACCTCGGCCTCCGTCTCTGACCCGTTTTCTCCCAGTACCTTCCTTTTGTTGTAAAACTTCGTAATGTATAATCCCCCGGATCCCCCGAGGTTCGTATATCGTGTTCTCACCGTGTTTTTGTTTCGATCTGTTTTGTTCAGATGTCATTCATGGATTCATCTTCAAAGGATTACGAGCTACGATGCCGTCGTGAGCTCCATCGCAATCTTGAGCAGGAGACTCTCGTGGGATGGGTGAAACAAGAAAGGATCACAACTAGGTGAGAAGACATGGATTGGAACATCGGAGAGGAAGTAAAGGACATGACAGAAGGCATGAAGGGGCTGATACCTCTAGATCTCAGTTCCTGCCCTGCAACAGTGGAAGCTCTACGAGTAACTGATGAGTTCTGCGACAAGTACCATGCCTTGAGGAGGAAGGTGGATATGCTTCAAGAGGAGAATCACAGGCTCCGCAAGATGCTGGAAGATTTCCTAGCACCAACCAAGAGAATACCACCACCGAAGAAATAATTCGTCATCAGGTTTGGCATCCCCTTGGTTTGTTCCAAGCTTGGGGGAGTGCCGCGGTATCACATCACTATCTTCTATCGTTTTACCTTTTTAGTAGAGTCATATCATGAATAGAGAAGTTATCATGTAGGATGGTTTGCATTATGGAAGTGTCCCCTCTCTCGTTAGATATGTATCCATTGGTGTGAGTTGCCGTTATGGAATATTAATGAGAAGTTCTATCATTTACTCTTTTGCATATCTTATATTAGTTTTCAATTCATGATTATATGATTGATCTTGTCGTTAGTATTGGTATCACTTTGGGACCATTGAGATAATTTAGTTGGTTTTGGAAAACCTGGCTTGGTCAGTAGCAACACTATTTTTGAGAGTTGAATGAAAAAGATAAAAGTACTCTAAAGAATTATAATTTCATCATCTTTCTTTCTTGTTTTGCTTATAAGTTTAGTATTTTCTAGTTAAGATCTTTTGTGCTTCCAAGGAAGATTGCATGTTTGTTTTTATCACTTGTATGTTTGTTTGTTTCCTTCAACTCTTATACTTGCTACCCAGCCTTGTTAGCCAAAAACATGTACTGAGAGGGAATTCTTCTCGTGCATCCAATCCTTAAACCAAGTCATATGCCATTTGAGTCCACCATACCTACCTATTAGCATTATTGCTATTCCAAGAAATTCATGTTTTTATCTACCTTCCAAATTAAACTTGTTATGTGAAAATTAGTGATTAAAGCTCTCACGAACTTGATAGCACACTTTACTTTCTTGCACTTAATAAACTTGAACCATTGTGCCCATCTATGTTGCGTATATGCCTGCGCTTTGTAAGTTGGGAATTAGCAGAACCATGCTGTCATGGGGAACGTTTTCAACATTGCAGTGGTACTTTGTACCTCGTTGATATCATGTTCTTTTGTTTATGAATGTCGTCAGTGTGAAATGAAAGGGGAGCTTGTAAGTCCATGGAGTTATGCATGTGTGTTAGAGAAACGCCTGGGCCGCCGGTCTAATCCATGCTATCATGGTGGAAACCTACAGCGTAACAATAATGAGCATCTATGAAGCATTCTTCTTATAAAAAAAGAGATAGAGATTGAGAAAAAGAGAAAAAAATAAAAAAATGATGAGAAAAGAGGAAAGAGAGAAAAAAGCACCATATTCCCATGGTAAATAAGAAGATTTCTGAGATGCTTTTTGTTTGCTTGCCTTGTCATTTTGATATGGGGATTCTTCCGTATCATCGGGCAAGGGGTACCCCATTGGTGGTTCTCCATGATACGCATGTGCTTACTATGACAAGAACTTACCGGTGACTAAACTTGAGTATCATGAGGAGCGGCCCTCCTATTCAAGGGACATGAGATTTTCAATTTACAACTTGTCAAGCATGTCCTCATATTTGATCACTTTAACCTTAATCACCTAAAGATGCATATGATAGGGGCAATGAGAGCTGAAAGCTAATAAGTATCATAATTTTTGGGAGCTCTTTATGAAACTTGAAATCCCTGCTTCCCTCTGCGAAGGGCCTTTCCTTTTACTTTTTAGTTGAGTCAGTAAACCTACTCCCTTCTATCTCAGCAAGTATTTTGAGTTGTTGTGTTTCATTCATTCATATGATGATTTATTCAATCATGTTTCTTATGTTCCTTGTTTTGCACATTGCTCTTATCTTGGTGTCTACTACTTTGAAAGCTATCTTTGAAAATCAGTTATTTGTGAACTCCAGCAAATTGTCAACTATTCTTCGACCAAGAGCTAAGTTTACCATTACCAATTATGATTCACTTCATGTATCTTTATTGTGTTTCCTTTACTTATTGCAAGTTAAGTTATATAATAGTGAGTTGTATTCTATTATGATCTATGTATTGATGAATGTGATGCTTCTTGTCCGTATTCTGTTATCGATTCTTCACTCCATAAACCTGAGGTCATGTTTATTGAGCTCAGTTTCGCTTGGGGACAAGCGAAGTCTAAGCTTGGGGGGAGTTGATACGTCCATTTGGCATCACTATTCTATATCATAATTTACTTTTATTCATTGATATATTTCATATTAAGTAATGATACTTATGTCATTTCATCTATTTTTGCATGGTTGATGACCTTTGGAGCATGGAAAGCTGCAGTCAGGATTCTGATGGAAAAGGGGCTGTTTGGAGGCGAAATTTGCGAAGATCAGAAAATCCAGGAAAATACATGGAAAATCCTATTTTTCCAGAAGACGAAGAAAGCCAGAAGGGGAAGCGGAGCTGGGCCACAGGGGGCCCACACCACCCCCTGGCACGGGCCACCAGGTGGTGTGGCCGCCCTGGTCCACCCCTAGCTCTCCCCTCTGGCGTATATTATCCTCCCAAAACCCTAAGCCCCAGGGAGGGACCAGAGAAAGATTCCGCCGCCTCTACGGGGCGGAAAGTGCCGAGAGAGAAAGATCTCTCCAGCAGACAGAATTCTGCCAAGGGAATTCCTTCCCAGAGAGGGGAGATCGTCGCCATCAACACCATCAAGTTGTACTTCATCGGGATCATCATCATCACCATCATCACCCTCAACACCTTCATCCCCATCTCCATATCGTTGTAACAATTGGGTTGAATCTTGCATATTTCTTAGGGGAAACTTTCCCGGCGTTGATTACTCTTTGTAGTTGATGCTATTGAGTGAAACCATTGAATTATTGTTTATGCTCAGATTGTTATACATCATTATTCCATCTCTGATCATGATCCATATGATGTCTAGTTCGTTTTGTTCTTGAGGACATGGGAGAAGTCATGTTGTTAGTAGTGGAGTTGTGTTGAGAAAGATTCAATAGTTTGATATTTAAGTTGTGGTGTACTTCTTCTAGTGGTGTCATATGAACGTCGACTACATGACACTTCACCTATATGGGCCTAGGGGAATGCATTGTGTATTTGGCTACTAATCATAGGGGTTGCTGGAGTGACGGAAACCTAAACCCCCGTTAGGAAACCATTGCACAAGGGACGTCAGGGTCTTAGAGTTTAAAGCTAAGGTTAGGTTTCTACCTTAATTACTTTCTTGTACTTACGGATGTTTGCAAGGGGTATAATCAAAAGTATGTATTAGTCCTAGGAAGGTCGGTACATTAGCACAGGTTCACCCACACAACACTTAGCAAGCTAAAGAAGATTAATCAACTATATGAAGCGAAAGCACTTGACAGTCTTCCCGTGTGTCCTCGAGAACGTTTGGTTATCTTAAGTAATACAACCGGCCTGTCCTTTGCTGAATAAAGGATTGGGCCACTTGCTGCATTTATTCCTACTGTCTTTTATTTACTCGTACTTTATTTACTTGCATTATCAAAAACCCCTAAAAATTCGTTTGCTAAGTATTTGCAGAGAATTCCTGATCCATACCACTATCTAGCACGTTCTGCTCCTTGTTGGGTTCGACACTCTTACTTATCGAAAATACTACGATACACCCCCTATACTTGTGGGTCATCAGTCGGATGGAATAATACACTCCCGTTCGGATTACTCAATGCCGACATATTCAACTAAGCCAACTAAGCCAGTACCACTACTTCTTGAATCCTCTTCTTCTCCTGCGCAATGACCAGTGACTCAGCCAGATTTGATCCGGCTGAGGCACACTCCATTGAGCGCCTAAAGTCCCCAGCAATAGTGATGACCCCATTAGTCCCTGGCATCTTCATATTCAAGTAACTTATGTGCGTACTAGCCATGAACTTGGAAATGTTTGGCCTACGAAGCAATGCATGATAACAACTCTGTAGATCCACAACTTTGAACGACAGATTTTATGTCCTACAGTTATCCCTCATGCCGAATAAGACATCTATCCGAACTTTACCAGTTGGCTCATAGGACAACCCGGCACAATGCCATGGAATGTGGTCTTAGTCGCCTGGAGCATGTTTTTCGAGATACCCAACTTGTGCATTGTGTCCTTGTATAATATATTGATACTGCTGCCATTGTCAATGAGTACCTTTAAGAACTTCACATTTATATTCGGCCCGATAAATGTCAGGTCAAGCACTAGAGCATATGATCCAGGACTCGGCATGAGATTGGGATGATCCTTTATGCACCAGGTGATCTCTTGGTCCGACCAATACATGTACTTAGGCACTGTCGGCATAACTGTGTTGACCTCCATGTGTTGCCTCTACACACTTTGCTTGTCATTTTCCTCTGTGGTAAACACACAATAGCTCTAGTGATGCTCCCTATACTCATTTTGGCCGTCATTACCGAGGTTTTTATAGTTTCCTAGGTTCAAGTTGTTCACTTGATGCACTGCATCTCTTCTCTCCTGATTATCATACCTCGGTGGTGGCAGAGGTAGAACTAGCTATTGAGCATTTCCTCTCGTGAGATGTGTCTGATGTGGCGCCTGAGGCGTACCCATATCACCCATTGCACATTGCATCCATGCACACTGTCGAGTCATATGATTCGTCGGTTTAATACTCGGATTCTGCGTGTGAAATTTACACGGATGATCTAGCATAGACTCATAAGTGTATCTCAGCCTCTCCTACCAATGTTTCTTCTGCTCATTAGTCCATGTTTTCTTGCCATCAGTTTTCTATGTCCACTATTGGCTACTGTTCTTCTATTGCTGGCTACTCCCAGCACCTAGCTGATCTTGGTTCACTTCTTCAACATGATTTGAACTATACCGATAATCCAGCCTTTCATATCTCCTTTTACCTCATAACTCATTCTTCCGGGATGACCCAACCCTATCCCTGGAATAATACTCCTCATTCGGCTCAGCCGACATAAGTAGGGGTTGGTGGATCTCCCAATGCATATGAATCTACAATCTTAATGGTTTCAGCAAACATAGTTGGCATATCTCTCTGTAGCCTTTGCCATAGTACACTTGCATGTCTACACCCTTGTGCAAACCATGCAATTTCCTTCGACTCAATCACACCTTCACATGAGTTGTGCAGCATACACCATCGAGTCAAAAACTCTCGGTCAGTCTCATTCGGCATTTGCTTACACATTCACAAGTGATGTGGCATATTCGGTCTCTTGTATGTACTGGTAAATTTATCGATGAACATCTCCTCAAAATCTAACCAATAGTTGATACTTCCCGCCGGTAGATTATTCAACCAAACTCTCGCTGGTCCCTCTTAACATCTGGGAACATACCTCACCACCCATCTGAGGTTTCCCTATGTGATGTGCATAGTTGTGGCAAGGTCAATCAACCAATCTTGTGGCTTGGTGCTACCAGCATATGTCTTTGTCCCCTGGATAGCTGAAAGTTCGGCACACGTGGCTCCCTCAGAATCCGAGGTCCAAAACATGCAGGACTCGTAGGACCTTGTCCTTCCATCATTTCTGACATATAAATTCTATCCAATTTCAACCTTGCATCATCTGGCTCTAAGTTCCTGTTTCCCAGACGAGATCCCATGGCATTTCCCATCATGTGATGATCCGTCCTAGGAAATCCGGCATTGGCCATAGTCGAATAACCATCATTGTATCTATTTTGACCGGATGAGCGTACTAGTTCTGCATAGCTGGCCCCGCACTTTGCTGTGGGCGAGGTATATGATGATACTAGTGTTGCTGAGGTGGACATTGCCCCTGCTCCAGCCAAATTACGCTGGCCGGTGTTGCCGCGCCCAACATTTCCTTGACTCGCATTGCCTTGGTCCAGGTTCCCGTGACCACCATTACCTCGACTAGCACTTCCTCGATCAGCATTGCGCTATGCTGCTTTTGAATGAGATATGCCCTAGAGGCAAATAATAAATAGGTTTTTATTGTCGTATCTCAGTTAGTTCGTAATTGTTTCATATTGTTCTATAACTGTATCAAGTGGAAACATTAGTACAGGTGTCGTATGAAACAAACCAAGTCCCTATTAGCCTCTATTCATACTAGTTCGTTGGTCAAGCGATGATCAAGGTTTCCTGATCATGGGACATTTATGCCAATTGACAACGAGGTCATACCATTGGTGAATGATGTGATGGACATTCCTCAAAGATTGCGACACGATCAAGTCACAGAGTTCATTGTTGCAAAGCTAGAAACGTAGTCTCCTTCTACTTAGATCGTGAGATCATACAACTCACTATTTCCTGAGGCTACTTTGGCTGCATCAAACGTCACTTAGTAACGCGGTGATCATAAAGGTGTACGTTAGGTATTCCAGAGGAAAATTATATGACATGTGACTCAAAAGCGGAATTTTTTCAACCACGATGACAGGTAAGATACATAAGGCCGGCTTGGTGAGATTATATCTATAAATGTTGCAACATGTGACTAGGTCACGGGGATGTAATATCACGGTAACAAGTAAAATAGAACTCGTCGGTAACGAGATTGAACAAGGTATGTGATACCTATGATCGGATCTCGGACAAGTCATATCAGATAAACAAAGGGAATTGGACTCAATGTTTTATGGTTCATACGACATCATCATCGTGGAATGTACAGGGGTCATCATGGGCATCCCGGTCCCACTGTTGATTATTGATAGAGATCATGTCTGTACCATTCCTAATCCATGAGGGGATACACTTAAGGGTACGATGAGCTAGAGATATTATGTAAGTTGGAATCACAGTATAGAAAGAGAAACTAAAATCGTTCTAGGGAGAGATCAGAATTTGTTCGGAGAAAGAAGGAAAGGAAAAGGCCGAAAGGTGTTTCGGATAAATGGCAATTTATAATATACATTTATTATATGTTAACTGTGAAATAACATATTATAAATAAATATTCAATTCAAATTTACAAAGTGACTTTATCATTAGGCCAAAATCCCGGAGGAAATTGGCCCAGGAAAAAGGCACGCAAAAAAGGGAAAAAGAACATAGCAGGAAAACTGTTCCTGCCACTTGTGGGCCTGACAGCCCACTTAGGCGCATGGGTGGGCGGCACTAGGTGTCGCGCGAGCGGCAGGCAGCTGGCCACCGCTTGCAGGACGCTACACCACAGCCCAGCCGGGCAGCGCTGGCGCCAGGCTCTGTTGGGCCCAAGCCAGCCCACCCGGGATACTCCCTCCGCCTGGCCTCGCTGCCCCGGGCTAGTGCGCATAGGATGGGCCATGCGGGCGGGTGGCTAGCCCACCTGGCCTCGCCTCCCTGCTGCCCACCGCTGCAGGCCGCCAGCTGCCACTAGGCCGTGGGTGGCATAGCTGGCCCACCCGGCTAGCCATAGTTGATGTTTTCCCAGTTTTCCTTTGTCTATTAGTCCCACATGGCTAACCTAATGGGGAGGGCACACCCCCCTCGGCCTATATAAAGGGGTGCCCATGGGTGGGATAAACAACACAATTTGAGAAGTCTTTTGGTTAACTTTCTCCCTCTCTCTATACCTTGTGACCATGGCCCCATGTATGGGCCATGCAAACAAGGCACACCTGCAGCACGCTGTTGTGCCGCAGGGATTCCAAGCCGGAGATCTACTTCCGCACTCCCGGCAGGATCGGGGAAACGGAGGTCTCATCGTACATCATATGTGTACGAAGCCACGAGGTGCAACACTTGGGGCACTTTGGATGTCGTGAGCCGGAGCTGCTGCACGATGAAGATGGAGAAAGGGATGACCTGCGAGGAGCTTCACGACCTTGAGGCCGGCTACGAGTTCGACTACATCAACCATGTTCCCCTCGGAATGTTAATAGCGTATAGTCTACAAGGGTATATTATATATGCTCCGGTTGTTACTACATTACTACATTAATTCATATATAGATCTTGGGCGTTAGGAAGTTCCAATGTAGGAATTTTTTGTTTTCTGCTACGGAACCCTTTCATCTTTGCCTTGCCCATCCACATTTGGGTCATATGGTACCATCTTCTTGTTCCTTCTACCAGAGGTTACAACCTCATCTCCCCTTGGGCCTGCACCAGGTGATGATGCTGCCCCGACCGATCTAGCAGGTGCACCCCTAGCCGAATGAATGACACGGGAAGCACCTGCTCTTGCCGGGTTAGTCCCCATTTTGCTGGTTTGCGATGCACACCATCTCTATGAATCTATCTTGTTACCTTTGCGAGGCCTCACCAGATAAAGAAGGTATCTCGGCAGCTACTGCATCTGCAACCTTGAGGTTCTTTGCCGGGGTGCTGTACCTCGGCAAGCCTATAGACATTGGGTTACCCGAATCTATTGTCTTTGGCACATATTCTTTATCTATTTCACTAATGAGGTTCTTTCCCCTAATATTTACATCGTCCATATGAGTGGGACCGGTGTTAATCTTATTGGCCCTAGTGTACTCACCCAGGGTGATGTTCAATGCTTGCTGAGCCGCTGCTATTTTCTTGGCTCCCTCAAGCACCTTCTGTCGAGTGTCCTCTAGCTCGGTCGGTGCCTGTGTTGGATCTACTATGGGATCTACCAGCGTAGTCAAGCTCTCTATGGCATGCTGGAGTATGTTTTCCGGCCTCTCTAGTGGAGGAAACCTCGAACGAGTTACCTTGAGAGTTGTTTCCCCATCCCCGGCCGGATCTTTGCTCGTACCAGCATCCGATGCGGTCATCATCACATCGACGCAGCAGGCGGGGCGAGTGATACACGGACCACGAGCCACGTAGAGAGGAGGATCTGCAACTATGATGACTCGCTGTGGGAACATGCAGGAGACGTCGACAACGACGTCGACCTTGTGTGCGCCGAAGCTGACGAACTTGCTGTTGCGCGGGAGAGGGCGGTTGCCGAAGTTGCCCACGCTATCACTGACTAAGTCTAGCGAGCCGAATCGCTAAACCAGCCTAGAGACGATGTGCTCCCCAGATGTGATGAAGTTTCCAATCCAGATAAACACACCAGTTAGCACTACTACTGGCCCCAAAGTGGGTGCTAACTGTCGTGGTGGTGTCATGGCAGATGCCATGGGTAAGCTAAAGATGGGGCTTATTGACACTAGTGGTATCCAAGGAGGGATAGTGCGGTGAATTCGCACACGAAGAACACAAACAAACACATGATATACCTAGGTTCGAGGCTCTCCTAAAGAGATAAAACCTCTACTCCTGCACTAGATCTTATATTATGATGTCTAGAGCAGTACAAGTGCTCCTTGAGCTATATCGAGAGGAAGAAGTTGAAGTTCTTCTACCTCTCCTATGCTCTAGGGCTTACACAATGAATCCACCCTATCCTTGGAGGCCCTGGGTCACCTTATAAAGGGGTGACCAGGTTACAACTAGGGCATACGTGGCTTGGATATTCCCTGGAGATGCTTGTCTCGAAATAGTAGTTCAGCGCCCTCTTTTCCTCTTTCGCTAGCCTCTGCGCGGCAATGGCTTAGTGTCCATGCCGTCTGACCATTGTGGCCAGACACTGTCATATTTGTGAACCTCTGCTCTGTCTCTGCTCCTCTGGCCTTTGTCCCTAGCGCTTGTCTCTCCCTAAATTCCCGTGAGAGAGAGAAAGGTGCCGACCTTGGGGCCGGCTCACTCCTTCCTGAGCACGTCAATCCCTGACTCGGTCCAGTCCGGATGACTCGGCCAGGATGATACCTGCAATCATGAAACAACCTAGACATCGTGCTGACATACAATATATGCCGGCCGAGTCTTGTCGGTGCTGTCCGGTCTTGGGTAACCCGACCGTAACTCGGTCGGCCCTTATGTACCTCGGCCAGCTCACGCTTTAGCCTCTCTATACCTCGGTGGACTCCGTCCTTATACCTCAGGTTGACCCTATCTGGGGTCATCCCCCCAACATTCATCCTTCCAAACTAGCTGACTCGGTTTTAAATGGCATACCTTAATGGAGAGAAAGGACAATGGAGTACAAAGACCAGAGTTTAGCTGCTCGACTCAGATTCTACTAGCAGATTGACCAGAATTCACACCCGTTTGAGAAGGAACTACTGTCAGCCTAAAAAAGCTACTATAAGTTCATACTTACTTAAATGATCTCCACTTTATATAATACATGTTTTCCTTATTCTTTGTTTTAACCTATTCCACCATATTTTACCAGGCTGCAGTTAAAACCAAGCATGAGTCCTCAGAAGGCATGACTGAAAGTTGTGATTCCTCTTCCCATCCATCCTCCCATTGCATTTTTGAAGCAAGAAACTTACTTAACATTCCACCTAGAACAACTCATGCAGGTGATAAATATATAAAGTTTGTATTGCATGCAGAAAGAAAAGGTGTAGCTGCTCTTAGATTTGTAGCTTAAATGTTGAAGAAAAGTACACATTGAAGCGCATCGCCATTTACCGATATCTTATTGATGGTACCAACTCTTTGTAATCTTTTAAAATACAGAACTTGTCTAATGATGTGTTCTAACAAACTTTTATTGTTGTGTAATACGTAGTTTAAATGCCCATGTTTATTAATTGATGTCTTGACATTCCTACGTTGTTCTGCAAACAAGTCGGCACTACTAAAAAGGTCGAAATAGTAATAGACTGAACAGTGAAAGGACGAAACAGTAACAATATGAACATTGAAAGAACATGAATGGCGGACCATGAACGGTCTAAAACAAATAGTAGAGGCCAGAACAGTAAAAGACTAGAACAGTAAAAGGCCAACACAGTAAAATATTAGAATAGTAAATGACCAAAATAATAAAGGCTAAAAGAATAATATGTCAGAATAGTAATGAGCCAAAATTATAATGGGTCTAAACAGAATGCCAGAATAATAAAATGCCCCAATCAAAATGGGCCAAAACAGTAACATACCTGAAAAGTAAAAGGGCATATTGGCAAAAGACCTTAACAGTAACATACCTTATGCACAGTGACAGGCCTTCGATAGGCCTAAATAGTACCGGGCCGACATGGTGTAAGCCACTACTGGGACGCATAGTGTTAGGCTGACGTGTGCCTAATGTAGGCCAAAACAGTAACGTGCCAAAAAGTTAGCAGGACACAGCTGGCCAAAACAGTAACGGTCTAGCTTACTACTGGGCTTTTCTAAGGGCCCGGTCCACTTAATAATTACCAGGTCTTGACTGGGCTGACTTCTATCATGGTTTTTGTGACGGTGGTAACTGGCCGTTAACATTATTTGTCACATGGCAGTTTGCATGACATCGGCTATCAACGGAGCTCGCGAAAATGATCTACAACGACACGTAATTCCGTGGTTGAAGGGTGCGATCTGCCACAGTTGCAAAAAAACCATGGTAGATTCTTTCGTGATGTGTATTTTAGCACGAAGGCCATCCATCGTATATGACTTTTTAACCACGAAAAACAGGCCTTCAATCATGAAAACCGTCCGTTGTAAAAGCCAAATTTTCTTGTAGTGTTGGTTGATCGGGCTGACACAGTGATCTACCCTCCATGGCGTAGACCGACGACACACAGATCAGAGTCGATGGATACGTTATAGTTGATGTCCTAAGAGATGAGGACGAATACAGACCAACGATGGAGACGACACCGAGGAGAGCGGATGGCAGCAACGCATCAAGGCATCCCTTGTGCAGCGTGTCCAGCCTTGCTGTATGGTTGATGCCAAGCTGACCGGTGTAGAGTCGATGTCGATATCAGAGTAGAGGTGCGTTGGGACGACGGACGGTAGACCACGTAATCCGATCTATGATCTGCGAACCAAAAAAGAAGACTGATCAAGCGATCTACGAAGAGAAAAACTAATAAAGAGATTGGAGAAAAACTCACTAGGGCAGCCGATCAACCCATCGATGGACGAACCCTGCTACAGGTTGTGCGGCCCCCGACGGAGATCATGTAGACCAGCCACCCTAGGGGCGGTGCGGTGCAGAAGCGTGTTGTGCGTTTAGGTCAAGAATATCACCGCTCTAATATAGTGAGAACGAATAGGTTTAGCGAAATATATTAGATGTATTATTGAGCCTCTTAGACGAGTATATATATAGCATAGTAGGATCAAACTGGAGTACAAGACAAAAAAAAGGATCCCAGTTTAGAAACAAGCATCCTATTATATGATTCATCAATCTAATGTATCAATTTATATCGATGAGACTTCTCATTTACCGTACGAGATGGTCGGATTTTGATCCCTTGGATGAATAACCTCTTCTGCTTGTGAAGAAGACCGCTTTTCATATCACTTATGTCCGTAGAAGGAAACAAAAAGGGGGTCTAAGAAACATGCGAGTGACAATGTGAAAGAGTATGCTTTAGCTTCTCCCTCGGGCTTTGTACCATGATCAATCAATTTAACTCCTTCTCAAATCTTTTAATTTCTATGGATACCTAGAGGAACAAATAGGTGAAGCCGAACACGTCCCTTAGAGCTATGCTCTCCAATTGAGAACTCGAATATGTATGACCAATCTTCATATCTCTACCTCATCTTTCCTTAACTGAATACATATTCCAACATGTACTTCCTCCGAAAATATAAGATGTTTTAGTCTTTTCTAAAACATGTAATATACTTAGATACCTTTTGATGTGTAGGTTCGGAGCAAAATGTAAACCTATACACTAAAAAAACTAGATACATAAATTCTAAAAAAGGTAAAATATATTATATTTCGAAACAGGGAGTACGTGTTAGAATATAACCAATATATGTTGTAGTCATGATGCAGGTTTTCCATTGACGTAAGTATGCAAAGACTTACTAGTGCCATTGTTTTTGAAAATCATAAATATTGGCAACCGAATCGACATTATAATTTTCCGTATCTGAAAGTTTTTATGTTGGAATATTGTATGTTCATGTATTTACTAATTGCTCGCCTTATAGGGAGAAATATGTAGAAAAAGGAGTAATTTTTTTGTGACGTGGTCAAACGTCACATAAACGCATTGCCTCCACATAGACATCCTTAAATAAATACTCTCTCCGTCCCAAAATATAAGGCGCCTAAGAACAAGTCAAAAGTCAAATTTTACTAATTTTGACCAAATATTTAGAAAAAATATCTACATCTATATTATGAAATGGACACAATAAGAAAATATACTTTATGATAAGCTATTGATATTGATTTGGTATTATAAATATTTATATTTTTTGTGTATAGTCTTGGTCAAACTTAGAAAATATTGACTTTTGACTAAATGTTAGTTAAAATTAAGTACACAATTTTTTATGCACACAATTTAGTTATTATACCATAGCAATGCACATGGCTTCTTCTAAATTGCACGGTGTTTCCAACAATTTCATTACTAATAGAAACAAGAACTATGCTTCAAAAAATAGTCTTGGTAATATTCAGTATTGACATGATTGCAAATCACTAGTTCCTCCGTCTTGAAATAGATATCACAATATTATCAAAATTTGGATGTATATTCTAGATACATCCAAATTTAGATAAATTTCCAATATCTATCTTAAGACTGAATGACTGAATGAGTAGTTTTATCCAAATCGTGGCCATTCCTTTATAGTGCCATTGCCAAAAAAAATATCTTCTAGGCTCAGAAGCAAACAGGTTACATATTCTCCACCTTCTCGATATATTACCAAACTTAAACCAAAACCAAAACCAAAACCAAAACCGAAACTCACGCGATTTTGATTTCAAAAGGGGACTGCACCGCACATCACACCCGTAGAACAAAGAAAAGAAAGGGGAAACAACTCCCTCCTCCTCGGTCGGCTCCGGCTCGTGCAGCGGATCTCTGGCGGCGGCGATGGCCCGGAAGAGGAAGACGGAAGCCACACCGCGGTTGGACGAGGCCGACCGCACGCTCTACTCCACCTTCTGCGGCGCCGCCAACTCCCTCTCCCAGCTCTACTCCCAGGCCATGACGCAGCAGAAGCTCTCCTTCCAGTCCGGGGAGCGGCACGCCCTCGTCAGTAATCCTTCTCTCTCCCTCTTTCCCCATTCTCTCTTCGGTCGGTTGCGGGTTGGAATTCTGATCGGTTGCGCGTGTAGTTTTTAATTCTGGTTTAGTCTGGTGTTCGGTCGGCGCATAGGTTTGGTTTGACAGTGGATACAGAGACATCAAGGCATCCTGAGAGGATACCCTCTAAGAATTTGATGTTCAACCAAAGTCTCAGTAGAAGAAATGTCAATTATTCAGGGTGTAACTGATCCCTCCCCCTGGAATAGTCGTAATTCAATGTTTATTGCGCTGTGTCCGACTCTAGGTTGTTTTTAGTGATCCCTTCTGTGTTCATTGTAGCTAATCTGGATTCCATGTCGATCCCGGTTCTATCACAGCTAACTGCTGTTGCAGTGTTTTACCATTAAGCAAGGGTACAAGAGTATGAAACTGCATGGCCGTTTGGACAAATATGTTAAGAGACTTGGAGCTAGTACCCATTTTTCTCTAGACAAAGAATGGGAGTAATTGTTGTTCTTACAACATATGTGTATTCTATAGGTTAGAGACTGCATTTTCATTTGTGATGTTAGAATCGCTTTCAAACATTGGCATGTGCCCGTTTTGTGTATCATACAATTGTCGCGTTATCTTTGTGTATGAGAAAATTTACCTTCGGCTAAATTTCATTGAAACCGTACAGGAAAAGCTCCACCAATGGATGGTGAGGAAGCATGAGGAGGAGTCAAGGCTTACTGTAGCTGACATAATGTCACATATCCAGGTCTGATCTTAGAGCTCCCTCGTTTACGGTGCTACCTTCTTTTTATGATAACTTCTCTATGAGTTAGCTTACTAGCTCCACTGCCACAAGCTAACATATTCATATCTTATCCAAATTGACTTCCTTTTAGATTCTCCACCACCCTTAGAAAACACAGACAAGCTTTTTTTACACAGGTAAAATACTTAATTTTATGTTATGGAGTATGAAGCAATTGACTAGTCTTGTTTGTTATGGACCTCCTTGGTTAAAATCAGGTTTCCTACGTCGCTACCTATGCTCCAAACTCTGAACTTCTTGAGATGAGAGATTAGATTTAAATATATGAAGATAAATTGTGTTGACCAACCGTTATGCATTATCTATGAACTATGAACTTGACAGTAACAGTATACATGATTGCTGTTTGCCGTTTTGTTATCTACTATCTGTTGCATTTGATTCTAATGGCGTTAACCAATCGTGTTGGTTTTTTGTTGTTCTCTTCTATAGCATGAGATTGACTACGGAGGTACTGATGCACTTGTATCCCCAAGAGGACATCCACATCCCACGAGTGCAAATCCGTTTACAAGTATCCAACCCTCAGCTAGTTTGTATGCGCAAGCAATGGCCGGGCATGCTCCTAGACCCACCCTTAGTGACCAGTCAAAGAATACACTATTCTCAAATGCGCTATCAAGCCCGGTCCGCAGGAGCCTCCAGAATTATCACTTGAACCAAGGTGCTGGTAATGGAGGACGGATCACTGAAGCAAACTCAGCAGGGCTAAACCGAGAGGCCAACTCTGTAAGCTCCAACGATACCTCCATGGACATGGTTTCAGACAGCACCGGGAACGGGTACTACTAAGGTGGTTCATAGCGAGATGTTGCATGCACAACAACACAAGCAGGCAGCTTCACGTACCAGTATTGTCCCTCTGGCTTTTGTATGTTCTGTATTTTCGCTAAAGCTCATGCACCGTGGGCTTGTAGCCGCACGTTTGGCGATTCTATTTCAGTTTCTTGCAGTTATTTTGTTTTGTTGAAGCCTGTTTGGAGGGTAATCCATATGTATGCTTCTATCCTATCAGGCATGTCTTATAAGTTATATCCCGACAATGTCCCACATGAAGATACTTAATGTAAATGAAAATTGCATTGTGGTATGCTGCAAGAGTTCATGTGGATAATGCATGGAGAGGGTAAAGCAATGAACGGCATTAGTAGCAGAAATTATCATTATTATCATGCTTTAGCATTTCATCACCATGTGCCATCTCTGAGACATTTCAGCTCTGTTATGCTTGGAACTTCAGAACCCTCTTTTGGAGTGCCTAGCAGTCATGCGAATATTTTGTTGTTGAAATTTTCAACAACTTTGTGCCTCGCCATTAAACTGCAATTGCACAAATAAAAGAAAGTGCAGTTGCCCCACCAACAAAAGTGCAATAGCAACAGATACAAACTGAAAATATATTAGAAATAAGTGTACAAAAGAATTGCAAGTACAATAACTACTAGAAAATATAAACAAAAACAGGTAAAAGAAAAAGAAACAAGGTGATTGAAATTTCACAAAATTGACCAAAACTTTAAATAGAAATGATTCTGACTTAAAAAATGCAGACCTTGGTCTTTTTTTTGGGAAACTTCATAACTTTCTTTCGCGATGTTTACAATATGACTCCACAAACTCCATACATTCATGTCTAGCACGGTAGCACCACATGTATTATTTCTTTTCAAGGAAATTAATATGCACCATAACGCTAAAAAGATCTCATTCTGTCAGGCGCACGTTGCTGCTAGTGCTAGTTAACCTTTACACAGTCACCCCTTTCGCTCCGCAATCTTGCTCCGCTGGCAATGCTCACCAGTACCGTGTCACCATTGCCACTCCCAGCCCGTGCACCTTGTTTAAATCTCTATCTCTATTGTTCCCTCCGTCCCAAAATAAGTGACTTAGTTTGTCTAAATTGACATGTATTTATATTCTAAAACATCAGGGCCGAGCCGGCAAAATTCTAGGCCCTGTGCGGAACTCTAAAATGGGCCCCTGTCTCATTGAAAAAATATAACTAATAAATAATTATACTATATGTCCTAATATTTTACATAACATTTGGATGTATTTGGATGTATTAAGAATCATATATATTCAACTCCCAATTGAATAATGTTTATTTAGTATCACTTTTTAATGTTTTTTGAAATAAATGGATGCGATATCATCAATCAAATCAAGTATTAACATAATTACTAATTTGTTTGGTGATTAGGCGAGAGCGCGGAGTAGGATTTATGTATAGGGGACGGTGAAGAAACACTGATTACCGATGACACACAAAATATCTATACCTAATAATAAAGGACGAATTATTTCTTCCGGTCCTACACTTTTATGGACAGGTTTGTCCTCCCTCAAAAATACATATTACCCAACACCACCGCTAAGAAAAAGGGTGTTTGATTTTCGATGTGGACGCACGGATCCTACGTCCTTGAATCATTGGTCGAGGAGTCTGGATAGAAGTAGGTAGATGGAGATATCTTTTTTTTTTAAATGTAGATGGAGATATCCTCATCCTCAACTAACATATACGCACCTGGGACTCTTCTCCTTAACAAAAAGAGTCTGTGACTCGATCAAGTTGATATCCATACCGGACACGTACGGAAGAAAAGCAATATAAAAGCGACCACATATGTTACCTGATTATCTCATGGTGCCTCATTATTAAAGGAGGAGCTGAAGGATCCATTGAGCAAAGAGTATAGTGTCGAGGACGAAGTGCATCCTTGCGTGCATGTACTTCGTGGAGTCTTCTAGACTTGGTTGGCATATGCATGACTCGCAGGATACATATCTAGCATTGGCACACTAAGCTAGATGTGTATCTTCCACTTGGGCAACACATGCGTGGCGGGAACAAAAAAAGCTTGTTCCTCATAAAAAAATAAGCAGATTATTATATATTGATAAAAAAACTACTCAACAATTATAACTGTGATATTGGTCTTTTCCTTTAGCAATGTTCCTAGCAACTATTGCGCTTTATCAATCGCTTAGCTAATATTCTACTACACACCGTAGCAACAAGAACTCATTTTATTCCTCTCCGACTTAGATTTTCCCCTCCCGTAGCAACACACAGGTCTGTTTCCTAGTCACTTATAAAATAAGAATTATGTAAATGATTTTATCCTCTATTTTTTATATGAGTTTTACAGGGAATATATAATAACTAGTATTATTGACCAATGAGGGATTAGTATATCAAACAAGGCTTATGAACGCACATATATACGTATTGATTGCTTATAATTTTTTTTTGCTTTGCATTGACCGGAGGTGGTAGAGGCATTGTCGCCGCTACCGGCAACGATACGGCCGGCTGATTATCGATACCGAATCTTCTAAATATCTAATAGATAAACTCACGTCACTTATTGTGTGATGGAGAGAGTATCTTGTAGAGGAGAGGGTTCCGTTTTTCGCTCACAACGCTACCACGTCTTGTTTCGTCCAAAACCCATCATTCATTTTCAAACAAAAGAATCAATCGCCCTAATAGCGGAATCACCATAATTGTCATATTCATTAACGGAAAACATCTTAATTACTCCCTCCGTTTTCAAAATATAAGTGTTTTAGCTTTGTGAATAAAATATATTTAGACCTTTTTTGGTATGTAGGTTCATCTAGTCTTGAAGTAAACCAATACACTAACAGGATAGATACACTCCATTTACAAAGCTAAAACATCTTATATTTTAAAACGGAGGGAGTACCTAATATTATTTTCCTTCGGACTAACATGAATAACGCCTCCCCTTTGGACAGGAACCTCCACCTGATTTTTCCCGGCCCCTCGCAACTTCCTTTCACCGCCTCTCCTCGGGGATATGGATATGGATATGTAGGGAGAATAGGCCGCTTGATCTTGGAGTCCAAACGGTGGATGTGATCTTCTTTTCGTCATCCCCGGCTCCGGCCATCCCGGGCTTTCTAATCTCCTTTTTTCGTCAACCGATTGGATGGATTGGATGAGATATGGAGTAAATAGTACCGAGAGTCACATAACTTGTTTCGCATGTGCACTTAAGTCATAAAACTTGCAAATCGAACTAACAAATCACACAACTTGTGAACCCGTGCACCCGTCGTCACAAAACCGGTCAACTGGATGATTTTGACCAAAATGGATCATAGGCTATTTTTTTACAAAGAAAACTCTAAGCTTATATTTTTTATGTTAGCAAGTGTATAGGATGCTCACGAGTAAAACTGACACTCGCTTCAGAGCTTACTGGAGCTCGTTTTTTGAAAAATATAAAAAGGTATTTTTAATACTCCAAAATATCTGAAATAAATCACGCACAAACATTTATACATGCCGAGGGGATGCAAATATTTTAAGACAAAAATTCGTTTTATTTTGCGAAATAAAAAAGCCAAATTTCTGACAGAAATGCGTGTTTTTTATACTATATACTACTGGGATTTTTTTTTGCGTAGTCCAAAAGAAAACGAATTTTTCACCAAAACTTACCGCAGTCATTCTGGCCAAAATAAATTTTGGAATTTTTTGAAAATAAAAAACTTGCTAGTGGGATTTTTTGTAAAAAGTTAGTCTACCTATGACCGATTTTGGTCAAAAACTATCCAGTTGACAGGTTTTGTGGTCATGGGTGCACGAGTTTATAAGTTGTGTGACTTGTTAGTTTAGCTTGCAAGTTATGTGATTTAAGTGCACGTACGAGAGACAAGTTGCCATTTACTATGGGATATGGGATGGACTGCCTCGACGCTGTCTCCTTGTCTAGCGACGGCGCATAGGTCGGCCAGGGCGGAACTCGCCTAGACCCGCCTCCTCCCGTGCTACGAGGGTGCTAAGGACACGTTTTCCTACTTCGTGTTGCAATGCCCTAGCGCCAGCTTCTCCTCCAACACTGTTCGGTCCACAAGGATGGGTCAAGCATACTCCCAACGCAGTTAGCGCCAGGCACATAATTATCTTGATTATTATCTCTGGAAATCACACGCAAACTGCTCCCTTCAGCGTTATCCCTCTCGGGCATGCGTGCGCTCATCCTCGCAACTGCCTTACGCAGCCTCCTCTTCTCATGTGTCGCCGCACTGGACCGTGATGTCGGCACCCCTCTCATTCGTCTTGGTGAATCAGAGCTGTTCGACGACGTTGGATCTATGCTTCACAACCGCCCACTACCGAATCATCGACGAGCGTACTCGTCCCGTCAACGACAGACCTCTCGGTTGTTGTCTTTGTTGGAACAAAATCACCTCTATCCATCATTCCAACATCGATGTCCATGAGGTCGACCACACAAGCCCCTGACCCGATTCCATTTGTCACCCTGGATAGTTGATAGTATCGACAAAGACGATTCGTGCAGGTTTAAGGTGTATACCT
The DNA here is from genome assembly GCA_910589775.1 of Avena eriantha. Taxonomy (NCBI): domain Eukaryota; kingdom Viridiplantae; phylum Streptophyta; class Magnoliopsida; order Poales; family Poaceae; genus Avena; species Avena eriantha. The sequence continues at coordinate 435,403,926 of OU342742.1, read as the reverse complement.
GACTGGCTGATTCAGAGGCTTGAAGCGGTCACTTCATCGAATTTGGTGAGAATTGTCTTCCATGTTATATCCAGATAGGCTGCTTGATAGATTTACTGGTATAAAATTTCTCTCTTTATTTAGTTCATTGCAAAAAACATAGCATAGGATTTCCAAAAGTCAGGTATATTTTTATTAATTGCGTATGCCAAAGCCAGCCTTTGTTATGAGCACTTATTTCACGAGCCATTGTTTTTGTTTGTATGTATGTTTGGAGAATGTTGCTTGCTTTAACATCTCTACGTAACCCTTCCCTCCCGTGGCAACCCCAGGCGCCGCCGGAGGGCTTCCAGGATCCGCCGCTGACCTCCCTCCTCCTCCAGATCGCCTCCCTCCGCCGCTGCCGCCGGCGTCGGCCGCGGTGGCGATGGCCTCCTAGTACCTAAGGTGCTAGGGATGGCATCTGCGGTGGTCTTCATCGATGGGGTGGCTGGGGCTGCGCCGTTTCATGAGAGCCCCGGCGGTGGTCGGGACGGCGCTTCCTGGCCAGGCGGCGGCTACAACCGGAATCCCCTCCCTCAGCGGTTGTGAGTGTTGGTGTTGTGGCCGTGGATCTAGGGTTCCTCCTGTCGTCAGATTCATGACAAGTACGCCATGAGGGGGTCCTTGGGGCGTGCGGAAGAGAGGGGTGTGAGACGTACGATGTTCCGGGACGGTGAGGACACAAGTTTACCCAGGTTCGAATCCGCTAGATTTGGATGGATCCTACTCCTGCTAGCAATCCAGTAATACGGCAGAGCCGGAATATGGGTTACAAGGGTTTTGCCTGTGCGAGTTGAGATTGTAGACTATTGTGAGGTGCCCTAAATGCGTACCCTAGGACGGCTTATATAGATATCCGGCCTAGGGTTTACAGGAGAGACCTATCCGGCTACGACTAAGAGTCGGTTACAGAGTACATCTTGAACTATAAGTAACATCATAGGCCTATGTCGGTAAGTCTTCTGGGCCTTCCCGTAGCCGGACTGGACTCCGTCTCTTCTCCCTGACTGGGCCGCCCGTGAAGCAGAGCTCTAACCCGAAGTGGGTCACCCTAGTCAGTGAGGCACAGTGAGGATATCCGGAAAGTATATCCCCAAGAGCAGCCCCCGAAAGTCTCCAAGATCCAGAGTCGGATTTCATCATCGTCTAGCTTGATCTTCGGCTTGCAGAATCTTGAAGGGTTCCTGAAACTTTAAAAGAAAGGATAGGATCCAGGTCTCAAAACGAGTCCGACCTATGAATACATTATTCGGGTTTTCAACTTGAAATTCAAACTAAGCCGGAACTTGGTTTCTGACGTAATTGATGGCTCAAGATATCTCTGTTGGAGATATGCCCAAGAGGCAATAATAAAAGTGATTATTATTATATCTTTGTGTTTATGATGAATGTTTACATCCCATGCTATAATTGTATTATTAGGAAACACTAATACATGTGTGTTTTGTAAACATGTGAGAGTCCCTAGTAAGCCTCTTGTTGAACTAGCTTGTTGATTGATTGATGATCATAGTTTCCTGATCATGGACATAAGGATGTGATTAATAACAAGGTTATATCATTAGGAGAATGATGTGATGGACACACACCCATAGTAAGCGTAGCATAAGATAAAGTCATTAAGTTCGTATTGTTGTAAGCTTTGAAATACATAGTAACCTAATCCTTCGACCATGAGGTTATGTTAATCACCATCACCGGATGGATACTTTGATGACATCAAACGCTGCTTCGTAACTGGGTGGTTATAAAAGTGTCATTGGGTATTTTGAAAGTATGTGTTGAAGCGCATGGACCAAGATTGGGATTTGTCCATCCATATGAGGGATAGATATGCTCTGGGCCCTCTCGGTGAAAACCAAGAAAGGGTCAAAGGAAACCTAGTGGGGCAAGACACGGATTCGTGGGGGAGGAGGACTCCTCCCCCCTTCCCACCGCCTGCCATAGGAGGGGAGTCCTTGTAGGACTCCCCCTCCCCAGGCGCGCCTCCCCCTTTAAATAGAAGGGCAGGGGCGCCCCCTCCAAGCCCTCTTACACAACTCCAATCTTTGCCGCCTCTCTCCTCCACCTTTCTTATGCACAGGCATAGGCGAAGCCCTGCAGAATTCTCTACTCCACCACCACCACCACACCGTCGTGCTGCTGGGATTCCGTGGAGAAGATCTACTACCTCCGCTTCTCGCTGGAACGGGGAGAGGAAGGTCTGCTTCGACTCCGCACGTGTGACCGACTGCGGAAGCGCTGCCGAAACGCGGCGCCGGAAGGATCATCCACTTGACCGACTATGGAAGCGCTGCCGGAACGCGACGCCGGAAGGATCGTCCACACGATCTTGAGATCGGCAAGTGATCGACTACATCAACCACGAGATCTAATCTCGTTAACGCTTTCGGATCTACGAGGGTTAGTTCATATCTATATCGTTGCTCATGTCTAATAGATTAGATCTTGGCTTTTATCTAGATTAGATCTGGGTTTTGTTCGTTCTTGCGGTAGAAATTTTTTGTTTTCCATGCTACGAACCCATCAGTGGTATCAGAGCCGTATCTATGCGTAGATCTGTTGCACGAGTAGAACACAATGTTTTTGTGGGCGTTGATGCTTTTGTTGTCGGTGTCTTAGCGTGTACTTTGCATCTTGCGGCATTGTGGGATGAAGCGGCTCGGGCTAACATTACATGTCATCGCACATGAGACTTGCTCCACGCTTGACGTGCAACTTGCTTTGCACAAGTGGCTTTGCGGGTGTCTGTCTCTCCCACCATAGTTAAGATTTAATTTACAATGAGCATCTTGACAACACTTGTATCAACGTTGTGGTCCTTGTTCGAAGGTAAGATCGGTCTTATGCGAAAGCCCCAAACCACGTAAAATATGCAAAGAAAATTAGAGGCGTCTAACTTGTTTTTGCAGGGGTTTTGTGATGTGATATGGCCATCATGTGATTGTGATTATATTTGATGTATGCAATGATCCTTGTTGTAATATGGCAACCGACAAGAGCCTAATGGTTGTCTTTAATTCTGTTAAGACCTGCGTGTCTATTCATCTTGTAATAGCTTTATTCTAAGTAGTTGTAATAGTTGCTGGTGATGATGGACAACCATGAAGCGGTGCCACTGACCTTGACGCAATGCTGGTGATGATGGAGATCATGTTCGTGCTTTGGAGATGGAGATCAAAGGCACAAGAAGAAAAGGCCATATCATATCACACTAATTATGAATTGCCTGTGATGTTAATCCTTTATGCATCTTGTATTGCTTAGATCGCGACGGTAGCATTATAAGATGATCCCTCTCACTAAATATCAAGTAATAAAGTGTTCACCCTTAGTTGGCACCGTTGCTAAGACTCGTCGTTTCGAAGCATCTCGTGATGATCGGATGTGATAGATTCTACGTGTGCATACAACGGGTGCAAGCCAGATTTTCACATGCGGAAACTAAGGTTGTCTTGACGAGCCTAGCATGTACAGACATGGTCTCGGAACACGGAATACCGAAAGGTAGAGCATGAGTCATATAAATGATATGATGAACATGAAGATTGTTCGCCGATGAAACTACATCTTCTCTCGTGAAGATCGGACTTGGTGTAGTGGACTTGGTTCGTGTAATCACTAAGACAATGTGAGGGATGTTGTTTTGAGTGGGAGTTCACCTAGTTAGTTTAATAATTAAATTTGAACTCAATTTGTCATAAACTTAGTCTAAACTACTTGCAAATTGTTGTACATTATGGCGACCCCCTCCATCAATTTCAATGCGTTCCTAGAGAAAGAAAAGCTTAAGAACAATGGAAGCAATTTCACGGACTGGTTCTGTGGACTGAAGATCGTCCTCAGGGCTGGTCAGTTGACCTATGTGCTCGATGCACCGCTAGGTGACCCACCTGCAGATAATGCCACCGATGACGAAAAGAATGTTTTCGTCACTCGGAAAAATCATTACTCCACAGTTCAGTGTGCCATCCTGTACGGTTTAGAATCGGAGCTCCAGAAGCGTTTTGAGCACCACGACCCGTTCGAGATCATTAAGGAGCTCAGGCTAATTTTTGAGACTCGCGCGGCCATGGAGGGCTATGAGGCCTCCGAAAAATTCTTTAACTATAAGATGGAAGAAGGAAGCTCCGTTAGCGAGCACGTGCTCACCATGTCTGGGTACGCTAAGAAGCTCCAAGAGTTGGGAATATCGATTCCTAATGAATTGGGGATTCACCGTCTCCTTCAATCACTGCCACCAAGTTACAAGAACTTTGTGATGAACTACAACATGCACTGCATGAACAAGACATTGCCTGAACTGTCGTCCATGCTGAAAACTGCTGAAGTGGAGATAAAGAAGGAGCACCAAGTGTTGATGGTCAATAAGACCACCAATTTCAAGAGACGGGGCAAGCCTAAGAACAAGGGCAACTTCAAGAAGGACGGCAAGAAAGCTGCCGCACTTGCTAAGAAGCCCAAGGCTGGTCCTAAGCCTGAAACTGAGTGCTTCTACTGCAAGGGTGCTGGTCACTAGAAGCGTAACTGCCCCAAGTACCTGGCGGATCTGAAGAACGGCAACATCAAGAAGAAAGGTATATTTGATATATGTGTTATAGATGTGTATCTTACTAGTAATCGTAGTAGTGCCTGGGTATTTGATACTGGTTCGGTTGCTCATATTTGTAACTCGAAACAGGAGCTGCGGAATAAACGAAGACTAGCAAGAGACGAGGTGACGATGCGCGTTGGAAATGGCTCCAAGGTTGATGTGATCGCCGTCGGCACGCTCCCTCTACATCTACCTTCGGGATTAGTTTTAAATTTAAATAATTGTTATTTGGTGCCTGCGTTAAGCATGAACATTATATCTGGATCCTGTTTATTGCGAGACGGTTACTCTTTTAAGTCCGAGAATAAAGGTTGTTCGATTTATATGAGTAATATCTTTTATGGTAATGCACCTGAGATGAATGGTTTATTCTTACTGAATCTCGATAGTAGTGATACACATGTTCACAACATAGATGCTAAACGAATAAAATTGAATGATAATTCTACATACATGTGGCACTTTCGTCTTGGTCACATTGGAGTGAAGCATATGAAGAAACTCCATTCTGATGGACTTCTTGAATCACTTGAAAGATGCGAAGCATGTCTAATGGGAAAAATGACTAAGACTCCATTCTCTGGTACAATGGAGCGAGCTACAGACTTATTGGAAATAATACATACCGATGTGTGCGGTCCAATGAGTGTAGCATCGCGTGGTGGATATCGTTATATTCTCACTTTCACAGATGACTTGAGTAGATATGGGTATGTCTACTTTATGAAACATAAGTCCAAAACTTTCGAGAAGTTTAAAAAATTTCAAAGTGAAGTGGAAAATCATCGTAACAAGAAGATTAAATTTTTGCGTTCTGATCGCAGTGGTGAATATCTGAGTTATGAGTTTGGCATGCATTTAAAGAAATGTGGAATACTTTTGCAGTTGACACCGCCGGGAACACCACAGCGTAATGGTGTGTCCGAACGTCGTAATCGAACTCTCTTAGATATGGTTCGGTCTATGATGTCTCTTACAGATTTACTGTTATCATTTTGGGGCTATGCATTAGAGACAGCCGCATTCACTTTAAATAGGGCACCATCTAAATCCGTTGAAAAGACACCGTACGAATTGTGGTTTGGTAAGAAACATAAGTTGTCGTTCCTTAAAGTTTGGGGTTGCGAGGCATATGTATAGAAGTTACAACCTGATAAGCTAGAACCCAAAGTGGAAGAATGCGTCTTCATAGGATACCCTAAAGAAACAATTGGGTATACCTTCTATCATAGATCCGAAGGCAAAGTTTTCGTTGCAAAGAATGGATCCTTTCTTGAGAAGGAGTTTCTCTCGAAGGAGGTGACTGGAAGGAAAGTAGAACTCGATGAGGTTATTGAACCTTCTCTCGGATTTGAGAGTAGCGCAGCACCGGAAGATGTTTTGGTGCCGCCTGCACCAATTGGAGAGGAAGCTAATGATAATGATCATGAAACTTCAAACGAAGTTACTACTGAACCTCGCAGGTCAACGAGGGTTCGTACCACTCCTGATTGGTATGACTCTGCCTTGAACGTCATGTTGGTGGACAACGCTGATGACCCTGCGACGTATGAAGAAGGTATGGTGAGCCCAGATTCCGACAAATGGCTAGAAGCCATGAAATCCGATATGGGATCCATGTACGAAAACCAAGTGTGGACTTTGGTGGACTTACCGGATGGCCGTAAGGCTGTCGAGAACAAATGGATTTTCAAGAGAAAAACAGATGCTGATGGTAATGTTACCGTCTATAAAGCTCGACTTATCGCGAAAGGGTTTCGAAAAATTCAAGGAGTTGACTATGATGAGACTTTCTCACCAGTAGCGAAGCTAAAGTCTGTGAGGATTTTGTTAGCAATTGCTGCACATTTCGATTATGAGATTTGGCAGATAGATGTCAAAACGGCGTTCCTTAATGGTGACATTGAGGAAGAGTTGTATATGGTACAACCCAAGGGTTTTGTCGATCCTAAAGATGCTGACAAGGTATGCAAGCTTCAGCGCTCCATTTATGGATTGAAGCAAGCATCCCGGAGTTAGAATCAACGTTTTGATAAAGTAATAAAAAACTTTGGGTTTATACAAACTTATGAAGAAGCTTGTATTTACAAGAAAGTGAGTCGGAGCTCTGTAGCATTCCTAGTACTGTATGTAGATGACATATTGTTGATTGGGAATGATATAGAACTTCTTAATAGCGTCAAAACCTATTTGAATAATAGTTTTTCGATGAAGGATCTTGGCGAAGCGGCATACATTCTAGGCATCAAGATTTATAGAGATAGATCAAGACGCCTAATAGCGCTTTCACAAAGTACATACTTGGACAAAGTTCTAAAGAAGTTTAGAATGGAAGATAGCAAGAAAGGGTTCGTGCCCATGTTGTCAGGTAAGACCTTGAGTAAGACTCAAAGTCCAGCTACGGCAGAAGATAGAGTGAAAATGAATAATATTCCCTATGCCTCGGCCATAGGTTCTATCATGTATGCCATGCTGTGTACAAGACCGGATATAGCACATGCTGTTAGTTTGACTAGCAGATATCAAAGTGATCCTGGAATGGAGCACTGGACAGCGGTCAAGAATATCCTAAAGTACCTAAATAGGACTAATGATATGGTTCTTTCTTATGGAGGTGATGAACAGCTTGTTGTAAACGGTTACACCGATGCTAGTTGGAACACCGATCCGGATGACTCAAAGTCACAGTCGGGATACGTATTTATTTTGAATGGTGCTGCAGTGAGCTGGAGGAGTGCGAAGCAAAGCGTTGTGGCGAAATCTTCAACTGACAGAATACATAGCTCCTTCGGAGGCTGCACAAGAAGCCGTTTGGATGAAGGAATTCATTACTGAACTTGGCGTGGTTCCCAGTGCGTTGGACCCGATGGCCATCTACTGTGACAACACAGGTGCCATAGCTAATGCACAGGAGCCAAGGTCACATAGCAAGCTGAAGCACATCAAGCTACGTTTTCACGCTATTCGCGAGTATGTCCGAGATGGTGACATAAAGATTTGCAAAGTACACACTGATATGAATGTGGCAGATCCATTGACTAAACCTCTCCCTAGGGCAAAGCATGACCAACACCAGAACGCCATGGGTGTTAGGTATATTACTATGTAATCTAGATTATTGACTCTAGTGCAAGTGGGAGACTGTTGGAGATATGCCCAAGAGGCAATAATAAAAGTGATTATTATTATATCTTTGTGTTTATGATGAATGTTTACATCCCATGCTATAATTGTATTATTAGGAAACACTAATACATGTGTGTTTTGTAAACATGTGAGAGTCCCTAGTAAGCCTCTTGTTGAACTAGCTTGTTGATTGATTGATGATCATAGTTTCCTGATCATGGACATAAGGATGTGATTAATAACAAGGTTATATCATTAGGAGAATGATGTGATGGACACACACCCATAGTAAGCTTAGCATAAGATCAAGTCATTAAGTTCGTATTGCTGTAAGCTTTCAAATACATAGTAACCTAATCCTTCGACCATGAGGTTATGTTAATCACCATCACCGGATGGATACTTTGATGACATCAAACGCTGCTTCGTAACTGGGTGGTTATAAAAGTGTCATTGGGTATTTTGAAAGTATGTGTTGAAGCGCATGGACCAAGATTGGGATTTGTCCATCCATATGAGGGATAGATATGCTCTGGGCCCTCTCGGTGGAATGTTATCTAGTTAGCTTGCAAGCACGTGACTAGGTCACAAGGGATGACATATCACGGAACGAGTAAAGAGTACTTATCAGTAACGAGGTAGAACTAGGTATGGAGATGCTGACGATCAAACCTCGGATAAGTATAGTATCGCGTGACAAAGGGAATTGGTTTCGTATGTAAATGGTTCAATCGATCACGAAGTCATCGTTGAGTATGTGGGAGCCATTATGGATCTCCAGGTCCCGCTGATGGTTATTGATAGGAGATGTGTCTCTGTCATGTCTACATATTCACGAACCGTAGGGTGACACACTTAAGGTTCGAAGTTGTTTTAAGTAGATATGGAATGTGCGTTGGAGACCGAATGTTGTTCGGAGTCTCGGAATGGATCCGGGACATCACGAGGAGATCCGGAATGGTCCGGAGAATAAGATTCATATATAGGGGATCATTTTCTGAGTTAGGAAATGTTCCGGAGTATTTGTATGAGGGTTCTAGAAGGTTTCTGAATGTTCTGGAAGGTTCTAGAGGATTTCTTGGAGTTTGCTTGAAAACCAAGAAAGGGTCAAAGGAAACCCAGTGGGGCAAGACACGGATTCGTGGGGGAGGACACCTCCCCCCTTCCCACCGCCGGCCATAGGAGGGGAGTCCTACTAGGACTCCCCCTCCCCAGGCGCGCCTCCCCCCTTTAAATAGAAGGGCAGGGGCGCCCCCTCCAAGCCCTCTTACACAACTCCAATCTTTGCCGCCTCTCTCCTCCAGCTTTCTTCTGCACAGGCATAGGCGAAGCCCTGCAGAATTCTCTACTCCACCACCACCACCACGCCGTCGTGCTGCTGGGATTCCGTGGAGAAGATCTACTACCTCCGCTGCTCGCTGGAACGGGGAGAGGAAGGTCTGCTTCGACTCCGCACGTGTGACCGACTGCGGAAGCGCTGCCGAAACGCGGCGCCGGAAGGATCGTCCACTTGACCGACTATGGAAGCGCTGCCGGAACGCGACGCCGGAAGGATCGTCCACACGATCTTGAGATCGGCAAGTGATCGACTACATCAACCACGAGATCTAATCTCGTTAACGCTTTCGGATCTACGAGGGTTAGTTCATATCTATCTCGTTGCTCATGTCTAATAGATTAGATCTTGGCTTTTATCTAGATTAGATCTGAGTTTTGTTCGTTCTTGCGGTAGAATTTTTTTGTTTTCCATGCTACGAACCCATCAATCTCAACCTCGTTGGTAACCCCAGGAGGAACGTATGATGAGCACAATAGCAAGTTTACCTCAGTTATGAAACCAAGATTATCGAATTAGTAGGAGCAAGAAAACAACTCCAAGGTGTTGCTAACAACTTGGAATCCTGCACAACACAATCACAGATATTGTGGATATACCAAATGGGTATACCTACGGCATAGTCTCATACCGGCAAGCCCGGGTGGCCCACAGTTAGTTGTTAGGCCTATGTCATAACCGGGCGACCCAGTTGCTGATAGACAAGGCGGAGGTCCAGCAAGGAAATGGAAGGCGACGTGCCACCGCCTAAGATGGAAGCCGGCGCCTTGGAGGACACGAAGACTAGTTAGTATTAATCTAGGACTCTATAACCGTATCCGGCTAGGACTCTCCTTATAACTCTTGGCCCTGGCGTCCTTATAAGCCGGCCTACGGGAGCCTTTAGGGCAAGACACAACATGACATCAAGTGCATAGCACAACTCGCACACAGCGAACTCCTCAATCTGTGTAACTCGACGTATCGCTATTATAGTGATTTATAGCAGGAGTAGGATCTCGTCACCGTCGTGAGATCTGAATCTGGGTAAACTGAGTCAGGCCATCCCAGACGCTCTCCGTCTTCCCCCACGTCGCGAAACTCGCCGTTGGGATACCCCTCTGGCGTACGTGTCGACAAAACCACGACAGTTGGCGTCACAGTGGGGCAAGAGGCGCTTACAGCACGGATCCGGGCGGGATCTCTCGCCGTCTTCGAAGGCGGACAAATCGCAACTCCGTCGACGCGCCGGTTTCGTCATCGCTCTTGAGAGTATGAGAGGATTTATCATCTCTCCTCTCGAACGTGTGGCCAAGTCGGCGGCATCACGAAAATCTTTATCAACAAATCAGCAGTTAACCTTCTTAGTTTTCCTCCCCGATAGGCTGATGGAGCTGCTGTCATCATGCATCTTCTTTGCTGGTACCAATATCTTCTGCCGCGATCCTTGTCCTTGACGATTCGATTTGTCGTGCCTCCATCGCCGCACGTCAGAGCCACAGGCCGACCAAAAGGCTGCAGACGGATCAAACGATTGGAACTATCAAGGCTCAAGGGGCAGGATCGATTTCTTGGTAACCAAAACGGGGATCACTCGTTCTCCGATCGGTCCAGCAAGTGCAAGTAACATGGCGTCTGCTTGAAGACCAAATTGGTCCTTGGCGGACGTGCAGTTATGCTAGTCTTGCACGTGAAGTAAAAATCTCGTGGAGTGTATCTTGGGCTTCTCCTTCACGATTAAATAAACCTAGCTTTAAAAAGCTCCTTACATCTGCTGGTAGATAGAATCGATTGAGCACTCAAGCTTGTCCTGGCCGATGCCGCAAGCAACATTGCCTTGTCGGATTAATCTCCGATTTTGCTCTCCGATTTTGCAACGACCGATGCAAACGACCGGCGTGCTGTGTATACGGTGGGAGTCCGGCTTCGTTTCCGTCGCCATCACTGTATATTTTTCCGACTTCTTCGTGCCTACCTTCATCGTTATTACGGACTACTTTGTCGCCTTGGCTTCATCGCGATCGAATTCGTCATTGCCGTGAACTACACCGACTTCGCTCAAACAGCTAGTACGTATTTATTTAGATTGGTTCACTCATATTCTGAGGCTTTTACCGCTTTTGATTTTGATCATACCTTTTTCACGATTTGACTTGCGCTCGTGAGTATAATTTTTACTGGTTTTGACCGTTTAAGACCCTACTACCATGCAAACAACTCGCCTTCAGGCGTTAGCTTAAGTTTTCTAGCTACACGTTTTCTATTATTTTATATGTAGATTCCAGAGTAGTGACATTTCAGCACTTAAAATTTCAGCACTTAAAGCCAACGTTTGTTTCTGAGGTTCTGGAGCTATTAAGCGCTATCGCCTCAACAGATGTTCTGTGCTTAATGTTTTGCCGTCTCACGAAAAGTCAAGCATATAAGACCGGAAGAACGGATAATCCAACACTTGCTTAAACAAAATTTTACATAAACTGTTCAAATTAGTTGAATTTTTTCCTCCTAAACAGTTTTATGTTGTCCAACAACTGCTTTGTTTCATCTTAAAACATTTGTTCGAAGACCTCACTTATTCCGCCTTACATTTGTTTATTGGACATTATTAAAGAAACAATTTAATACAATTATATTTTTATGTTTATGTCTCAGGTATATGACACTTGGACGTTCTAGTGGTCCTCTGATTAAAGTGTTTTTGAGCCGGCTTTGCACTAGGCTTGACACCCCGGGGCTGCAATCGCAGTTGTTGACCAAGACTTGAGCCGTCTTTGGAAGCCGACTCGATGCTCTGGGACTTGACATCTCTAACTTAAGAGTTTTGTCTCGCCTTGCATCCAAGCCGAAACAATCCTTGAGAGCTACAGTACGTTGATCTCCAAGATACGGTGAAAGTTCTCTTTGAGCATCAAGCGGGAGAATTTAAGTGAATTCCACCTTGATGATCGGGGGCTACACCGATGCTGAATTTCTGTGAGTTCTCTCTAGCGCACCAAGACGAAATAATTTTCGACTTGACGCTCGGGGGCTACACTATTCACATTTTCTGTAAAGCTCCTCTGAGAGCACCAAGACGAATTTCTTATGAAACTTCCACTTGGAGCTCGGGGGATACAATCGTTTGATATATAGTGACGCATGTCCTTTTGAGCATCAAGACACCTTCGATGAAGCTGACTCAATGCTCAGGGTCTACGTATGGTTATGTCAACAAAACATTCAAGACGTTGAAGAATCCGGCTAGCGAAACCCAGAGGCTTGACATAGACTTTGCCTTCGCGGGAGTTTCCTGGGTTACACGACTCGATGGCCTAAATGTCCGTGACATGAGATGCTCTAAGACCTTAACTCGGCGAGCTCCTACTTCCATGACTTTGCAGGCTCTATGTCGGCAATTTGGCAGCATTTACGACCGTGACCCGGTAGCCGTGATTTTTTCCGGCTTACATATCATCCGGCATGGATGATGATATTGAAGATGTTCCTAGAGCTTGAAAGAACCACTAACTATTCGTTAGAGAGTTCTTCGCCTTGGATTCGTTTGCAGAAGCATACAAGCAATTATCTGGCTAGGCTTAGCCGGATGAGAATAGGATTTGGAAGCTCTCCAAGATTCTTCACGAAACACGCCTACAAATTGAAGACGATGTGATACTTACACTCAAAAGCTAGATAGAGGAACGTGAGGATCTTTAAGAACTCCGGGGGCTACTGTTGTGGATATGCCAAATAGGTATATCTATGGCATAGTCTCATACTGGCAAGCCCGGGTGGCCCACAATTGGTCGTTAGGCCTATGTCCCAACCGGGCGGCCCAGTTGCTGATAGACAAGATGGAGGTCCAACAAGGAGATGGAAGGCGACGTGCCACCGCCTAAGATGAAAGCCGGCGCCTTGGAGGACACGAAGACTAGTTAGTATTAGTCTAGGACTTTGTAACCGTATCTGGCTAGGACTCTCCTTGTAACCCTTGGCCCTGGCATCCTTAGAAGCCGGCCTACGGGAGCCTTTAGGGCAAGACACTACATAACATCAAGTGCATAGCACAACTCGCACACAACGAACCCCTCAATCTCTATAACTCGGCGTATCGACATTATAGTGATTTATAGTAGGAGTAGGATCTCGCCACCACCGTGAGATCTGAACCTGAGTAAACTGTTTCAAGCCGTCCCGTACGCTCTCCGTCTTCCCCCATGTCTCTAAACTCGCTGTTGGGATACCCCTCTGGCGTACGTGTCGACAAAACCACGACCACAGAACTTTGCCCCAACTTACAGTAAGGTTGTTAATCTCACTGGTTTTGCTGAAAACAAAGAATTAAACTTATAGTGTGGAAGATAGTAATTGTTTGCAGAAAGTAAACAATAAACGGTAAATAGTGGGTAGTATATCAATGGTAAAAGAAAGGACTGGGGTCCATAGTTCACTAGAGGTGTTTCTCCTTAAGATAAATAGCATGTTGGGTGAACAAATTACAGCGGGGCAATTAACAGATTTGAGAAAGCATACAATGCATATACTAGACATCTTGACTTCTATGAGATTTGATTGGACATTACAACATTATATATAGACCATAATCCAACTGCATCTATGACTAATAATCCACCTTCAGGTTATCATCCGAACCCCTTCCAGTATTAAGTTGCAAGCAACAGATAATTGCATTAAGCAAAGTATGTAAAGTAAACAATACGATTGCCCCATGGACAAAGGATTGTTGTTTTCTCCCTGGTAGCAACAACACATCTACAACTTAGAGATTTCTATCACTTCCCAAGAATACTAGAGGCATGAACCCACTATCGAGCATAAATACTCCCTCTTGGAGTTGCAAGCATCTACTTGGCCAAGATAGTTACTAACAACGAAGAACATGCAAGATCACAAATAACATACACATGATAGAATAAATAATCAATCTGAAATAGTATCTCAATATCCATCAGATCCCTACAAACACAACATGTAAGATTACAAATCGATGATCTTAATCATGAACGGATCTCACAAGATCAAAACATGATAGCACAAAGGAGGAGAACCAACCATCTAGCTACTACATGGACCCATAGTCCAAGGGTGAACTACTCACGCATCACACCGGAGGCAGACATGGTGATGAAGAAGGCCTCCAGGGTGATCTCTCCCCTCCAGCAGGGTGTCGGGAAGAGCTTCAGATTCCCCCGATCTAGGGATGGAGATGGCGGTGGCTACAGACTCTTTCGTGGATTTCTGATCGAGTACTTAGGGTTTTTGTCCCGGGAGGCTTTTATAAGCGAAGGGGCATGGTCGTTGGAGTACCAGGGGGCCCACACCCCTTGGTGGCGCGCCTAGGGCTGGCCGCACCACCACCAGGTATGGCCGCCCTGGTGCGCCACTTCGTCTCCCCTCCAGACTCCGTGTTGCTTCGGGTAAAATATTGACTTTGGCTTTTGTCCCGTCTAATTCCGAGAATATTTCCTTAATAGATTTTCTGAAACCAAACATAGTAGAAAATAGGCAACTGGCACTATGGCATCTTGTTAATAGGTTAGTTCCAGAAAATGTATAAAAATACCTCAAAGTGTGAACAAAACATAAGAAAGTTGATATAAAACAAGCATGGAACATCAACAATTACAGATACATTTACGACGTATCAGTAATCTGACACCAGTCATGGTCAAGTCACGTCACTGACAGACATTCCTGTTAGCACGACCGTTGGTGGGTCCGCCTTTTGCGGAACCGAAGCGTCGTTTTAATGCGTAATCACCGTGAGGGAGTTGCCCGGCTCCTTCCACGACGCGTGGCATGGTTACTATTTTCATCGCACGAATCTTGGCGCGGATGAAGGATTTAAGGGGCTAAGATTTCTCCCTTTCCTCTTCACCAGCACTTGTGCTCCTTCCTTCCTCTCAATGCCTCCCACGAATAGAGTTCCTCTGCCTCCCCCAAAATAATCCAGCACCACCCATCCTAGGTCATTAGCGCACAAAAAATGGCTGAGGCCTCATCTTCCGGCACGGTGGCGACGACAACGACGGCGTTGGCAGTGGAGAAGGAGAGTTTCCGCAGGGTTTGGATCCCCTGCGTCTTGGATGACGCTAAGCTTCGCCTCGTCGAGAATGAAGGGCTCCTCCGCGCTGGCAACTAGCAGAGCGGCTATGGACAAACCGTCCCCACCCCCAACACCGATGAGCGGGTGCATTTTGGCACCCACATCAATAGAGGTTTGAGCTTCCCACTCTCAGATTTCTTATCTAAGGTGATAGATTATTACGGAGTTCAATTCCACCATCTCCCCCCGAACTCTCTCTTAGAGATGAGTGCTTATGCCTCTTTGTGCGAGGGGTATCTCGGCATTAGGCCGAGTCTCATTCTCTTCCGGTATTATTTTCATACCCGGAGAAACTCTATCACTGCCAGTAATCCATACATTACCAGAACTCTTAGCTTTTCTGCTAGGAGAGAGCTTGTCTATCCTAGGATTAAGGCTAGTGAGTTAGTAAAACAATGGCCATCCACTTTTTTATATCATAAGGATATCCCAGCTCTCGACAAAGCTACTACTTTGCTGGCTATTGTTGACAGTGCTGCCACGCCCCAAGAGTCCTGGGACGCAGATGTGCCGGCTCTCAGTGATGATATGCTTCTCGCCAAGAGGCGGAGTGAATATTTGATGAAGCACAAGGGCCTTAAATGGTCCGACTAGATTCATTGCTGGCTGGCATGCTAGATCTAGCCTCTCCAACACCATGGTGACCGGCTTATGCACTCCATCATGTCGTCCAAGAAGACTCTCTCCGGATCTGCCCCCGTCCTTGCTCGGAAAAGGACTATGAGTCCAAGATTAGATGGTTAATACGGGAGAAGATCGAGAGGAAAATTCTGGAGTTATCCTTGGACATGCATACGGCTGATAATCCAGTGGTACCAGTAAGTTTCCAACAATAACTCGAATTATGATTTCATCTTTACATTATTGTCTCTTTCTGCAATATTGAGATATTTTTCTTTTTCAGCTTGCTGACCTCCCCCAGTTGGAGCTTTCTCCTCTCGAGGGATATCCTCCTGAGATCTCTCAAGATGATGGAGAACTAGTTCCTTTGCCGGAGACCTTTACCCGAAAGTGTAAGGCTACGACAGTTTCTATCGGCACAAAGGAAGTGTCCATTTTGAAGAGATAACTTTCCTCACAAGGTCACTGTATTTCATTTCTTAATTCTTTCTGAGGTGTAATGCTCTATGTTCTATTACCTCCTCAGAGCTAAACAGCTCACCAAGGGGAAGGGGAAAGGAGGTTCGTCGAAGCCCCTGCGGCAGTCAAAGTTAAATTTGACTTCTCCTACCACAGTGCCTCTGACTCGTACCCCTCAGCCTTCTGCAGCGCCGGAGATTACTCCATCTACGACCATCGCAGAAGATCCGGCTCCTCATTCCGAGCCGACGAACCTTGGTTCACAGACCGATGTTGATGACCCACAAGTATAGGGGGTGTATCGCAATATTTTTGAGGGAAGTGAAACCCAATTTATTGATTCGACACAAGGGGAGCCAAAGAATATTTATAAGCCTTAACAACTGAGTTGTTAATTCAGCTGCACCTGGAAACAATCTTGCTCACAGCAGTTTATCAGTAGCAACAGTTTTGTAGTAGGAATAGTAGAGTAGCAGCAGTAGTAAAGTAAAGACAACAGTGACAATAGCAGTAACAGTGGGATTCGAGTGTGGTAGGCATAGTGATGGATGGACGGGAGTTGCATGGACAATACAATTCACATAGCAATCAGAACATAGGGCAATTGTAGATAAATAAGATAAAGCATCCAAGTACTAGATAATCCGAGGCATGTGTTCCATATATAGTCATACGTGCTCGCAATGAGAACTTGCACAACATCTTTTGTCCTGCGAGCCCATTTGTAGCGGGGCCTCAAGGGAACTACTGGCAATTAAGGTGCTCCTTTTAATAGAGCACCGGAGCAAAGCATTAACACTCCGTGAACACATGTGATCCTCACATCAAAGCCATTCCCTCCGGTTATCCCGATTTCTGTCACTTCGAGGCCATTGGTTCCGGACAACAACATGTGTATACAACTTGCAGATAAGACCATAAACAATACTATCATAATGAATCAATAACATGTTAAGATCTGAAGTCATGGCACTCGGGCCCTAGTGACAAGCATTAAGCACAACAAGTCGCAACAAAGTCATAAAGCACTAATAGAAGATACTAGGCACCATGCCCTAACAATCTGATGCCATTACATGAACAATCTCATCCAATCCCTACCATCCCCATAGCCTACAACGGGGGATTACTCACTCATAGATGGGGGAAACATGGATGGTCGATGGAGAAGCGATGGTGATGATGATGGCGATGATCTCCTCCAATTTCCCGTCCCGGCAGTGTGCCAGAACGGAGTTTCTGGTGCTGTTTCGTGGAATCTTGTGGTGGCGGCGGAGCGGAACTCCTTCTGGAAAAACGTCGAACCCCCCTGAGTTTTTAGGTCAGAAGGCAACTTATAGGCAAAGAGGGAGACCGAGGGGCAGCCTGGGGCGGCCAGACCACCCCCTGGCACGGCCTAGGCTTGCCCGCGCGGCCAGGTGGTGTGGCCTGGGCCCAGCCCCCTCCGTCTCGTATTCTGACTCCGTGAGTCTTCTGGTGAAATAGGATTTTTGGCATATTTTCCGGGATTTTTGCTGAAAGTTTATTTTCTGCATAAAAAGTAGACACCAAGGCAATTCTACTGAAAACAACGTCAGTCCGCGTTAGTTGCATCCAAATCACACAAGTTTAGAGGAGAAACAATAGAAAAAGTGTTCGGGAAAGTAGATACGTTTTGGACGTATCAACTCCCCCCAAGCTTAGCTTATTGCTTGTCCTCAAGCAATTCAGTTGAAAACTGAGTGTGATAAAAGAACTTTCACGAACACATTTGCTTCATATGATGTATACATTCTCAGCATGTGATCAACTACTTAGGCAATTCATAATAAAGAGTATGCTACTGAGTCTACTTAATAATCATTGGAATCTATGAAGAGATTCCAACTCAAAAATAATAAGTAGCATGAAGCATAACCATAAGCAACATTACAATGCTCATAATAAGGTATGATAGAGTGGTATCTCGCTTGCCTTTGATTATGAATGCCAAGGCACCTCTGAAGTTCAGGTGAAGACTAGAAGTAAAGATATCAAAGATACAAGCGTCAAAGTCATAACACAAATAATCAAGTAATGAGACAAGCACAAAGAATAACAACTATGCTCTCAAGAAGGTGCTCAAAGAGTATGTAGAGACTCAACAAGGAGATACAAAGGTTTTGAATCGTTTGAAGGGCTTCCAAATGCTGAAAGTATGATACTCTTGAGCTCTCATTGCCCCTATCATAAGCATCTTTAATGTGATTAAGGTGAAAGTGAGGTCCAATCTGAGTTATATGCTTGACAGACTATAAACGGAAAATCCCATGTCCCTTGAGTACGAGGGCCGCTCCTCATGCTACTCAACTTTAGTTACCGGTAAGTTCTTGTCATCGTAAATATGTGCGTACCATAGAGAACCACCAACAGGGTACCCCTTGCCCGATGATACGGAAGAATCCCCATATCAAAATGACAAGGCAAGCAGACAATGAGTATCTCAGCAATCTTCTTATTTACCATGGGAAAATGGTGCTTTTTTCTCTCTTTCCTCTTTTCATAAATCTCTTTTTTTTCTTTTTCTCAATAGCCATCTCTCTTTTTTATAAGAAGAATGCTTCATGGATATCATTATGGTTACGCTGCAGGTTTCCACCATGTCAGCATGGATTAGACCAGCGGTCCAGGCGTTTCTCTAACACACATACATAACTCCATGGACTTACAAGCTCCCCTTTTATTTCACACCGACGACATCCGCAAGCAAAAGAGCATGGTATCAACTGGGTATATATTTACAAGTGTTGAAAGCGTTCCCCGTGACAGCACGGTTCTGCTAATCCCCAGCCTATAATTTGCAAGCATATAACTTTCATGGACAATCACAATGGTTCAGGTTTATTAAGTGCAGAAAATAAAGTGTGCCATCAAGTTCGTGAGAGCATTACTAACTAACTTTATCATAACAAGCAAACATTTTATTCGGAAGAAAACAAGGCATAATGAATATGCACGGGAGTAGCAAATGATGCTAATAGGTAGGTATGGTGGACACTTTGGCAATATTTGGTTTAAGGGAGTTGGAAACATGAGTAAAATACTCAGTAGAAGTGAAGGCTAGCAATAGTAAGGGAGCAACAAATGAGAGAGCAATAGCTGTCATAATCATGCTTGCAACAAAACAGGACTAATCATGGCATGAAAGTGATTCAAGATCCTCAAGGCAAAATAATTCATCGAGGCTTAACTGATTATTACAGTCATATGCATGCGTGAGCATGTGCCAAGTCAATTCAAATGAAACATTCAGAGGAGGATACCACGGTGTCATACCAAGTTATGAATAGAATAATGCAAGCAAACATTCATAAGAGATGCTACAAACTATTAGCAAGCTGGAACTAATCATACGAAAGCAAGAACTACTAAGCATCCAAAGATAACATACACCTTACACGAACAGACTAAGCATGCCCACAATGATGAGTATATGTACAAAAATGAAAACAAATAGAGTTCATTACCAGCCTCTTACCACGCCTCAAGTTGTCATTAATCCTCATTATTGCTCTTCACTTGTGTGGCTTGAATAATAATATGAAACCAAATCCCACTGAGAACTGCTGAACCCTGTAGAAAACTCACAAAACCAAAGAAGAATGACAAATATTTTTGGTGTTTTCAATTTTTAAACAAGAACCAAAAAGGGAAAAACAAGCAAAGCAAAATATTTTTGGGTTTTTCAAATAGTTCAAACAAAGCAAAAAGGGAAAAACAAACCAAGGCAAAAAGAATAAGAAGCAAACCAAAGAGAAACAACAGAAATATTTTTGGTCTTTTTGTGTTTTAGAAAGCAAAAGCAAAGAAAGAACGAAAACTAAAAAGAGAACGAAACATGAATATACAAAGTACCGACACAACATGATATGGAGATGAGTGCGGTGTCGGCGTACCTCCCCCAAGCTTAGGCTTTTGGCCTAAGTGGGTATCAATCCCAAGCCGGCCAGGATGATGTGTCACCGTAGTATGACGAGGAGGTACCCTCGACCTGGTGCGAGCTCGAGTACATCCCTCCATAGTGAGCGGAGTGATCGTAGGAGGGTACATCCTCCTGGTGCTGCTCGTGAAAGCCCAGCAAGTGAAGCTGCTCGTCCACCTCCTCCTTGGAGCGCGGCCACGGTCTCCTGTGAACACTAAACAAAGAAGGCTGTGGCAAAGGGATCTCCCTTTCATCCCCGTCAGTGAAAAGCATCCTATATACTAGACTGTTCAAATTAGAAGTAGAAGTGACAAAGTGATGAGTTTTCATAGCAACAAGGTCAAGCCTCTATGGTGCCATTACAGTATCATTGGGGTCCACTAGAAGTCCTAATGCATTGACCATACGCGAGGCAATGATACCCCCATAGATAGGCCCCCTAGCAGCTAGGCGGCGAGCAATAAGCGAGCCAAGGTTGTACCGAGTATCATTGTTAAGTGCAGCAGCAAGGAAGGCTAAATGATAGTTGGAGATATTACTTGTGTTCTCCCTACCAAGTATGCTAGTAGCAAGATAATATGCAAAGTATCTAAGAGCAGGGAGTTGGATGTTTCATATCTTTCCGCGTTGCGCCACTCAGTCATCATCATTGGTCACCCCTCGGTAAAGCTCCAACAAATCAGCGGGTCGCCCCTGAATTTTCTTCACTGTCATGCTTACACCTACAATACTGCAAAATCTCTCCAAAGGCATGGTGATGGGCAGATTATAAATTTTGAAAGAGACAGTTGACTGATAGGATGTGTTAGTAAACGTGAAGCTCTCAACAAAGGTTTTGGTGAGCATAGCGTATTGCTCACTCTCATCTTGCATATATGAGGTCAAACCAACCCTCTCAATTGGTAGCAAGAAATCATCAAGAATTCCTGCAGCTTGTAAGAAAGTAAAACAAGGAAAAGTGGATGGGTGAGCATCCCCATCATCCCTTTCATTACCAATACGAGTTGCAATGAGATCTTCATTGTATGATGGCCTAAACTAAGAGGATGATCTTGAGGGCCTCGACCTCCTAGGTGCATCACTCTCAAATATCTCTCCAAAGGTATGCTTGTTCATGCTTGGTATTCTGAAATTTAAACACCTATTAAACAAGTGATTGCAAAGTGAATATAATGAAGGTTTCTACTCATAGGGGCTTGTAAGAGGCCTAAACATGCATCAAAACTATATCTCTAAGCATCAAACAAGCTTACAAGCTCTCATAACCTGTCACCTACAACAGCAAAATACTCAAGATATAATCCACTAAACACAAATCTACTCGGACAAGGGGAGGAGTCACATACCAGGGAACAAATGCTCCAAATTTCAGCAAGAAAGATGGGCTGAGCAAGGAGATCGAAAAAATTGAGAGCAAGCACAGCAAGAATGTGATTTTGAGCAATGAACTGGAGCTTACTCGGGAGAGATAAGAAAGTGGCAGGTGAGAGAGTTAGTGGGGGGCCAGGGCTAGCCCACACCATGGCATGGCGTCACCTAGGGCAGGCTACGCCACCAGGTGGTGAGCCTGCCTGGTGGGTCCCCTGGCACTTCCCAGACACTCCTCTGCCCCTTTTTTCTCGTAAAAATTTAATATGAATTTTCTGTAATTTTTCGAGACACTTTACTTTTGGGCATTTTTCAGGAATAAAAGAATGATTTTCTGACAGACAGATTTTTTTTTGAAATGATGCAATGACAAAACAAGGCTAGAACTACATAAGTTCTAAGACACCCTAACATGCAAGCAACTAACAAAAAAAAGAAAACTAAACGAAAGAAAAAACTAAAATGGATAGCAATAGAAGTAAACGGAGTTAATCATAGTGAAACCATTGTTTTGTTCAACGAAATCCTTTTGTTAACAAGGTTGATCAGGTCTTGTTACCAAAACAATTCCATATAAGACAAAACTTTGTATTCCACTAATGATTATGTTACCTCAACCTTGATAGCAATGGTCCCAATCAGAATAGTTTCAAATTTTTCTCTTGGCATGGGACAATTTATTTCTCCAACTTGAATGCCCTCAACATGTTCAATTGAATTCAAACCATAAGTCCTTTCAATCTTCTTGGGGAAATAGACAGTATGTTCCTTGTCACTAACATTGAAAGTCACCTTTCCTTGATTACAATTAATAACAGCTCTTGCAGTATTAAGAAAAGGTCTCCCAAGAATAATAGACATATTATCATCTTCAGGCATTTCAAGCACAACAAAATCAGTTAATATCAAGCAATTATGAGACACTTGAACAGGTACATCCTCACATATACCAGCAGAGAATAGTGGTAGATTTATCAGCCATTTGCAAAGATATATCAGTTGGTATCAGTTTTTCTAGTTGAAGCCTCTTATAGAGAGAGAAAGGCATAACACTAAGTCCAGCTCCCAAATCACACAAAGAAGTTCTAACATAACTATTTTTAATAGAGCAAGGGATAGTTGGAATCCCTAGGTCTCCAAGTTTCTTAGGAACCTTACCATTAAAGGAATAATTAGCAAGCAAAGTAGAAATTTCTTCATTAGGGATCTTTCTTTTATTCGAGACAATATCCTTCATATACTTTGAGTAAGGAGGCAATTTAATAGCATCAGTCAGAGGATTTTGCAGGAATAAAGGTTTCATCCACTCACAAAACTTATTATAGTGTTCATCTTCCTTTGACTTGTGTTTCTTATCAGGGAAAGGCATAGGTTTTTGGATCCAAGGTTCTCTTTCACTACCATGTTTCTTAGCAACAAAATCTTCTTTAGTGTATTTAGTATTCTTAGTGTGCTTTTCAGGTTCTTCTTCAACTTTTTCTTCATTAGGAACTTTATTTTCTTCATTACCACTTTCAGTTTCAGCATCAGAAATAGATATACTATTAGGATATAGCAGGTTCAGGGGGTTCTACAATAGTTTTATGTTTCTTTTTCCGATTCTTACGAGTAGAGCCACTATTTTCAGCTTGTTGAGAATCCTGCTCAATTCTTTTGGGATGCCCCTCAGGATAAAGAGGATCCTGGGTAGCAGCACCACTTCTAGTTCTAATTTCATAAGCATGTTTCTCTTTAGCAGCATTAACTAGCAAGTATTTTTGCACTTTAACGAGTTGATCTATTTGAGTTTGAACCATTTGAAAGTGTTTAACAATCATTTTAACATCATTAGAGGTTCTTTCCACAATATCTTTCAACTCAACAATAGCTCTAGTGTTTTCCATTAGATTATTTTGCACCCTTTTATTAAAATTATCTTGCTTAACAATAAAGATATCGAATTCTTCTAAGCATTGATAAGGAGGTTTAGAGTAAGGGATATCACCTTCATCAAAGTGTTGGAGAGAGTGTACCTCAATAGTGGATGAGTAGGGAATTGGCTTACATAATTCTTCTATAGGAGGTAAATTCTTGGCATCTGCAGCTTTAATTCCCTTCTCCTTAAGACATTTCTTAGATTCCTTCATCACTTCATCATTTAATTCCATAACACCCCTGTTCTTTGATGTTGGAATAGGCACTGGTATTGTAGGTTTAGGTACAATTACTTCAGGTATAGCTTGTTCGGGAGGAGTCCAATCTTCATAGTTCTTACTTATTTTAGCCAATAATTCCTCAGCTTCCTTAGGAGTCCAATTCCTGAAAACATAATCAGCACAACTATCTAGGTATGTCCTAGATTCTTCGATTTGTCCATTATAAAATATATCAAGGAGCTCATTCTTAGGTAATGGAGTTCCAGCATGTGCATGAATCAAAGCACAAAACCTTGCCCAAGATTCAGGCAATATCTCTTTTTCTCACTATTTAAAATCAAAAATTTCCTGCAAAATAGCATGTCTAGCACTAGGAGGAAAATATTTCTGCTGGAAAGTACTAATCAAGCAATCAGGGCTATCAATAGATCTAGGAGGTAAATTACTAAACCAAGTTTTAGCTTCTCCTTTCAGTGAAAAGGGGAAAATCTTAGCAACAAAGTAAGTACGCATCTTAATATCATTAGAAAACAAGCCACTCATGGTAGAAAGTTCATTCATATGTGCTACCGCACTTTCATTCTTAGTCCCACAAAAAGGTTCTTTCTCAACAATAGCTATGTAAGATAGATCGAGAGAGAAATCATAATCTTTATCTATAATGTTTATGGGAGAAGCAACAAACTTAGAAATAGGAGATATTTTGGGTCTAATAGTACGCCTCTCAAGGAGACTCTTAGCAACGCTTCTATCATGGGTGTTTTTACATTCTTTAATAAATTCATCAGTCATCTCAGCATAACCATCTTCAATATCATAACTCTCACTAGACTCAGGTGAACTAACAGGTGTGGTAGTGTCTTCACTAGGAGTTTCGGTATTTCCAGCTATAGTTCTAGCAATCGTAGCATCTAGGAAAGGACCTAATGAACCACTCTTATCAAGCACAGTAGAAGCAGCATCATAAGCATCAGAAGTTTCAGATTCAGCAGTAGTAGCAGTGTGTGTAGCATATGTATGTGTTGGTGTAACGATCTTACTCATAACAGATGGTGAATCAAGAGCAATAGAGGTGTTCAGAACCGTACCTCTTCTTGTAGTGGATGGTAAAATAGGAACCTTGCCATCACGAGACATACCCATGATGGATGGATAGCAACGAACAATAGAGAATCAAAGTGAACTTGATAAATAAAGCTATGCTCCCCGGCAACGGTGCCAAAAAATAGTCTTGATGACCCACAAGTATAGGGGGTGTATCGCAGTATTTTCGATAAGTAAGAGTGTCAAACCCAACGAGGAGCAGAAGGTGCTGGCTAGTGGTATGGATCAGGAATTCTCTGCAAATACTTAGCAAACGGAATTTTAGGGGGTTTTGATAAAGCAAGTAGATAAAGTACGAGTAAATAAAAGATAGTAGGAATAAATGCAGCAAGTGGCCCAATCCTTTATGCAGCAAAGGACAAGCCGGTTGTATTACTTAAGATGACCAAACGTTCTCGAGGACACATGGGAAGACTGTCAAGTGCTTTCGCTTCATATAGTTGATTAATCTTCTTTAGCTTGCTAAGTGTTGTGTGGGTGAACTTGTGCTAATGTAGCGACCTTCCTAGGACTAATACATACTTGTGATTATACCCCTTGCAAACATCCGTAAGTACAAGAAAGTAATTAAGGTAGAAACCTAACCACAGCTTTAAACTCTAAGACCCTTACGTCCCTTATGCAATGGTTTCCTAACGGGGGTTCAGGTTCCTGTCACTCTGGCAACCCCTATGATTAGTAGCCAAATACACAATGCATTCCCCTAGGCCCATATAGGTGAAGTGTCATGTAGTCGACGTTCACATGACACCACTAGAAGAAGTACACCACAACTTAAATAACAAACTATTGAATCTTTCTCAACACAACTCCACTACTAACAACATGACTTCTCCCATGTCCTCAAGAACAAAACGAATTACTCACAAGACATCATATGGATCATGATCAGAGATAGAATAATGATGTATAACAATATGAACATAAACAATAATTCAATGGTTCACTCAATAGTATCAACTACAAAGAGTAATCAACACCGGGAAAGTTTCCCCTATGAACTATGCAAGATTCAACCCAATTGTTACAGCAATATGGAGATGGTGATGAGGGTGATGATGGTGGTGGTGATGATGATGATGATCCCGATGAAGTCCAGCTTGATGGTGGTGTTGATGGCGACGATCTCCCCTCTCCGGGAAGGAATTCCCCCGACAGAAATCTGTCTGCCGGAGAGATCTTTCTCTCTCAGTGTTTTCTGCCCCGCAGAGGCAGCGGAATCTTTCTGTGGTCGCTCTCGGAGTCTTAGGGTTTCAGGAGGATAATATACGCCAGAGGGGAGTGCCAGGGGTGGACCAGGGTGGCCACACCACCTAGTGGCGCGGCCCAGGGTAGCCCGCGCCAGGGGGTGGTGTGGGCCCCCTGTGGCCCATCTCCAGCCCCCTTCTGGCTTCCTTCATCTTCTGGAAAAATAGGATTTTCCGTATATTTTCCCGGATTTTCTGATCTTCGTGAATTTTCCTCCAAATAGCACCTTTTCCATCAGAATCCTGATTGCAGCGGTCCATGCTCCAAAAGTCATTAACCATGCAAAAACAGATGAAATAACATAAGTAACACCTCTCAATACGAAATATATCAATGAATAACAGTGAATTATGACATAGAATAGTGATGCAAAATGGACGTATCAGACGTCACCATGGGTGACTCGGCAGTTGATAAGGGTGAACCGTCAACTGCTAATGATCCCTCTACATAGGTTTTTGCCGAAAACCTCCTCAGCAATGCGGGTCTTGCCAAACTTGGCATTACTCAGAAATCTACAGAAGAGATCCAACAGCTAGCCCAACAATGCTTGGAAAGCCGGAACATTACTGCCGAGGAGAAGGCACAAGAAGCAGAAGACATCAAGTACTTCGAGCTTCTCGAGCAGATCCGTCTTCACGATGAGAGGCTGAGAGCCAGTGTGGTTCCTCCTCCTCCACCGGTAATCCCGCTGACCCTCGCTGAGAAGGTTAGCACCGAAGTGACCATGAGCCTAAGCAAGCTTACTCATGAACATCATGTAAGTCAAATTTCCAACTCAACTTTTGTACTTTACTTCATATCATATCCTCTAGCCCCCAAGCATGAAGTTGGATAGACAATCCGGGTTTATGCTTTCATAGGATGCCAAAGAATGAACTAGTGTAGCCCCAAGGCTCATGCTAATATTAGTAAAAATATTAGCCAGAATATTTAGTAGACTTTTGACTCTAGGTATTCTGACTTATAGAAAGTTAATTTGTATAACCAGGAATTGTTGAAGAATATCTGCAACAAGCGGAGAGAGATCAGAGCTCTCCGGCTTGTAAATGCTCAGTTAAAGGTTTCAAGAGATGAGGCCGAAGGTAAACATTTCAGTCTTTAATCTTGCTCTTTCTTTCATAGTCGAATTATTTATTCAACTGTTGTTCTTTTGCTGATAGCACTGGTCAAACAATCATGTGCCATGATTGAAGAAGCCGAGAATTTGAAGACCCTAGAGGTGGAGAACACCAACTTATGTTGGGAGCTAGATAAATTGAAGGCGGATCATGAGTGGAGCATTGCTCAAGTCCTCGAATCCTGTTCTATGGCCACCGAAGAACGTGATCAAAGGATCGTGGCCTAGGACCAAAAGATCTCGGATATCAATGGTGCTTTATTCAGAGAGAAGGACATCTCCAAAGCACTTCGGGCTGAACTCGAGAGCCTTAGGGCAGAGAAGGCCAAAGTTGACGATGTCATCTTCGGTATGTTTCCTACTTTCTGATTTTCTGCTTTTCCCGAATCTAAGAGTTCAGATATATTTACTAACCTTTGTATTATATGCGTAGGTCCTCTGAACTTACGGGACTCTACCTTCACCGAGTCTCACACCAGCCGGCTTACACAAGTCGACGATTTGCTTCATGATTTCCGCCAATCTTTGGAGGATATTGGTGAAGTACTCAAGGTTCCGGACATGCACAGAATGTTCGCCTTTGAAGTGCGGGACAAAGCCAAGGAGATCCCCCAGCTCATCCAGGACTGGAACATGTCCTATGCGTGAACCGTAGCACAGAATGCTCTCACAATGGTTATGAGCCACCATGGAAGCATGGAAATCTAGCAAGTAACCAAAGGGTATTCGACTCTGGATGAAGACGGATAGGAGCAAGACATCAAGGCCATTATGGACTCCTATGCCGGATATGGGTGTCACGTAGCTGATCTGACCAGTTACGACACTCCTTTCTTCACTCGTGTGGAGACGCCTCTTCCGCCTACCGAGGTAATAGCTGAAGTCTCCGACGATGAACAAACCGTTTCGGATTTGAACGTGTCGGAAAGATATCAAGGCGAGGTTGATGTCTTTAGTGACCCAGCAGCTCCTACCTCTTCCCCTACATCGTAGAGCATCAGAACAAACTTTGTATTATTCTAACAACAATTCGGGTTGTAAATAAGTAGTGTAATACTTTTGCTGGTGCTAAGGTTTGGTATTCCTATTTAGCACTTTTGGCTTTATATTTGTTGTGCCTGAAATATTTACATAAGCACTTTTTTGTTTTGCTTGTACTTATCGTTTATCTGGCTTTCTGCCTCGTCCCTTTCGTGAGCTGGCCAACATTTAGCACGGAAACTCTGCCGAGCAACGGAGCTCAATTGCTAAACCAGTTTAAACTTGGAAATAAAGCCGGCTTCTAGTACCAACACTTCACTTCTTGGAAAATGCCCACATCCGGCAATCAGATAAATAACCAAAGTACAAACTAGAAAATTTAGATTTATACCCGAAGGTAGCATTTTTAGAATCGGAAATCTTAACCAGAACAAAAATGAGCATAAAGTACTTTCAAGTATTCTGGGATTTTTGGCTATGACATGATCATTCGGAAATAAGATGGTAATATAAAACTTCTCAGAAAAATATGAGGTAATCAATACTTTATTTCTCATTGAACATGTACACATATATGATTACAAAGAAAGGTAAATTAAGAATAAAAGGGACGTAGCTGAGCAATATTCCACGGTCTGTCTAATTGTTCCGGGTCTTTACTGCCTCCAGCTCTCTTTCTTTTCTTAGTAGCATGTCTTTCTTTGACTGGCCGCATATCAGTTAGATAGTAAGAACCATTGTGCAATACTCGGCTAACTAAAAAGGGCCCTTCCCATACGGGGGAGAGTTTGTGCTTTGTTTTCTACACAATCCGGAGAACCAAATCGCCCTTATTGAAAGACCGGGTTCTGACTCTCTGTCTATGATACTTGCATAACTTCTGCTGATAGGTTGCTGATCTCATCTTAGCAATGACGCGAACTTCTTTGATTAAATCGAGATCATTTTGTAGTGAAATTTCGGTATCCTCTTCAATATACGCAACAACTCAGGGAGAAGTATGAATCAAATCACTAGGAAGAACTACTTCTACACCATAGACCAAGAATAAATGTGTGTATCCGGTTGACCTATTCAGAGTTGTTCGTGAACTCCATATCACAGAAGGTAATTCCTCTGCCCAAGCCCCTGCAACACGTCGTAGTGGTGCCTTGAGTCTTGGTTTTAGGCCTTGTAGGATTAAACCATTTTCTCTTTCGACTTGTCCATTAGCTTGTGGATGTGCGACTGACGCAATGTCAAGCCGAATATTTTGTTCGTCGCAGAATTCGGCAAGCTCTCCCATAGAAAAGGTACTCCCATTGTCTGTGATAACGCTATGCGGATAACCGTATCAGATTATGACATCCTCGACAAATCTTCTGGCTATTGCTCCATCACAACTGGTGACGGGTTTAGCCTCAATCCATTTTGTGAATTTATCCACCATCACCTAGAGATGAGTAAATCCACTTGGAGCCCGTTTAAACGGTCCTACCATGTCAAGCCCCCAGACCGCGAAAAGCCATGTTATAGGTATTGTTCGCAGCTGATCAGCCGGAATGTGAGCTTGTTTGGCGTACTTTTGGCAGCCTTTGCACATCTTGACCAGCCGTTCAACATCTACCTTGGTTGTAAGCCAGAAAAAACCATGTCGGAAAGCTTTTGCCACTAAAGATTTGGCTGGAGCATGATGGCCACATTCTCCTTCATGGATGTCTCGTAAGATTTCCACTCGTTCTGGAGATACACAGTGTGGAAAGACCCCAGACACACTCCGCTTATAGAGCTCATCATTTACTATAGTACAGGCTTTTACTCGTCGGACGACCTGCCGGCTCAGATCCTCGTCTTTGGGTAATTTGCCATCTACCAAGTAATCAAGGTAGGGTTGAGTCCAGCTAGGAATTACAGCCAGAACTGCTACTAAAGGTGATTCGGATTTGGTCGAATATTCCTCGTCTACTCCTTTTATAGAGGAAACTTTGAGGTGCTCTAAAAAAGCGCCATCCGGGACCTTTTTCCATGCAGAGACTATTCAAGATAATGCATCTGCTTCCTCATTTTTTGTTCAAGGGATGTGTTGAACCTCAAAACCTTCGAATGATTTACATAGTTCATCCACGACAGCTCTATATGCTGCCATGTGCTTATTTGCATTATAGATATCTGACACTTGTTGAGCCACAAGATCCGAATCTCCATAACAGATTAAACGTCGGATGCCTATGTCCTTAGCAATCTGGATTACATGCAGCAATGCTTCATATTCGGCAATGTTATTCATTGCCGTGAAGTGGATCTGCAACACATAAAAAAGTTTATCTCCTTGGGGTAACTTGAGCACCACGCCAGTCCCCGAGCCCCCCAGCGCCTTAGACCCGTCAAAGTGTAAGGTCCAGTATTCCGACTCTCGGAGGGTCATATTCTCCATTGTCTCTGTCCAATCAGCGACAAAGTCAGCGAGGATTTGGGATTTGATTACTATATGAGGTTTGTACTCAATGTCGAAAGCTCTATGCCCCATTTTGCGTCACGTCCTGTAGCATCGCTGTTGTTGATTATATCTCTCATGGGAGCTGTGCTCACCACGGTAATTGGATGTTCCTGAAAGTAATGTCGTAACTTCTGGGATGCGAAGAACACACCGTAAGCCAGCTTTTGATAGTGCGGATACCACTGCTTTGATTCAGTTAGGACTTCGCTGACGTAATAACTCGGACGCTGCACCAAGTGTTCCAATTTTTCCTCTGGTCTCTCCACCACCATGACGACACTGATGACTCTGCTTGTTGTAGGGAGATAGAGAAACATCGGTTCCCGAGGTTCTAGTGCTGCAAGGATAGGAGCAGATGAGAGTACTGCTTTCAGGTCTTGTAGTGCATCTTCAGCTTTGTCAGTCCAAACGAACTTTTTGGTATTTTTCAGGAGCTTGTAGAGTGGTGCGGCTCTTTAACCGACCCGGTTTACAAACCGACTCACTGCAGCAATGCAACCAGTTAGTCTTTGAACATCCTTCAGGCAAGTCAGTCTGGAAACATTTAGTATAGCCTTAATTTTGTCACGGTTCACCTCTATGCCTCTTTGAGATACGATGAAACCTAACAACTTTCCGGTTGGTATTCCAAAGAAACATTTCTTTGGGTTAAGCATTATGTTGTATTTACGTAGACTGGCAAACGTTTCCTCCAAGTTGGTAATTAAGGTTTCCTTCTTTTTGAACATCACCGCAATGTCGTCCACATATGCATGTACGTTGCGTCCGATTTTATCGTGGAGGCAATACTACATATTGTACTGGTACGCAACTCCTGCGCTTTTGAGCCTAGAGGGCATCGTAACAAAACAGAAAGTTCCGAAGGGGGTTATGAATGAAGTTTTGACTTTGTCTGATTCCTTCATCCGAATTTGGTGATAACCGGAATATGCGTCGAGAAAACATAGGAGTTCCGAGCCTGCCGTAGAATCGATAACTTGATCAATTCTAGGCAGAGCGAA
This sequence comes from Avena eriantha, assembly GCA_910589775.1. NCBI lineage: Eukaryota > Viridiplantae > Streptophyta > Magnoliopsida > Poales > Poaceae > Avena > Avena eriantha. The sequence goes on along the minus strand of OU342742.1, from coordinate 435,372,311 downwards.
TGGATCTTTGGGACAAGCCTTGTTCAAGGCAGTATAATCAACACACATCCTTAAATCAGTGGTGTCCCTTTTAGGGACCATTACAGGATTGGCCGACCACTCAGTGTGGATGACCTCTTCTATGAATATGGCCAACTCGAGCCGGGCTAGTTCCTTAGCTATTGCTTTTCTCTTTTCATCGCCAAAACATCATAAGGACTGTTTGACAGGTTTAGCGTTTGGGTGTAGATTTAGAGAGTGCTCGGCAAGTTCCCTAGGTACCCAGGTCATGTCAGATGGCTGCCATGTGTAGATATCTTGATTTGCTTGGAGGGACTTGACGAGCATGCTTTCCTATGTGCTATCTAGGCCTACACCTATCTGGGTCACCTTGGAGGGTTCATCATCCTTCAATAGCGTCTTCTTTGTCTCTTCCGATGCCTTGAACTCCAGAGTCGGCTTTGTCACCTCCTTCTTTGTCACGGGCATCTCGGACGGATCAATGGTCTTCCTGACCTCCTGGTACTCCTGGGCATGCAGCACGGCTTCAGCAAAGGCAGCATTTCTGTCCTCGCACTCTTGCGCCTTCTTCGGGTCTCCCCTGATGCTGATAATGCCTTTGGGACCTGGAATTTTCATCATATTGTAAATGTAAGACGAACGAGCCATAAAAGCCCAGTAAGCCAGGCATCCGAATATAGCGTGGTACATGCTCTTGAACAGGACCACTTCGAAGGAAAGTGCTTCCATCCGATAGTTCTTTGGAGTTCTGAAGGTAACATCCAAAGTGATCTCTCCCAGGGAATTTTCTTGCCTTCTTGGGACAACTCCATGAAAGATCACAGAGCTGTGATTTAGCTATGTCTCCGAGATCCGCATCCGACATAGTGTTTTGACATATAGAATATTAATGTTGCTGCCGCCATCCATGAGAGTCTTGGAGAAACCATAGCCGTCAATATGTGGGTTGATGACTAGGGCGTATTTTCCTCGCATGTGCAACTTAGGCGGATGATCAGCATGGTCAAAGGTGATTTCCACTTCCGACCAGTCCAAGAATTGTGGGACAACCGGAGCACTTGCGTTGAGCTCATGCAAAACTGCCTTCTTAAGCTTAGCTGGTTGAGACCCAAGGAAAGTGACGTAAGTGTCTTTCTTTGTTGGGAAGTTATTCTTTCCATCTAGCTTGGATTTGAAGGGTCATCTTCCTCCATGTCAGAATCTTCCTTGGTCTCCTTCTCTTTTTCGGGATTCTTTTTTCCCTTCTTTCGCTTAGCCCTGTAGCCAGCGGTATCATCTTTCTTGATGTCGTGGTTGAAACGACACTCGGTGTTTGTGTGATATGAGCCCCCATTGGCATCTAAGTGATGTACACACGGGTTGTTGGCAATGTCGACCCAGGAATAGGTTTTGCCAGGTTGCTGGTCTCCTCTACCCTGGACTCTTGATGTCCCACGACCGCGACCATGACCACCACCGCGCCCTCCTCGTCCTCTAGACCCGAAAGTAGCAGTGACCACTACTGTTTCCATGTTGGGTTTTTCTTCCGAGGTATTCTTGCGCTTCCGAGCTTATTGCTTTGGCTGTTTTGTCGACTATGGCACAACTAGGGAGTTCAGTAATCCCTCTGCATCATCGTCAGCGTCTGCATACTTGCTCGCTGTTTCTATCATCTCTCCCAGATCAGTGACCTTGTCGCACTTCAAGCGGTGACGTAGTAAACCAATTGGGAGTCCTGCAATGAAAGCTTCAATCGCAGTTTGATCATTTACTCCTTCACAGGAGTTCTTGGTGTCGATCCATCATCCGAGGTAATCTCGGCATGTTTCTCTGGCTTTCTGGGTGTAACACTGTAGGCCTCCCACCATACAGGGCCTTCGATATGTGCCTTCGAAATTCCGAAAGAACGCGCTTTGCATATCATACCAGTTGTGGATGGTATTCTCCAGAAGTTCATTGAGCCATGATCGTGCCATCTTCCGCCACATAAGTGGGAGATATCGAGTTGCAACTGAGCTATTTGCGCCTTTGGCAATGTAGCAAGCCTGGAAAAAAATCCTGGAGCCAAGTATCTGGCCGGGCCACACCATCATAGGGTTGGATGTGTCTTGAGATAGCAAATCCCTCCGGGAAGTTTGTTTGTCGAATACGCGGTCCGAAGCACTTTAGACCTACGTAGATATTATCCGGCTCGTAGCACTGCGCCTCTATGTTAGAGTTGATCCGGTGTCTCGCGTCACTTGGGGACAGGGAATGCTGTCTTGGTTGTTCGCTATAGTTGCGGTGCCTTGGAGCCAGACTTATGCTTCTACCACCACCCCCTCCGCCATGACGCCCTCCTTGGCCTCCTTGAGAGCCATTGTGATGGCTGCTTGGCAGAGAGTGTGGTGCAGGTGGATTGTTTCCGGCTGATCGCCGGTCTCCATCCGAAGCGTCATTATGCCGATTCCGGGGAGGGTCTTCATTGCAACGATCCCCTGCCGGATTGACTCGGCACGATGTCCGTCGTTCCTTCGTCTGTCACTCCCACCGCGATGGGGTTCAGCTGGACGGCTTGCATGTATAGGGGGTGGCATCCTTTGATGGTGCTCCTCCCGACATTTGTCTTTGTCTTCTTCCCTGCGATTGTTCAACTCTCACCAGGGAGGGTTTCTTGGACACAGTGCAACAATCACTTCCTGCTCCGCTGCTGGAGCGACGTTGCTCCAGTTACGTGCGGTTCTGTGGTGCTGCCCTGAAGATCCGGTTCTTGAGTAGTTGTCTTCCCGACGGTCGGAACGGTAATGCTATTCTAGAACCCGTTGGAGCCTTACGTCATTCTAGGCTAGATCCATGCGACATTGGTCAGATTGAGAGACCAGTTTTCCGCTCCCGGATTTCACGACCTTCTGTTGCTCCAGGCCCTTAGTGAGTAGCTTTCACTAGTACAAAACCAGGCATTAGAGACTGTGATCCGAGCCAGTTTTACACAAAAAACATTTGAACCGTCGTCCTCCTAGGACCTCAGCCGGTTTAAATTTCTGACCCGTCTCCAAGAGTTTTAGAGCCTGTTAGAAATAATAACCGTCTACGGTACTCGAGACATACGAAAGCAACAGCCGTCTGCCCGACATGCTTAGCTGGTTTGTTATCACAGCCGTCTCTCTATTGGAGACGGTTTGTTATTGCAGCCGTCGCTGAGTCGGTGGAGCCGGATGAGAATAAAAACCGTCTCTGTTACTTGAGACGGACGAAAATAGCACCCGTCTTCCTCACCTTCATAGCCTGTTTGGTATTACAACCGTCTCCGTTACTTGAGACGGCTGATAATAGTAGCCGGCTGAGCTCTTATTTTTTCCTGTAGATGCCAGAGAGTACTGTTCTCGCCAGAATAGAACTATTTCGAATTCCCTTTATTCAAAAGTTGCATAACAAACAGATTCAACATAGCCATATATACAGAAGTTGCATAACAAACTGATTAAACATAAGTTCAACATAGCCATATATATAGAAAAGCAGAGCAGTACTGTTCAACATAACCATACATACAAAAGTTTATCCACCAACTGATTCAACATTAGAGACCGCAGAAAACAAAAGGCAAAAGGATTCAACATATCTCATGCTGATCTACTGAAACTGATGCTCAGAGTAGTGCACATCATCATCAGCACTGTAAATAGGGCATGTCTTGCCAATGTCCCTTGTCTCATGAGCCTTGGTCACACTCTAAACTAAAAAGAACTTGATCACGAAGCCGCCTGACAAGAACTGGTGGTTTGCCAGATAGTTATAGTCATCCGGATCGTCAAACTTCATGTACACCCTGCCATTCTAATCAACTGCCAACTTGTACTTCTCAGGCCAAACATGAACCACATGATAAGCATGAGTGATGTGGTGAGGAGAGTAAACAAAATGAACTTTCACAGCCAACACTCCCTGGTTGTGCTGACCCTCCACAATACCTAATATACTCATGGTTGTCGCAGACATTATTGGGTTCTGACTTGTCTCTAGGTCAATGAATAAATCATCACAACCCTCTACTGGAAGTGGGAGACTTTTAACAGCTGAATGATAAAATTGAAAGGTGTCTTCAACCAGTGGAAGAAGATCGAGGCGTACTAGCTTGTAGATCTTCACACACTTCTCATCAAATTTTAAAGTGTATTGCAGTGCCTCCTCAAGTTTCTTAGTAGCATTAGAATTAGTTGGCCTAACAAGAAGCTGGCATTCAATGTTGTGATTCACAACAAATTCGAAGTTGTTTCCAATGAGCTTGTGAATAACATGAAGACCTTTGAAAAGTCCATCCGGATCCCAACAGCAGACTGTTTTCACTAGAAACATGTCATCAATCAGACTAGGAGCTGCACCTAGAAGGTTCATAATTATCCTAGAAACCTGATGGCTCATCTCTTCAGGTGAACCAGACATGTTGTCTTCCCCAGTCCCCTAAGATAGAAAAAACTTAACTATGAAAATATGAACAAACAAATTAATCAAAGAAAATCTTTAAAAAATGTCCTAAAAGGTTTATTTGTTGTTGAAAACAAGTTGGATATCCTTTGCCTTATTGTATACTATGCATGCACGATACTACTATTTCACGTAAAAAAACAGTAGACTAATACGATACTACTGATATCCTTCTGCCAATCAGATTTAACAGTTTACTTAGGTAGCAAAAATTTCCTAGTTAATTAGATTAAAACTATGATATGGATCCACATGACATCTAATTGACTAGTATATTAAACATGCACAAATATTATGGAATACACGAGAACTAGTATTTATGAGAGATACAGAAAACCCTAAAATGAATAGTAAACATTGTGATTTATATTACTTCATGTATCAAAAGAGAACAAGAGGGATCCGATAGGGAAGAATTGCTAACCTGATTATCCGCTCTGAAGAACTGCTGCTCAGACTCTCAGAATGGACGCAGAGGAAAATCGAGAAGGGGTTCTTGACAAGGGGATGTTGAGAAGGGGCAGAAGGCAGAGGGAAATCGAGAAGGGGATCTTGAAGAACTGCCTCTCCGCCTCTCCGTTGTCTTCGCTCTGTGAAGAACGACTACGGCGCGTGCTGCTCCTGTTTCTCGATGCCACTTGGGGGTGTCTCCTCGGCTTATCCGTACAGGTTCGGAGCCGGTTCTTTTTTACGACCGTCTCTACGAGTGTTCTTAGAGATGGCTGTTTCTTTTCACCGGCTGTAAGTGAGCGGAGACGGTTTTAAATATTAACCGTCTGCGGTCTATTTCACAGGCATAACATATTTAACGAAATTTGTCTTCTCGCCCCAGTACATGCCAGATGGAGCACACAGTGCTGAGGATTGTCTAAAACCCTGAGGGTCCGAATTAATACGGACTGTGTAAAAAGTTATGAAATCTCTTGTCCACGACTATTATTTTGTACTATCACTATTTTTAATGGAGACACGACATATATTGGCATACTTGATTTGATGAAATCATAAATAATTCGCTAACATACAATATTATGGCACACAACAACACTTTCATCATGTTCAAATGCACCACAATGTCATGCCCACAATTAGTTCAAATGTAACACATGGTTGCTCTCATTGGTCTACAACATAACAACTACTTCTTCCCGCATGTGAATGTTCCTAACATAGCGATTATGACCGCGACTAGGATAACAATGGCAGCGAAAGAGTATTGTAGACACATTTCATTGCGGAGAGCGTACTTTTTGATCTTATTCATCTTCATCCTAGTTGTTTGCTTAGTTTGTTGGGCATTGATCTTGTGTCCATCGACGAAATTGGCCAATTGCAACTCCATTTCCATCTTCTCGTTCACAACTCTTTCCATTTTTTCCTTCGTTGTTTTCATTCCTTTCTCCATCTTCCGGATTGTGTCAAGTGCTAGACCTAGCTTCTCTACGGTCTTCCTCAGTTCTTCGTCGGTCTTCCTCTTCTCCTCCCTTGTATTGTATAACTCTTCCAAAACAAGAATTTTTGACTGTAGACAATGTTGAAACTGCGCACATCCATCACGAATACCGCATTCATAGGTTGATTCCAAATAAATTTTCAAATCAAAATGAATTGGGATAAGCTCATAAACAAAATCATGCTCAAAATTTCTAAAAGGAGTACCTCATCAGACGAGGAGGAATAGGTAACAACGATGTCGATATCGTCGCTGTCGTTGATCCTAACCATGGCGACTTGCGGGCGGAGGCGGGTGAGGGCAGGGCGGCGGACGAGAGAAAGGCGGAGGCGCGGTTGGAGTGCGGGGGCAGCGGGTGGCGGCCGGGCGGGGCAGCGGATGGCGGGTGGCGGGCGGGGGCAGCGCGTGGCGGCCGGGCGGGAGCAGGCGGCGGCGGCTCCGGGGAGGAGAGACGGGGCCGGCAAAGGTAGGGATTTGGGGATTTAGGGATTTCGGGGGTGGGATTTAGGGATAAATAGAGGAGTTCAAACCCTCCGGATTTTAGTAGATTTGTCCGTACTTTTATTTTTTGGGGGATTTAGTCAGGCATGTTAGCCCATTAGATTTTGGGTGGGTTGTTTAACATTCTTATATTATTACTTCTGAGTATTAATGTGTCTAATTTTGCAGATGACACGTGAGTGGATGTATCTCGGGAATCGTGTGACCGAGGTGTACCTCGATGGTGTCACGGAGTTCTTGAATGTGGCCGAAAAGCTTGTGGTTGACACAAATGACCCATGAGTACCTTGCCCATGTTGTGACAGCAAAAACATCACGAGTTTCACAAACCTTTCACAAATCCAAACACATTTGATCAAAAGGGGATTCATGGCGGGCTATGAATGTTGGAGCGAACACGGTGAACAAGAAAGTGCACATGATGATGATGATGATGATGATGATGCTGACGATGATGATGGTGGTGATGATCAGAGTGCAGAGGAGTGCCATGCAAACAGTGAAGATGATGTAGTAATGCTTGATGTTCATGAGAATACCTCCACATTTACATCAACTCGCCATGAAACAAACCACGAGGACGTGGACACATCATCGCAAGGGAACATGACACACGAACAAGACTCCCTGGATCAAATGCTGCGAGACGTTGAAGAAAACTATAAAGATAAGAAAATGTACAAGAAGTATGCTCGTATGGTCAAAGACTCGGAGACACCAATGTACCCTGGGTGTCAGCCGCAATACACAAAGTTAGTTACTGTGCTTGAACTGTTGCAGATGAAAGAAAAGTTTGGATGGTCGGATAAGAGTGTAACCACGTTGTTAACATTCTTACATGACTTTCTACTGGATGGAAACCACATGCCAGAGAGTACATACAGAGCTAAGTGTATTGTGTGTCCGTTGGGAATGGAAGTCCAGAGAATACATGCATGTAAGAATGACTGTATTTTGTACCGTGGTGATAAATATAGCAAAATGCGTGAATGCCCGAAGTGCAAATTTCCTAGGTTCAAGGTTCCGAGTGATGATGATGATGACATGGATGAGGCTAGCAACAAGGAGAGGAAAAAGAGGAAGGTCGACCTACCCAACAAATTTTTTTGGTACCTTCCTATTATACCTCGTCTGAGACGTTTATTTGCAAACCCAGATATGGCAAAACTGATGCGTTGGCACGCAGATGATTGCTATCAGGACGGAATGCTAAGACACCCTGCCGACTCTCCGCAATGGAGAAACATTGATAGACTTGTACCTTTGGGCAATGGTGGTGATCCTTTTGGCCTGGATCCTAGGAATGTGAGGTTTGCGCTGAGCACTGATGGAATGAACCCGTTCGGCAACATGAGTACCACCCACAGCACCTGGCCTGTGAATATCTGCATTTATAACCTTCCTCCATGGTTGTGCATGAAGCGGAAGCATATCTTGCTCGTGATACTAATCCAGGGACCAAAACAACCTGGTGACGACATAGATGTCTACCTTGCACCTTTGGTGGAAGATTTGAAACTTCTTTGGGTTGAAGGTGTGAAAATTTATGATGCGCACTTGAAAGAAAACTTTACCCTGAGATGCATATTGTTCATAACCATCAATGATTATTCGGCTTATGGAAACACCTCTGGCCAGTTTATAAAATGGACAAATGCATGTGTCGAATGCCTAGGCAATACAGCAAGTTTGTATTTGAAAGAGTGCAAGAAAATGGTGTACATGAGGCACCGGAGGTATTTGTCAAGGAATCATCGATATCGGAGGTTGACGAAAGAGTTTGATAACACCGTTGAGAAAGGTTTGGCTCCTTCAATTTTAAAAGGTTCCGAGATCTATGCTCAGCTTAGACACTTCAAAGTTGAGCCGGGAAAGTTCAGACGAAAGGGAAAAGTCAAAGGCAAAGCCAAATCCAAAGGCAAAGGCAAAGCCAAAGCCAGGGACAAAGAAACGGAAACAGTTATTGAAGATCAGCCTCCCAAGAAAAAACCTGTATGGAAGAGGAGATCGATACTTTGGGACTTGCCTTACTGGGAGCATCTAAGTGTTAGGCATTCCATAGATGTGATGCATGTTGAGAAGAATGTGCTTGAAAGCATAATATCGACATTGCTTAACATAGAGGGCAAAACAAAGATAGTGCGAACGCACGGCTTGAAGCTCTGAAAATTAGAGGGGAAGAAACACCATCTATTAAGCTAGATAAACCAACAAAAAGGCCACCTAGGGTGAGTTATGTCTGCGACAAAGAAGAGGCAAAAGAATTATGTGAATCTTTATATGGCATGCATTTTCCAGTGGGCTACGGCGCCAACATGCAAAGGATTGTTTCAAGGAAAGAAAACAAAGTAACGGGCATGAAGTCTCATGATTGCCATATCATGATGACACATACGCTCCCTGTCGCAATAAGGGGTATCTTGACACCACATGTTCGAGATACTCTAACGAAGTTGTGTGAATTTTTCAACATAATTTCTCGGAAGGTGATTGATCCTAATACACTGGATGAGCTACAGAGAAATGTGGTGGAGACTATATGCAATTTGGAGACGATATTCCCTCCGCCATTCTTCAATATCATGGTGCATCTCATTGTCCACCTTGTGTACAAGATAAAGATGTGTGGTCCCGTTTATCTGCGAAGCATGTATCCCTTTGAACGCTTCATGGGAATTCTTAAGCACTATGTAGGGAATCGAGCACGTCCGGAGTAAAGCATCATCGAGGGCTATGTAATCGAAGAGGTTGTTAAGTTCTGCATGGATTACATGGCACGCCTTGACCCGATAGGCGTGCCTAGGTCCATCCATGAGGGAATACTTACTGGTTTCGGAACGAGTGGAAAGATCAAGATCACTCCGAGTGCCATTTTATATGCTCAGGCTCATTTTTGTGTGCTAAATCACATGGACCAAGTAACTCCATACATGGAAGAACACACTGCCCTTCTAAAAGCAATGCATCCCACTAGAAGTTCTGTCGAGAAACTCCACATTGCCTAGTTCAACACATGGTTCACTGAGCGACTACGTAATGTCGAAAATAAAGATCCAACCATTGCTTCTCTAGCGAGAGGCCCAACATGGGAGGTCACGCAATTTCAGGTGTACATGATCAACGGGTACACATTTGCTACGAGGAAGAAAGATCGCACAACAACAACGCAAAACAGTGGTGTCTGCTTAGAAGATGACAAGAAATATCTATACTACGGATACATAGAAGAGATTTGGGAGCTAGACTATGTGGATTTCAAATTTGCATTGTTCCGTTGTCATTGGGTTACTATGCGTCAAGTGACTCCAAATGACAATGGGCATACTACAGTGAACCTCGATCGTACAGCTTACAAGAACGAGCCATTCATACCAGCTAACTTGGTTCATCAAGTCTTCTACATAGTTGACCCAAAGAATAAGAGTAGACATGTAGTTATGCCATCAAAAAGGAGCATCGTGGGTGTGGATGGTGTGATCTCCGAGGAAGAGTATAACAAGATCGATGAGTTTCCTGGATCTTCATCCTCGTTAAAGGAAAGAGATCACGACGAGGTTTGTTAGTGATTTATATATAGTGACTATATGTGTATATTGTTTGCTGCTATCTCATATACATGTTTTTGATTTGTATAGGAGTGGCTCTACCTCGCAGCCGATATCCAAGCGAACCAGGTCAAAAAAAGCAAAACGCGCAGGTGATGGTCGCGGGAAATCTACAAGGCCAGAATCTAGGTATGTCGTGACCGAAATCGATCCTGACAACGGAGGTCCGTTGAAGCCGGATGCCGCAAGAAAGAAGTTCAAAACTGTTTGCAGGATCGTAGCACGAGAACGAGTGCGCATCAACATTCCCAGCTGGAAGAAAGTATCCAAGGATGACCGTGCTTTCATGAAGAGGGAGATCCTCAAGAACTTCATCATCAGAGATGATGATGACAGGAAGCGTGTTGAGCGGGCAGCTTTAATGACCGCTAACAAAGCCTGGAAGACATGGAAGTCCAAGCTCGTGAATGAGTACGTGTTTCAAAATCTGACGCCCTTGAAAGTGTGGCCGCAGATTACCGAAGAGGTTTGGTATGAGTTCAAAAAGTTGAAGTCCTCCGATGAGTTCATAGCCAGAAGTGATGCAACTAGAGCCCTTGCCTTGACAAACAGCAACCCCCACAAAATGGGGACTGCTGGGTATGCCGGCATGTCCGACATATGGGAGAAGCAGGATGTGGAGGCAGTGGCGGCCGGACGCCCGCCACCATTTTCAGAAATTAAAGATGCGAGGGTAAGAAGATTTGTTAGAGCTAGAAGTAAATCTGACGGTAGTACGGGCCATGTGCATGCTTTGGTTAGGGCTGAGGACATTTCAGTCTACAACAAATTGGTAAGTCTTCAGCATGATGCATTGTTTTTTTATATATTGATTTCATAACAGCATTTTCACTGCAGTTAATTGTTTTTTTATATTTATGTAGAAGGAAGCTGATGAGAAGAAGCAAAATGTGAGTTCCATGGAGATGTCCTCATAGAGGGGTTGGGAAACAAAGAGCACCCTGGTCGCACGAGGGGGGTAGGTTCCATAGCCCCATGGAAAATAGGCCGCAACTGGTCTCTGGAAGACAAGCGTGCATGCAAAAGAGCTAAGCAGACCCTTTTTGAAGAAAACATGAAGAAAAGGCTTACGGCAGAAATAATAGCAGAGTTAACAGGAAAGGTACCGCCACCGTCGACGTCGATAGAGGATGTTCTTCCCATTGCTGACCTACGTCGGAGTAGCTATGCTTCCACTGTAGCCGGTACTGCTGATACGGCGGGGAGCTATCCTTGTGATCGCATAACGGTAATTAAACCCATTGATCATCTGAAGTACAGATTATGCATTTTCAAATATATGAAATCATAGTTGACATAAATTTCTTATATGTAGGTGACCATCGTCTGCCAGCTTAGAGCAAGGAAAGTCGGCTCCGATGTATTCAAGACGGTTGCTTGGGGCCAAGTGCATCCCCCAAAGGAAGGGCAGAAGATACACAACAACCAACTTGCCAACGGTTTTGCTAGGGTCAACATCGATGATGTCGTTGAGGGGTTCGGTGAGATCGAGCTACTGATACCTAGCGAAGAGATGGTTACTCTGTCTAAGGCCAAGGGGAGCTTCACCCAGTGGCCCAAGGCAGATATCCTTCTAGTCGGCGGCCAGCCAAAGCCAAAGCCGGTCTTCACTGACCTCTCACCAGCAACATGTACTCCCAAGATCAAGGAAGCACCAACTATTCAAGTTGATGCTGAACAGACAAGTACCCCAACGAGTGTTGCTGCCAAGACTAGAGTCGAAGTTGACTTCTTCCCAACACCAGCAACTTATAACACTATGGAAGAGCCCCTCCCCTCGGCGAACATGCCAGAGACGTCGACACCGCCAGCTCCTGTACAAGATAAAGCACCTACCCCCCTTACAGAACACCCCCCCGTGCGCCATCCCGGCAGGACTGTAGGAGTCCTTGTTGAAAAGGTTCCCCTTGCCCCGAAGAAAGCTGCAGAGACACAGCCACCAGCCCCTAAGAATGATCCTACCCCCTCTACTAGTGTGCCCAAGCCACCAGCTGTTGTAGAAGCAGCCAAAGCTCCTACCCCCGCTTGTGTTTCCTCGACAACCCCTAAAGCTGCCCAACCAGCAATCCCAGCTAGGACGACACGCTCCTCACAAGCACAGATACTACCACCACTTGCTACAAAACCCAAGCCTTTAACAAAACCCAAGGGTAAAAAGGGGGCAGCGCAAAAGATCACGCCGGTTGATGCTTCCAAATTGACCAGCAAGGCGTTGGACGATTATATATATAAGGTCGGTGATCTATCGGAGGCTGATATACAGCCGACGTACAAGCCCGGGGAAAAGCTAATACACAATTCGACGAGTGTTACCTCAGAGTATGGATGGGCTTGTGCATCATTGCAGAATTACTACTTGAATAATTTCAAGAAGTCAGAGAATGACCAAGTCTCGGGATTCATGGTTAGGTGCAAACCTGAACACTTTCTGAACGACAGTTTGTGCGCGTTCCAAGTCACTTGGGATGACTTGTTTATCTTGTTCAATTTGAAATCCTTTGACGCCAACATAGTGAAATGCAGTGCATTGTGAGTATTTTATTATTATTTATCAATTAATGCATCAATAACTCTAGATCTTAATTTACACTTCATTCATGTTCTGTCTTTACATGTGTATAGGTACTACTATCAGAAAGCCAGAGCAGAAGGTAAAAAAATAGTCTTCGTCGACCCCTACCTAGCTTCTGAACAAAGTATGAATTCTTGCGAAAGGTTTGTCGAGGATTACATTATCCATGTGTTAGAGAAGAGCTTCCAAGATCATAAGGAGTCAGTATTTTGGTCTTTTAATTCAAAGTAAGCTATCTTCATCTAGTGGCCCAAGCACATTTTTGAATTTTGTTGCATGAAATTATTATATATCTTTACAATGTTGATCTTCTGAAAATATTTCCTAATGTTTGGCAAAATATAGCACTGACAGTGATAATGTTACTGTTGAATGGATGATATTTCCAGGTAAATTGATGTTGTGCAATTTGACTTGTGTTCTTGTTCTTTTAGGGATCACTGGATTCTTATCACTATCTCACTATCTCACTGCTGGATGGAAATATCCATTATGTTGATTCTTATCTTGGGAGGAATGAAAGGAACTACGATGCTGTAACCAAGCTTCTGAACAGGTATATCTAATCCTCTGCCATCCTAACACTTCATGGTAATATTGTTGTCCTGTCATTCTGTGAAACATGTAGGCCAACCCTGTTAGTAATTTGTGATTTTCCCATAAAATATTGATCACCTTTTCAAAAATTGATGTTAGAGATTTTGGAAGTTGTATTTGACATTTTGAACTTGGCAGTGAGGGTTTTTTGTGTTTGACATCTCTCAGTTTTATGATTTTCTATTCCTGCCATATCTGAAAACAGTAAAATAAAATAGCACAAAGTTTATTTTGATGCATAGTCCATCTACAAAATATCTACAAGAGAGAAAAATAAAATAAAATTTTATCATATATTTCTGTCTGCCTTGTAATACAAAAGATTGTATAATTGTTTCTTTGCCATTCTTAGATGTCTTAAAGTAATTCACAACCGAGGAGTTCATGCACCGGCATATAGATCCCTAACTCATCACCTGGATGTTCCGGTTACTTTCCTCTACCTAGCTACCACTTGTACATATATATCCATGCATATTGAATTTATATCTTGTTGATTGGTTATTTCTATGCCCTATGTATGTCTCAGTGCCACCAGCAGCCTCCGGCGACTACGTTTTGTGGCTTCTATGTTCACAACCATATGAACATCTTGATGAGCAGAGATTTGACACCTAAGTCGGAATGCGAGGTATTCAAACATCCTTTTCTTATGTTGACATATTGTTCTTAATCGTTTACCTATTTTGATCATGATTTCATTTTCCTAGCATTCGAGGATCGACATGAACGAACTACCTCAGACAAAGCTAGCAATGATCCGCACGGAGCTTGCCGGGTTTTTGGTTCAGCACGTGCTCCAAGAAAACGGAGAGTTCCACCATGACAGAAACTAGTACATGTGAACTGTGAGAGAGAAAACTGTCAAGTCATCAAACTGTGTATTCATGTGTCGGTCGATCTTTAACACTTTTCCATGGAATTTGTGCATCTTGTGTGTGATGAACATGAAACTGGTCACTTTTTTGGTGCAGTATTAATGCCACTTGGTTTGGTGCAGTATTAATGCCACTTGGTTTGGTGAAATAATCTGTGATTTGACTAGAGCATCTTGTGTGATGAAGAAACCTGATTGACCTCCATATAGCCATATATATAGTGTTGAGGGGCTACTGGGTAAAACTGGTGGCTCTGAATAATTCCGGACCATCCGGACAAACGAGCCGGCTTTAAATTCTACCCGTCTCCGATGAAAAATATTTTAGAGGCTGTCATTCTTTTCAACCGTCTCTGATGAAAAACATATTAGAGGCTGGTGTTATTTTTCATCGTCTCGGATGGAAAAAATCTTAGAGGCTAGTGTTATTTTTCACCGTCTCGGATGGAAAAAATATTAGAGGCTGGTGTTATTTTTCACCATCTCGGATGGAAAAAATATTAGAGGCTGGTTCTATTTTTAACCGTCTCTGATGCAAAAAATATTAGAGGCTGGTACTATTTCCAACCGTCTCCGATGCAAAAAATATTAGAGACCCGTGTTATTATTAGCCGTCTCCGATGCAAACATATTAAAGACCCGTGATATTCTCACCTGTCTCCGATGGATAGACGGTTTTTTTTTGTAGCCCGGCTACGATGGAGAGACGGTTGTTTTTAACAACCGGCTGCGGGCTGTTTTTAGAGCCGTTTCCTGAAACCGGCTGAGGGGGTGGATATCTCTAGAGACACATGGCTAGAGGCGGATGGGATAACCGGCTGTGGCCCATGTACTAGAACCATCTCCAATGGCTGGTTTGTACTAGTGTTTATGCCCAACCGGACTTGTTCTAGGCCTGGATTATTTGCCAGGATATCTCGAGCTCCGGCGGTGTTTTGTACTGGTGTTGGGTACACCATATCTCCCTTTCTATCGAGTCGAGGCATCCCTTAGTCTCCCTCAAAGAGAACCTTGTGGACTTTCAGAAATTTGTTGGCATACGTGTGTCGTTTCTAGGTCTTCTGATGCTGTAGAGAGATGAAGTTCTCCGCAGTAGCTGTGCGCTTCTACTCTTCCTCAATGTTGTTTGCTTCATCCAGGAGTACTTGGCGACGCACTTCTAGGGCTTGGGCCCTGTCTTCCAACTCTTCAGTAGTTAGTTCTGCAGCTGTAGGTATAGGCGTAGTTAATGCGGCATCGATGAGTTTACGGGCACCAGAAGTGAACACGTGTCCATCCACCGAAGTTTCTTTGGGCTCATTTGGGATTAGTGCTCCATCCGAGTCTTCTTCATACTCCTCGGCAATCACTTCCTCCGCTGGAGGGTCTTTTGCCGGGGTCTTGTTCTTCTTCTTTGCCTTCCTGGCAGCGCCGGTAGCAAAGACGGCTCTAGGTCCGTTTCCCGGAGTCAAGCTCTGATCAGTACTTTTAGACATCTGGACATCGGGATTGTCTTTGAGATCCATGTCATCCTGCATTTTGGGACAGTTTTCTCCGGATCCTTCGTCCATGGCTTCTCCTTCTTCTGCAGCTTTGGAGCTGAACTCCTCTTCGTATTACACGGAGAACTTTCGGAAATCCGCCGATGTCATGGAATCATCCGGAGATGCCGATAAGTCGGTGTTTGTCCCGATCGCCTCCAGCACCAAGTCTTTGTTGTCTCCAGCATCGGCAGAGCCGGATCCGAATCCAACATATCCGACAAAGTGCGACGCTTGTGTCCTGAGGTAGTTGCGGCTTTCCTCGTGGGCTTCCTCAAAATTTTTGATGGCCTCGAGAACCTCATCCACATTTGCACCTTGCATCATCATGCGCGTCAACATATGCCTCATGAAAGGTTGATCTGTTCTGGTATTGGCAAAGCCGGAACCAATGTTGTTGTGTTGCTCCTCCTGCATTTCGACCTCAGCGGGTAGATCAATATGAGATTCGGCCTTGCTAGGGAGATCCACTCTAGATTCAACTTGCACCGCAAGATCTGCTTCAGGTTCAGCTTTCTCCACAATCTCCGCAACATGTGCGGGCTAGGTGGGAGATTTTCTAAGATCCAGAACTCTACCGCCTCCATGGACAAAGTGGACCCAGAGATTTCTTCTGCCTCTATCATCACCACTAGGGTGGGTGGGGCAGGTTCAGCGAAACCAATGTACACATAGATCTCGCCAAAAGATATGATGGTGTAGGCAGTCACGGCCTCCCTAGCCAGAATGTAGGTGTCGTCGAGAATGATGAGAGGGACGTTGCTGGAGTAGAGGACACGACCGACGGCGATGGTCTCGCTGATTCTGATTCTTGCAGATTCCGCTTGTAACGCAGATCCGAAGCTCACTCGCCACACGGTGGGCGCCAACTGTCGTTGGATTGATGACAAGTTCGCCATGAGGGGGTCCTCGGGGCGTGCTTAAGAGAGGGGTGTGAGACGTACGGTGTTCCGGGACGGTGAGCACACAAGTTTACCTAGGTTCGAATCTGCCTGCTTTGGACGGATCCTACTCCTGCTAGCAATCCAGTAATATGGCAGATGTTGGGGATATACTTTCCGGGTATCCTCACAGTTCCTCACTGACCAGGGTGGCCCACTTTGGGTTAGAGCTTTGCTTCACGGGCGGCCCAGTCAGGGAGAAAGACGGAGTCCAATCCGGCTACGGGAAGGCCTAGAAGACTTACCGACTTAGCCCCAGAATGTTACTTGTAGTTCAAGATGTACTCTGTAACCGAATCTTAGTCGTAGCCGAATAGATCTCTCCTGTAAACCCTAGGCCAGATATCTATATAAGCCGTCCTTGGGAGACCCTTTAGGGCACCACCTCAATAGTCTACAATCTCAACTCGCACAGGCGAAACCCTTGTAACCCATATTCCGGCTCTACCGTATTACTGGATTGCTAGCAGGAGTAGGATCCGTCCAAAGCCGGCGGATTCGAACCGGGGTAAACTTGTGTGCTCACCGTCCCAGAACACCGTATGTCTCACACCCCTCTCTTCCGCACGCCTCGAGGACCCCCTCATGGCGTACTTGTCCTCAATCTGATGACAGTTGGCGCCCACCGTGGGGCAAGTGAGCTTCGGATCTACGTTCCGAGCGGAATCTGCAAGAATCGGAATCGGCGAGACTATCACCGTCGGTCACGTCCCCTACGCCAGCGACGTCCCTCTCATCGTTCTCAATGAGACTTGGATTCTGGCTAGGGAGGCCGTGACTGCTTACACAATCATGTCTTTTGGCGAGATCGATGTTTACATTGGTTTCGCTGAACCTGCCCAACCCACCCCAGCGGTGATGATAGAGGCAAAAGAATCTTCTAGGTCCCCTTTGTCCGCGGAGGTGGCAGAGTTCCGGATCTCAGAAAACCCTAATCCCACCCAACCCGCACCAGTTGCGGAGACAGTGGAGAAATCCGAGCCTGAAGAAGACCTAGCGGCCCAAGTCGAATCTGGAGTGGATCTCCCTGGAGAAGCCGGATCCCAGATCGACCCACCCGTGGAAGTCGAAATTTAGGAGGAACATATCAACAACACTGATTCTGGCTCTAACGACACCGGGACAGACATGCCTTTCCTGAGGTACACACCAAGACGTATGATACTGCAAGGCGAAAGCACAGATGCAATCCTTGAGACCATCAAAAGTTTCGACATGGCTGATCGCGAAAGCCGCAGGTACCTCAGGAACCGCGCGTCGCACTTCGTCGGATACGTGGGATCCGGATCCGGCTCTGCCGATGCTGGTGAAAACACCGACTCTGTGGTGGAGGCAATTGGAACAAACGCCGACGTTCCCGCATCCTCGGATGAATCTATGACATCAGCAGATTTCCGAAAGTTCTCCGCGGAATATGAAGAGGAGTATAACTCCAAAGCTGCAGAAGAAGGAGAAGCCATGGATGAAGGATCCGGGGAACACTCTCCCAAAGCGCAGGATGACATGGACGTCGGAGATAATCCCGAAGTCCAGATGTCTGAAAGTACCGATCAGAGCTTGACTCCGGGAAACGGACCCAAAGCTGTCTTTGCTACCGGCGCTGCCAAGAAGGCAAAGAATAAGAACAAGAAGAACAAAACCCGGGCAAAAGACCCTCTGACAGAGAGGTGATTGCCGAGGAATACGAGGAAGACTCGGATGGAGAACTTATCCCAGAAGAGCCGAAAAAGAAGAATCGGTGGATGGACACGTGATCACCAAAGGTGCGCGTAAACTCATCGATGCTGCATTAACTAAACCTATCCCTACAACCGCAGCACTTACTGCTCAAGAGCTGGATGAAAGGGTCCAAGCCCTAGAAGCGCGTCATCAACAACTCCTCGATGAAGCCAAAAACATCGAGGTGGAGAAGAAATGCATGGCAACTAAGGACTACATGTCTCGGTTGCATCAGAAGACACGGAAGCGTCACACCGATGACGACCAATTCCCACACGTCCATGCCGTCCTTTTTGGAGATGAGATGGGGAAGCCACGGAAAGATAGCAAAGGAGATTGGGTATACCCAACCCTAGTACAGAATACTGTGGCGGCCTGAGAAATTCTATCAGCTAATCCAGGACCGGAGGAGATCCGTTTAGGTATCAAACTACTCAACAAGGGACTGGAGTAGCAAAAGGTCGCCCTGACCGGAAGTCAAAAACTGGTCTCGGATTCCAACCAATGTCGCACAGATCCGGCATGGGCTGCGTAAGACCCCATTACGTCCGGGAGCACTATCATTGCCCCGAATGCCGGGAAGACAATTATTCAAGAACCGGATCATCAGGACAGCATTACAGAACTACGCGTAACTGGAGCAACGTCACTCTAGCGGCCGAGAAAGATGCCTTTGCTGCACTGAATCCGAGGAACCCTCCCCTACGAGAGTCTAATGATCGAAGGGGAGAAGATAAAGAGAACCGTCGGGAGGAGGATCGTCAAAAAATGCCACCTCCTAAACATGCAAGATGTCCGGCTGAGCCTCACCGTGGTGAGAACGATGGACGAAGGAACGATAGAAACCATGCTGGGACAAGCCGGCAGGGGGCTCGTCGTAGTCAAGATCCTCCCCGGAACCGGAATAATGATGCTCCGGACGAAGGCCGGCGATCAGCCAGAAACAATTCAGCTGCCCCACCCTCTCCACCAAGCAGTCATCACAATGGCTCCCAAGGAGGGCATGGAGGACGACATGGCGGAGGAGGTGGTGGCAGAAGCCGAAGTTCGGCTCCAAGGCACCGAAGTCATAGCCTGCATTCGGGACGATCTCTATCCCCGAACGACGCAAGGCACAGGATCAATTCCAACATAGAGGCGCGGCGCTATAAAAAACAATGATATCTACGTGGGCTCGAAGTGCTTCGGACCACGCATCAGAGCTACAAGATTCCCGGAAGGATTGGCTATCTCAAGGCACATCCAAGCCTACGATGGCATTGCTCGGCCAGATACTTGGCTACAGGATGTTTTCCAAGCTTGCTGCATCGCCAAAGGCGGAAACAGCCTGGTCGCAACCCGATATCTCCCACTTATGTTGCGGAAGACGGCACGATCATGGCGCAATGAACTTCCGGAGAACACCATCCACAACTAGTATGACATGCAAAGTGCATTCTTTTGGAATTTCGAAGGCACATACCGGAGGCCCTGTTCGGTCGGAGACCTACAGCATTTAACCCAGAAAGCCAGAGAAACTTGCCGGGATTACCTTGGACGATGGATCGACACCAAGAACTCCTGTGAAGGAGTAAACAATCAAAACGCGACTGAAGCTTTCATCGCAGGGCTCCCAATTGGTCTACTACGTCACCGCTTGAAGTGTGACAAGGTCACTGATTTGGGAGAGATGATAGAAATAGCGAGCAAGTATGCAGATGCTGACAACGATCCAGAGGGATTACTCAACGTCCTAGCTGTGCCTCAGTCGACAAGACAACCAAAGCAACAAGCTCAGAAGCGCAAAAATACCTCAGAAGAAAAACCCAACACGGAAACAGCAGTGGTTACTACTGTTTCGGGGTCTGGAGGACGAGGAGGACATGGTGGAGGCTGTGGGCGTGGCCGTGGGACTTCAAGGGTCCAAGGTAGAGGAGAACATCAACCATGCAAAACCTACTCTTGGGCCGACATTGCCAATAACCCATGTGTGCATCACCTAGATGCCAATGGGGGCTCGTCCCACACCAACGCTGAATGTCGTTTCAATGACGACATCAAAAGAGATGATACCGCGGGCTACAAAGCTAAGCGGAAGAAGGGAAAGAAAAATCCCGAAAAGGACAAAGAGACCAAGGAAGATTCCGACATGGAGGAGGCTGATGCTTCAAATCCCAAGTCGGAAGGGAAGAAGACTTTTCCCACCAAGAAGGACACTTACGTCACTTTCCTCGGATCTCAACCAGCGAAGGTGTAAAACCCTCGAATCGGCCCTATGCAAGTTTCAGCGCTTCCCGCCAAACCCGCATAGAAACGATTCAAGGACGCCCACTAGGCACTTTCGTGCGGGTGGAAAATAGTCCACGATGGAACCCACAGAACAGATATATACAACACGACTCCATGAGTCAAGAATACAGATATACCGTACAAGATCCAAATCACCTTGAAACCAATACAACGTCCGAGTACAGACAAGATGCAAATGGGGCTAAGATCCCTGAAGAATAACCAATGGTGTCCATAACCCTGCCCAGGCCAAGCCGGAAGGGTAACCCTGCTAACGACGTCGATCGCAAACCTGCTAAAACAAAAAGGGGTGCCGACAAAGAGCGAAGGATAAAGAGGAGAGTCAGTACTGAGGCCAGTACACGGCGAGGCTAGAATTCGGTGGCTTTCGCCTACATAGGTATGGTGGACTGAAGCGGCAGCGCAACATGCACTAAACAACCTATAGAGACTCGATTCAACTATCAGCTATTAGAGAGGGATAAGAAAGACCTATTCAGATCCAGCCTGATAGTAACACCAAACATACCCACCTGGCATTTCCCCCTCGGGACCAAACGAGGAAGTCAAACCGAGGAACTCACACAGTTGGCAATTTTATTCATTCCATTATAGTTGAAGCACTTACTTCAGATATAGATAGCATGAGTCATCCTAATAGCATAAGTAGTAGCCAGTTTTAATTAACCATTCTGGTGTACTTGCAGTACTTACTAGTCAGATACAATTAGCACGTGACAGCCCAAACCCAGCAGTTGTTGGCACTTTTATTTCATTCCATTGGAGTTGCGATACTTACTAGGCAGATATAACATGACACGATACACCCCATTTCCACCAGTTGTTGGCACTTTATTGATCCATTCCATTGTAGTGAAGCTGACTACTAGTCACATATTAAGTCAAATTTATAGCACTACTTTAGTTATGCTTGTCTATGATCGAGATACTGTGCTCTAAGTCGTCCATAACCATGGACACGGCTTTTAGAAAGATTTACCCTGCATGGGTGCACAAATAGCAACACACACACGATCAACCTCGGAAAAACCAAATCAAAACCCAACGAGGCTTTCACGACAAATCAATCACAGGATTCATAAAATATTTCAGGGGGCCACCCCATTAAGCTACCCGCAACGAAGTTGGCCGGCTCTGAGATGGACCCAAGGTCTGTGCCAATGGCTGTAAACGACTGGGAACCCAAAAGTGTGACTGGGCTTGTCGATACCACGAAAACATTCCACATTCCTAAATAGTATAGGTGCTCCACGCAAAATCGTAAATAAAGCAATAAAGAATGGCATAAGTACATGATAGTAATAAAGCCCCAAACTACTTTGTGGCCCCAGGAAATAAGAAATGAATCAAGCTCTCGCTAAGGGGATTCATGGTCCCATATGCGAATAGTGCGATAGTCAAGGAACAGGTATCAAGTACTCGGGGTCCTACGGGACACAAGTGACCGTGGAAGAACCAAATAACATCTATTGCCCACCGATGCCTCTGCATTCGTTATCCAGCAAATTAATAGTTGTATTTAAAGTCATGATCCTATCCACCGTAAAGCATATGACAACATTCCAACCACTGTGTGGTACTTCACTACACGGGATCGCACCTGAGCAAGCAACTATGACTCACAAGACCATCTATCTACCAAACAACAGGTAATAGGAGGTGTCCAAGGCAATACAAAGGCTGCACGGAATATATCTGGTACGGAACCCTAAAGCATCGCAACACGGATAGCAATAGATCAACATGAGGAAATGAAGACTATAAATGCAAAATAGGTAGAAAGGGGGAGAATGCTCGCCTGGGAAAACATAGCCAAAGGCTCATTATTCGAAGAACTTGTCAATACTCACATCCACTCAACGGCCTAATCCGCGAAGAAGCAAATCACTAAAATACATCGGAGGCACTATTTAATACTACGGAAGAAGATTCGGCATGTTCATGATATGATGCATGACATGGCAAAGGTGCGATGCCATTAGGCAATATTAAGCGGAACCGGGGTCCGAACAATTAATTAAGTGGTTCAAGTTGTTTAGATACCCCACAATTTAAATGTTGTCTTAACAAGGCAAAACATGGCATCGGTTCTCTACATAAATTTAAATGGAGTCAATATAAGACTAAAATAGTCCGCATATGGCTCCATAGTTAATTATGAGTGAATCGGCATAATGCCCCCAAACCACAGCATATGAGTGCAAGCATGAACAATTAAATGCAATAGGTAGATATCATATATTATAAAAATACGAGTCTCGAAAAGGGGGCATACATCAAGGTCCGAAGATCTTGGGGTTTCGAGGGTTCGACGGGGTTGGGTCTCAGGGTCCATATCTGGGAGTTCGGTTCGACAGGAAACGAGGTTCGGACTCCGGGGTTCAGGGTCTTCAGATCTATGAAGGAGATCATGGCGTTCCGAGGAAAAGATCTTGGCGTGCCGAGGGTTCGGTCTTCGAATCCCGGGAAGGAGGTCTTGCGGTTTTCCGTGAAGGCGATCTTGACGCTCGGTGCCCGTGAAGTAGATCTTGTCGTTCCGGCACCATCACCTCCGATCTCCGGTTGGAGTCTTGTCGTCCGTCTTTTGTCGGTGGCGAACTTGACCGATGGTCTTCAGGTCACATCCATCCGGTGACGAACTGGTTTAGTACCACGATGACCTTGGTGTCTGTGTTCCGGCGTCTTTGATTGATGCGAACTTGTTCAGGGTCGATGGTCATGCGTAGTCCTTGAGGTCCCATATCGTGTCGGTCTCGGTCTCACGAAGGGCCGAAGATCTTGGAGACGCGAAGGGAAAAACGAGCGAGAGCACATAACCTTCACCATATCTCGTTGTCGCACACAAGGACACACCAACGACGATGAACCATGAGCCTGGGAAAAGATCTGCAACGGGAGGGGTGTGCCTGGTCAAGGTGGGGCCTGCTGTCCATGCGAGCGAGGTAGATCGCGGCCGCGTGGGGCGATGAAGATGCATGGCTGGGTGTTGTCCTGCAGGGGGCACTGACAGCGAGGACGCGTAGCCCGCTGGCGGCGGCGCTCGCGGAAGAAAGGTGACGGGAGAGGCAGGGCCTTGCGCGGAAGACGGGCGCGACGACGCCGTAGAGGGGATGGCAAGGGCGAGGACGGGAAGAGCGAGCACGGGGAGGTATCGGCGGGTCCCACGGGAGGAGCGGCGGGCTGCCGCGCGGCGGCTGCTGGCAATGGAACGGGCCGGCCGAGGACGGAACCGTGCTGGGGTCGACGGAGAGGTGACGGCCAGGGGCGAGGAGCTCGGGGGAGTCGCGAGAGGAGGCGGAGGTTCGAGGAGGTGGCCAAGGACAGAGGGCGGAGCCGGGGGAGCTCGGGCGGCGAGGAGCTCGACCGGAGCTGGAGGGGAGACCGGGCGATGGCGGCTGGGATGCGGCCAAAGGAGAGAGGGAGGCTCGGAGGAGGGAGAGCAGCGGGGTGGAGGCGGCGAGGGTCCTGGCGAGGAAGAGGGGGGTAGATGGGGAGCGACCTGCGTGATGGAGAGAGAGGGAGCGAGCGAAACGGGGATGGACAGGAGGTGGGCCCGGGGTGGAAGGGAGACATGGGCTACGGGAGCGGGGAGGGGGGAGGTTTGGTGGGCGAGTGCAGTTAGCTGGCGGCGGGGCTGTTGGTGGGGCCAGGGGGCGGAGATCCCGAGGCGCCTGGTCAGCACGGGGTGGGGCTGGCGAGGTGGGCGGGAGCGTGCGTGCGTGTGTGAGATGTGTGCAGGTGGCGGGGTGTGAGGGAGATGGCGGGTGCGGCTTGCTACTCGCCTCCTGGCGATGGGGTGGAGGAAGGGTGAGGGGTGGTTAGCTAGGGTTAGGATAGCTTAGGTTTTTGGGGGTGGCCGGCTGGGCCGGTTCGAGCCTGGTTCGGCTGCCCCTAAAAATAATATAAATATTTTATTTGTTTAAAACGGGGCTTTTGAAATCCATTTTTAGACGAAACAAAATATTCCGGCCAAGCCCGGGTTTTGTATTTGAATAAAGACGGGGCTTATTTAGAAAACAAAATAGGTTTTCTAAAATAGTTTTGAGACAAACATATGCAGGATGATGACGATGCTCAAATGCAATGTGGCATGATGACATGAGCATGCGGTCATGATGATGCAATGCACCAAAAACACATCGATTTTCTAGTAGTGGTTTTAGCGGGATGCCACAGAATGTCAAGAAAGCAGTTCTCCACGAGCTCAATGCATAGTTCCGGTTGTCCCTCAATATCTAGACTGGTCGGAGGTGGCAATCACATTTGACCGCGCTGATCATCCTCCTAAGTTGCACAGGCGAGGAAAATACACCTTAATCGTCAACCCACTTACTGACGGTTATGGTTTCTCCAAGACCCTCATGGACGATGGTAGCAGCATCAATATTCTGTATGTCGAAACGCTATGCTGGATGAAGATCTTGGAGACCCACCTGAACCATAGCTCTGTGATCTTTCACGGAGTTGTCCCAGGAAGACAAGCTAATTCCCTGGGAGAGATTACTTTGGATGTTACCTTTGGAACTCCAAAGAATTATCGGACGGAGGCACTTTCCTTTGAAGTGGTCCTGTTCAAGAGCGCATACCACGCTATATTCGGATGTCCCGCTTACTGGGCTTTTATGGCTCATCCGTGTTACATTTACAATATGATGAAAATTCCAGGTCCCAACGGCGTGATCACCATCAGGGGAGACCCGAAGAAAGCGCGAGAGTGCGAGGATGGAAATGCCGCCTTTGCCGAAGCCGTGCTGCATGCCCAGGAGTACCAGGAGATGAAGAAGAGTGTAGATCCGTCGAGATGCCCGCAACGAAGAAGGAGGTGACAAAGCCAAATCCGGAGTTCAAGGCATCAGAAGAGACAAAGAAAGCACCGTTGAAGGATGATGACCCCTCCAAGGTGACCCAGATAGGCATAGGCCTAGGTAGCGCATAGGAAAGCACGCTCATCAAGTTCCTCCAAGCAAATCAGGATATCTTCGCATGGCAGCCATCTGACATGACCGGAGTACCTAGGGAACTTGCCGAGCACTCTCTAAATGTAAACCCGAATGCTAAACCCGTCAAATAGTCCTTACGACGGTTTGGCGACGAAAAGCGTAAGGCAATAGCTAAGGAACTAGCGCGGCTCGAGTTAGCCGGATTCATAGAAGAGGTCATCCAAACTGAGTGGTCGGCCAATCCTGTAATGGTCCCTAAAAAGGACACCTCTGATTTAAGGATGTGTGTTGATTATACTACCTTGAACAAGGCTTGTCCAAAAGATCCGTTCGCTCTGCCTAGAATTGATCAAGTCATCGATTCTACGGCAGGCTCGGAACTCCTCTGTTTTCTCGATGCATATTCCGGTTATCACCAAATCCGGAAGAAGGAATCTGACAAAGTCAAAATTTCATTCATAACCCCTTTCGGAACCTTCTGTTTTGTTACGATGCTCTTTGGGCTGAAGAACGCAGGAGCTACGTACCAGCGCACGATGCAGCGTTGCCTACACGACCAACTCGGACGCAATGTACATGCATACGTGGATGATATCGCGGTGATGTCCAAAAAGAAGGAAACACTGATTTCTGACTTGGAGGAGACGTTCGCCAATCTACGAAAATACAACATCATGCTTAACCTGAAGAAATGTTTCTTTGGAATACCAGCCGGAAAATTGTTAGGTTTCACCGTGTCTCAAAGAGGC
Source organism: Avena eriantha (assembly GCA_910589775.1). Lineage (NCBI taxonomy): Eukaryota > Viridiplantae > Streptophyta > Magnoliopsida > Poales > Poaceae > Avena > Avena eriantha. The sequence goes on along the minus strand of OU342742.1, from coordinate 435,346,105 downwards.
ATAGAGGTGAACCGAGACAAAATCAAGGCTATACTCAATATTTCTAGGCCAACTCGCCTGAAGGACGTACAAAGATTAACTGGTTGCATCGCTGCTGCCAGTCAATTTGTAAGCCGGCTTGGTCAAAGAGCCGCACCATTATACAAACTCCTGAAAAAGACCAAGGATTTTGTTTGTACTGACGAAGCTGAATCTGCACTACAAGATCTAAAGAGAGTACTCTCATCTGCTCCTATCCTTGCAGCGCCGGAACCTAAGGAAGCGATGCTGCTCTACCTTGCTGCGACAAATAAGGTCGTTAGTATCGTCATGGTGGTGGAGAGACCAGAGGAAAATAAGGAACACCTGGTGCAACGTCGGACTTACTTTGTCAGCGAGGCCCTGACAGAATCAAAAATGCGGTATCCGCACTATCAAAAGTTGGCTTACGGGTTTTTTCTAGCATCTCGTAAGTTACGACACTACTTTCAGGAGCATCCAGTTACCGTGGTGAGCACAGCTCCCACGAGGGATATAATCAACAACAGGGACGCCACAGGACGCGTCGCCAAATGGGGCATAGAGCTTTCAGCTTTCAATATTGAGTATAAACCTCGGACAACAATCAAATCCCAGATCATTGCTGACTTTGTCGCTGATTAGATAGAGACGAAGGAGAACATGATCCTCCCTGAGTCAGAATATTGGACCCTCTTTTTCGATGGGTCTAGGGCTCGAGGGGGCTCGGGGGCTGGCGTGGTGCTCAAATCACCCCAAGGAGATAAACTTTTATACGTGTTGCAGATCCACTTCTATAGCATCCCATCTGTCGAACATCTGTAATGCTACATGGTCTAATAATAAAATGCTACTTCCTACATATAATTGTTGCATCATAATTATATCATGCTCATGTCATCATGCCACATTGCATTTGAGCATCATATAAAACCCTTTTCTTTTGGTTCTTATTTCATATGCATTATTAATTGTATTTGCCTCTTGATATATTGTATTTGGTTCTTGATAAATGCTTGATGCCCAAGTTGAGTTGGGGCATATCTTTTATTAACTCCACCACCTTTCTTTGTCACAACCCCATAATTCCACCATCCAAACTATATGTGGATTGTTGCATTTCTTTGGGCTCTTGTCTAACTCACATATATTAAAATGGATCCACTTCTACTTCCACATGCTCCCATAAATGCATCATGTAGTTTTCACATTATTGATATGTGGAGAGCCATTAGCCATCTTTTGCATGCTATGTGAGTGGAAACCTTGTCAAGCTTGCATATGGTTTGAATTTGAACAAATGCTCATGTAAGAATATAATTTTGGCCATATTGTGCCTAGTGGCTCATACACACAAGCTTGGCCACCTTATATTATGCATGAGCTTTTATTTAGTCCATGTGGTAAACAAGCTCTCTTTTATTTTGTTGGTTCTTATTCCAAATTTGGGATCTTGCTTAGATAAATACCATGAGCTATTCTAGTGGTTTTCACTACTAGAGGGGGCATTTACTATTCATGCATGGGCCATGCAAGATCTCTACCTTTTTCTTTTCTTTGGGTTTTTCTTGGATTCTTGAGTGGAGGATTCCTTTCTCTTTAGCTCTATTCCTTTGCTCTTACACAAACCCTCATCTCACATACATGCACATACATTTTTGTTTTCACAAGATGCCACATGCATGGACTCCTTTGTTGCATGCAATATAAAATCTCTACTCCTAGTCACATAAAATAACCACACCCTATGTGGCTATCTCTCTTGCTTTAAATGCCTTTGAATTCTTGCTTAGTTTTAAAATGTGTTCTAAACCTAGTCTCTCATCTTTGTTCAAAACCTCTATTGTGCACACATGTTACACCCATACCTCTTTTCTTCTTCTTTTAACCTTCCCTACCAAACCCTTCTTTCTCTTGTTGTTTTGGATCTATGCCGAGCCACCACCCCGGACCTTTCCCTATGTCGCCAACCAGACCTGCCAGCTGATCGAACCTGACCCCTTCCTGGTTCCCTCCTTCTCTCACGTCGATAACAAGCAAAGAGAGAGGGGAGAGTACCTAGTCTTCCGATCCCTCTCTCTGACCCTTTTCACCTTTTTGGGGCAAAGCCACCACCACCACCACGTGAGCCCCTTCCTCCTCCAAGATTCCCTCTCATCTCCAACCAGATCGTGATCCACCTCCTCCTCCCCTCTTCCCTTCCTCCCTAGCCATGGCCATGGCCTTCCTAAACCCTAGCCTCGGCCTCAGTGAAAGGGAAATGGACGTCGCCTAGAGGGGGGGGGTGAATAGGCGTTTTAAAAATATTACGGTTTAGGCTCTAATAAATGCGGAATAAAAACTTAACGTTTAATTTATCAAGCCAAACCTAAATCAACTAGGTTCACTAAGTGCACCAACAACCTATGCTAAGCAAGGCAAGCAACAATGTGATAGCAAGAATAGTACTTCAAGCACGAAGGCTATCACAATGTAAATTGCATAAGTAAAGGGGTTCGGTTGAGAGATAACCGATGGATGCGGAGACGATGATTTGTTTCCCGAAGTTCACTTCCAAAGAAGCTACGTCTCCGCTGGAGAGGTGCGGGGGCGCAATGAACTTCGAATGCCACAAATGGCTCACCTCGAGGTGTGGTGGCTCGATGCTCACCCAACGCCACAAAAGGCCTCACCAAGGATGCAAAGTCACGCGACTCACCGACGCCACAAAAGGCTCACCCTATTCTCCCGTGAGCTCGCCACAAAGGCCTACTCACGTTCCACCATGGGACACTTGAGGGCGGTCACCGAACCCGTACAAGGCTTGGGGCAATCTCCACAACTCAACTGGAGGGCTCCCAAGAAACGCCACAAAGGCTCTACAATGCCACAAAAGGCCAACAAGCTTGGGGAACCTCCACAACTCAATTGGAGCCCCAAGAACAATACCACAAAGGCTACAAAGCCACAAAAGGCAACAAGGCCACAAAAGGCTACAAGACCACAAAAGGTCAACTATCCACCCACACAACCGTCTAGGGTTCCAAGAACCCAAGAGAAACAATCCCAAGGGATTGAACTCACCGAATCTCCGAGGAGAACTCAAACCTATGCACCAAATGCAAGAGGCAAGTCCTTCTCTCTCAAATTCCACCAAAGCTACAAAAGCTATTGGGGGAATAAGGGAGGAAGAACACAAGAGGAGAACACAAAACTCTACAAGATCTAGATCCCAAGGATTCCTTCACAAAGAAGGGATTTTGCTTGGTGGGGCTTGTAGATCTAGATCTCCTCTCTCAAATCCCTCAAAAAGATGCAAGAATCATAGGAGGGGAAAGGGGAGAGGGCAAGCTCTTCAAGGTCAACAATGGAGGAGAGAGAAAGCCAAAAACCAAGAAAGAGCAAGATTAGGGGCCGAAGGGGAAAGGGGAGATCCTTTTAAAGGGCTCCCCGATCTGCCCGTTACTCACAGATTCGCGCACGGCCGGTAGTACCGGTGGGTGGCCGGTACTACCGGTGGCACCCAGCCAACGGTCAGAAAACAGCGAGGCAAAGATCAAAAACGCGAGCTTGGCCGGAACTACCGCTGCTTCGCCGAAACTACCGGTAGCAAGGATATCCTAGCGGTACTACCGCCTAAAAATCCGATCCAAGTTCCGTCAGATAGCGCTATCCAGGCAGAGAGGGTAATGAACCAAAATTTGGGTTGCCGGAAGTTGGGCCGGAATTAACACCGGTACTACCGGCGGCATTTCTGCCGGAGCGGTACTTCCGGCGTCTGGCCGGTACTACCGGTGGCCCACCGGAACTACCGGTCAGGCAAAAACTTCAGAACCAGAACTGCCACAACTTTTGCATCCGAACTCCAAACGAGATGAAACCAATTTTGTTCGAAATATTGGGTATCACCAAGGAAGAAAATACCATGAATATATATGTGAGATACCTCCCAAGGTGTGGAGCCGGAAAACCCGCAAGATAAAAAACGCAATAAGATATGCAAGGGATATCCGTTTTTGATGAACTAGTGCTTGTTAAGAAGATAACCACAAGCTCTAGATCCTCACATGGACAAGAACCAAACAACAACCAAGAAAGATGTTGCTATGTATGCAAAGGTTTGAGCTCTCTCCGAAAGATAGAACGAGTCACCCACTCGAGAGCCCCTCTTGATAGTACGGCTATCTATCCTAAACCTGGTCTCCCAACACTACACGAGACCGGTAAAATAGAAACCCTATCAAGATCATACCTCTGCCTTGAGCATCCCACTTGAGCTTGATGTAGACGATCTTGTCACCTTCAAGATGGAACACCTTTCTTGATTGCTCTTGCTTGCTCTTGCTTGATGAAGACTTGCGAATGGCTCCCCCATACTCCATGGGAAAACCACTTCTTTGACCTTGTCTTCATCACCCATGAGGAACTCCATCTTCTTCTTCTTCAAGGCATACTTGATCTTCTTCTTCTTCTTCTTCTTCTTCTTCTTGATTCCAATAGGCACAAAGCCCTTGGACGATGATTCTTCTTTTTCATCCTTGAAACCAACACATGGTCCAAGTGATGCCAATGGACAAACCTACAAGTGAAACTCAATTTGCACATTAGTCCATAGGGATTGTCATTAATTACCAAAACCACACATGGGGGCATACATGCCCTTTCACTCGGTTGCTAGCCGGTGGAGGAGAGGTACCCAGAGGTGGGAATAGTCGCGGAGAGCTTCTTCGCCGTCCTCACCGTCACCTCGCACCAGGAGCTGCACCGGAGCGTGCCGGAGAAGCCTCGCCGCCGCCGTGCCCGAGCTGAACCTGTCGCCGCTACCGCCAAGCCCCGTCGCGGATCACCTCCACCTCCACCTCTATTATCGCTCACGTGAGCCTCCGGTGAGCCCCTCTACTCGCCAGACATGCTCGCCTCCTCCCTCTCTTACGGTATCGCCGCCGCGCTCCATTGAACGCCCTGCGCGCTGCCGCCGCCGCCACCAGCTGCACCTGCGCGCGCGTGTACCCTCTGTTCTTCACGTTTTTCCCGTTGCTGCAGACCTCCTTCGCGAGATCCCCAAACACAAAAATCGTAGCCCTAACTTCCCTCTTCAAAATGACCACCTATACGCCCAAATCCATCCACCGTAGCTCTCGCCATCTTCTCCGGAAGATCATGGTTTTCTGTCAAAACTGTCTCAGTATGTTAGCTTCCAATCTGTGTTTTGCCTCTATTCATCACAATATCTCGGACAACCTAGTCCACCTCTACCGAAACCTCCTAAATGAAAGATCTAGAACTTTGTCCCTTCTGCAACTTTGATTTTTACTACAACGCGTTTTTCCCAGCGGATTTGTCGCCACCGTCGTCGGAACACGACCGGATCTGCCACCGGCACGGCCTCGTTTCCTTCAATGAGCAGCAGCAGCCGACGCTGTTTTGCAGTTTCGCCCCCTGCCTTTTTGCTAAGCCAACCCGCAGTCCCCCCCGGTAGCCTTAGACCCCACAAGTCAGCAGCTGAGGGATTTTTACAAAAAGGCACCTCGGTAGCTGTTGTTTCACGCCCGCGCCCCGGATCGGCCGCATGGCAGGCCCTGGCTGGGTCGTGCGCGCGGTGGACCCACCGGACGCCGGTCCAATCTGTCATCCGCACCGGCTAGCTCACCCCGCGGTGACAAAAGTTCCCACCCAAACCGCTGCGTCAGCGAGCGCTGAGTCAGCACAAACCCCACCTGCTAGTGACGGTGGCTAGCTTCCTCTGAATGTAAAAAGTCACGGTTCTTATCTGTTTAATAAAAATGATTTCAGAAATTGTTTAAATAATTTTAAATCCAGGAAATAATAACTTTTAATTGACAAATCCAAATAATACAAATGATATATGTTTTTGAATCAGAAAAATGTGAGGATTTCAAATATGCCATCCAAATTAATGTTTGCCTAATTTAAATTTTCGAAATTGTTTAATTGCAATAAAAATGCCTTTTCTCAATTAATTAATAACTTTAAATCTATAACTCCAAAATTGACAAATAATATGTCTAAATCGATCAGCGCGACGAGCCCATTCTAACTATGCATTCCATGTTCTGAATTGAAGCATGCATCATGTCATTATTAAAAGTCAGAACTGTTTATGGCAATAAAACTTGACCAAATATTTAATAAAATGATTTATTCTTGTCCCCGCACCTCACCATGCCATGCTACTTTATTGCCATGTAAATTGTGGATCATTCATCATGGCTTGCTTGTTTGCTTGTCGCATTTTATTTATATGCTTGTGCACTTTATTTATGTTGGCCCTTGTTTGTTTGATTCTTCTTTTGAATAGACGCCGAGCAGGGGAAATATAAGGAATCCCAGGAGTACTACCCAGATCCGTCTCTCGCTTCAATGAGCTGCCAGGCAAGCACTACCACATTCTTGCATACATATAGTACATATTGCCTCTATCTTATTCTTGCATCATTGAGTCGCGATTGCATGAAATTGAATCCCAAGTACTGCATAGCCTTTACTTTTAAACCCCACCGAGCCTGTTCCTCAATCCCATGAGCCATTACTACAGGAGTTGTTTGAGCCATGCGAGTCGTAGAACAGCATGTGTAGGGTATGTGAGTGTCTGATGGATAACGAGGTACTTAAACAACTTAACCCGAGTAGTAATGGGATAACTAATGAAAGCGGCACCGGTGGGCAATATCTGTTATTTGGTTTTTACTGCCCACTTGTGTCCCATAGGACCCCGAGTACTTGATTCCTGTTCCTTGACTATTCACACTATCCACATCCGGGAGGCCTTATGAACCCCCTGAGCCAGAGCTTGATTCGTTTCTATTTCTTGGGGCCACAAGTAGTTTGGGGCTTTATTACTATCCTGTACCTATGCCATGTTTTACTGTTTTATTTAAGATTGTGTGTCGAGCACCTGTATTGTTTTGGAACGTGCCACGTTTTCACGGTATCGACAAGCCCAGTCACACTTTCGGGTTCCTAGTCGTTTACAACCGTCGTCACAAGCCCTGGGTCCGTTCCGGAGCCGGCCAACTTCGTTGCGGGTAGCTTAGTGGGGTGGCCCCCTGAAACATTTAATGAATCCTGTGATCGCTTTGTCGTGAATGCCTCGTTGGGTTTTGAGTTGGTTTTTCCGAGGTTGATCGAGTGTGTGTTGCTATTTGTGCACCCCTACAGGGTAAAACTTTCTGAAAGCCGTGTCCGCGGTTATGGACGACTTGGAGCACAGTTTCTCGATCATAGACAAGTATCACTAAAGTACCGCTTTTAATTTGACTAAATACCTGACTAGTAAATAGTGCAATATTCATGGAATGGTTACTTAAACTGCCAACGGATGGGTTATTCGTCCGCTTTCTCGTTGGTAAGCGAGAAGGAGGATGGATCCATTACTTTATACTGTTATAACTATTGTTTCTAATTAACGGACATCCGCCTATCATTGGTTAGGCGGATGGTTAGCGAGTATCTATAGACTTGTTAGTTATTATCTTTTTGCTGCAATTGCGTCACCCAGGTATATGTCCCCTTTAGAGGCATAAAGACTTGCTGAGTACCCCTAGGGTCTCACACGATAAATTGTTTGATTCAGATGAAGAGGTGTATTCGCAAGATGGATACTGGGTGGAGGAGACAGATGATGTTGGCAACGATCACGTGATGTAGAGATTCCAGGGATGGGGATCCGCGAGATCTGTGGGCGGGATGTGCTTACTTATGTGGCATCTTATGCCGATTTGCTTCTTATCCGTACTCGGATCTTGTTTCCCGCTTCCGCTTGATACTCTGATGTTTGATGTATGAGGAGCTATCCTACACTATTATCTCTATCTAGGATATTTGGATCTTGCCGTATGGTGTTGCAATATTTCGATTTCTTTTAGATGGTATGGCTTTGAGAACTGTTGTAAGGTAGCTTGCATACATACTCACTTGTGTATGTATTAGATCTCTTCGCCTGTTGCCTACGCCGCTCGCTCTTGTCCCGATGTCTTGGAAGTGGTTAGGACGGCCGATGGGTCTACACGTGGGTGGCCCCTGGGCCCCCGCTGTACTATTTTAACCACTTTCGGTTCATCTAGGCTTGAACTTAGAGCGTAGGGTCCGAGGTTGTTACAACTTCACAGCGACAAAACAATATTGTCGAGTATGAAGCACTGCTGCATGGAATCCGGATTGCTAAGGATATTGGCTTCCGGCGTTTGATGTGTTACGGAGATTCGGCTCTTGTTGCTTAGCAAGTGTCGGATATTTGTAATGCAAATAAACACATGGCAGCATATAAAGCTGTCGTGGATGATTTATCGAAATCGTTCGAAGGGTTTGAAGTTCAACACATCCCTCGAGCAGAAAACGAGGAAGCAGACACACTATCTCGGATAGGTTCTGCGCGGAAAGAGGTCCCGGATGGCGCTTTTTTAGAGCACCTCAAAGTTCCCTCAATAAAGGGAGTAGATGAGGAATATCCGACCAAATCCGACTCACCTTTGATAGCAGTTCTGGCTGTAATTCCTAGCTGGACTCAACCCTACCTCGATTATTTGGTAGATGGCAAATTACCCGAAGACGAGGTGCTGAGCCGACAGATTATCCGACGAGCAAAAGCCTATGCTATTGTTAAAGGTGAGCTCCATAAATGGAGTGTTTTTGGGGTTTTTCAGCGCTGTGTATCTCTGGAAGAAGGAGTGGAAATCTTAAGTGAAATCCACGAAGGCGAGTGTGGTCACCACGCTGCAGCCAAATCTTTAGTGGCAAAAGCTTTTAGACACGGATTTTTCTCGCTTACAGCTCAGGCAGATGCCGAACGATTAGTCAAGACGTGCAAAGGCTGCCAAAAGTACGCTAATCAAGCTCATGTTCTGGCTGATCAGCTGTGAACAATACCTATAACATAGCCCTTTGCGGTCTGGGGCTTGATATGGTAGGACCATTTAAACGAGCTCCAAGTGGATTTACTCACCTCTTAGTGATGGTGGATAAATTCACTAAATGGATTGAGGCTAAACCTGTCACTAGTTGTGATGGAGCAATAGCCAAAAGATTTGTCGAGGATGTTATAATCCGGTATGGTTATCCGCATAGCATTATCACGGACAACGGGAGTAACTTCTCTATGGGAGAATTGGCTGAATTCTGCAACGAGCAAAATGTCTGGCTTGACATTGCGTCAGTCGCACATCCACATGCTAACGGACAAGTCGAAAGAGCAAATGATTTAATCCTACAAGGCCTAAAACCAAGACTCGAAGCACCACTACGACGTGCTACGGGGGCTTGGGCAGAGGAATTACCCTCTGTAATTTGGAGTTTACAAACAACTCCAAACAGGTCAACAGGATACACGCCTTTCTTCTTGGTCTATGGCGCAGAAGCAGTTCTTCCTAGTGATTTTATTCATACCTCTCCTAGAGTGGCCGCGTATATTAAAGAGGATGCCGAGGTTTCTCGACAAAACGATCTCGACTTGGTCGAAGAAGTTCGCGTCGTTGCTGAAATGAGATCTGTAGCCTATCAGCAGAAGTTACGCAAGTATCATAGCCAGAGAGTCCAAAATAGATCTTTCAACAAAGGTGATTTGGTTCTCTGGCTTTTGCAACAAAGAAAGCACAAACTTTCCCCAGTATGGGAAGGGCCCTTTTTTAGTTAGTCGAGTATTGCACCATGGATCGTACTACTTAACTGATCTGAGGCCATCAAAGAAAGACCTGCTACTAAGAAGAGAAAGAGAGCTGGAGGCAGTACAAATCCGGATGAGTTAGACAGACCGTGGAATATTGCTCAGCTATGACCCTTTTATTCTTAGTTTATCCTTCTTTGTAATCATATATATGTACATGTTCTGTGAGAAATAAAAGTTTTGGTTGCCTCAAAAATTTTCTGAGAAGTTTTTACCATCTTATATCCTAATGATCATGTCATAGTCGAAAATCCCAGAATGCTTGAAAGTACTTTATGCTCATGTTCGTTCTGGTTTAGATTTCCGATTCTAAAATTGCTACCTTCGGGTATAACTCTAAAATTTCTAGTCTTTACTTTGGTTATTTGTCTGATTGCTGGATGCGTTTATTTTCCGAGTAGTGAATTGTTGGTACTGGAAGCCGGCTTTGTTTCCGAGTTTAAACTGGTTTAGCAATTGAGCATATATTAATATCAGAGGATACCAATTGCGCCCAGCCTTTGTAACAACGCATTGTCCTAGTGGTCATACGGATGCTCACAGCCAAAAAAAGAAAGAAGAATTACAAAAAAAAAGCAAAGTCCCACTATGGTTCCTCATTCATTAAAATAGCAGTACTACCACCACCAAGATAGCACCAAAAGTCCATATTCTCTAAAAACGACGTCTTCAAGAAGGGAACGGTGCACAAACACCGCCATCGCCCGATCAAAGATCTAGGTTTTCATCCTGAAGAAATTCCACGCTCTCAAAACAATACCTTCATTAAGGTCATTGCCAGACACAACCAATTAAAGCCAGACCCCATGGGTTATCACCCTGAAAGATAGGACCATGAGCTTCTCCTGTACTGTCGCCCCCGCTTGCATACCACTGCTTCAAATCACGAGTCACCAAGCCAATTCCTCATCACCGCACGGTATCGACCCACCATTGTTAGTCCTCGGATCTCAGCCTTCATGACATTCTCCGTCGGCACCATGAAACGAGATCATGTCCCATGATATTAACAGCCAACAGAGCTTTGAAACGCTCCTTCTAAACCAAAACGGTCAGAATAAAAACATGGGTGCGCACGACCGAATCCCACATGATCCAGCGATCTCCCAGCATATGCGCACTCTGGAGTTCGCTGGCGGAGCCTTCCAGAACACGACGCTTTAGACGGATCAATGACGATAGGCAACCAGCATATCTTCACCATGGCAATAAGTTGGAACCCTAGGACCACCGCCTTTTATTCAAGCCGAGCATATGGAGAAGACGACAGATCAGAAAGCTGTCGCATAGCGACACCGGCATGCTAGCCGGGCCCAGATCAGAGGCCAAACTCGTGGCCACATCGGTCCTGTGTCCCAAGCCCCTCGCCCTCTACCTTCTCGCTCCAAGTCCCACGGCGCCACCACGAGGACAGCAGATCTAGGAGGTGTTGGGGATATACTTTCCGCCTATCCTCACTGTGCCTCACTGACCAGGGTGGCCTACTTCGGGTTAGAGCTCTGCTTCACGGGCGGCCCAGTCAGGGAGAACCCTTGTAACCCATATTCCGGCTCTGCCGTATTACTGGATTGCTAGCAGGAGTAGGATCCGTCCAAAGCCGGCGGATTCGAACCTGGGTAAACTTGTGTGCTCACCGTCCTGGAACACCGTACGTCTCACACCCCTCTCTTCCGCACGCCTCGAGGACCCCCTCATGGCGTACTTGTCCTCAATCCGACGACAGCAGAGCCAGAATATGGGTTACAAGGGTTTCGCCTATGCGAGTTGAGATTGTAGACTATTGAGGTGTTGCCCTAAAAGCGTATCCTAGGACGGCTTATATAGATATCCGGCTTAGGGTTTACAGGAGAGACCTATCTGGCTACGACAAAGAGTTGGTTACAGAGTACATCTTGAACTACAAGTAACTTCACAGGCCTATGTCGGTAAGTCTTCTGGGCCTTCCCGTAGCCGGATTGGACTCCGTCTCTTCTCCCTGACTGGGCCGCCCGTGAAGCAGAGCTCTAACCCGAAATAGGCCACCCTGGTCAGTGAGGCACAGTGAGGATACCCGGAAAGTATATCCCCAACACCTCCTAGATCTGCTGTCCTCGTGGTGGCGCCGTGGGTCTTGGAGCGAGAAGGTAGAGGGCGAGGGGCTTGGGACACAGGACCGATGTGGCCACGAGTTTGGCCTCTGATCTGGGCCTGTCTAGCATGCCGGTGTCGCTATGCGACAGCTTTCTGATCTGTCGTCTTCTCCATATGCTCGGCTTGAATAAAAGGCGGTGGTCCTAGGGTTCCAACTTATTGCCATGGTGAAGATATGCTGGTTGCCTATCGTCATTGATCCGTCTAAAGCGTCGTGTTCTGGAAGGCTCCGCCAGCGAACTCCAGAGTGCGCATATGCTGGGAGATCGCTGGATCATGCGGGATTCGGTCGTGCGCACCCATATTTTTATTCTGACCGTTTTGGTTCAGAAGGAGCGTTTCAAAGCTCTGTTGGCTGTTAATATCATGGGACATGATCTCGTTTCATGGTGCCGACGGAGAATGTCATGAAGGCTGAGATCCGAGGACTAACAATGGTGGGTCGATACCGTGCGGTGATGAGGAATTGGCTTGGTGACTCGTGATTTGAAGCAGTGGTATGCAAGCGGGGGCGACAGTACAGGAGAAGCTCATGGTCCTATCTTTCAGGGTGAAAACCCATGGGGTCTGGCTTTAATTGGTTGTGTCTGGCAATGACCTTAATGAAGGTATTGTTTTGAGAGCGTGGAATTTCTTCAGGATGAAAACCTAGATCTTTGATCGGGCGATGGCGGTGTTTGTGCACCGTTCCCTTCTTGAAGACGTCGTTTTTAGAGAATATGGACTTTTGGTGCTATCTTGGTGGTGGTAGTACTGCTATTTTAATGAATGAGGAACCATAGTGGGACTTTGCTTTTTTTTTATAATTCTTTTTTCTTTTTTTGGCTGTGAGCATCCGTATGACCACTAGGACAATGCGTTGTTGCAAAGGCTGGACGTAATTGGTATCCTCTAATATTAATATATGCTCTTTTCCAAAAGCTGACAATTCAAAGCACTGACATGATGCTTCGTTATATTTATACTGCCCCTGGATAGTGAAGTGCTTGTGGCATGTTATTGAACTCTAGATTCTATCGGTATTCAGAATGGACTTAGCTACCTTCGAACGTGCAGCTTCAGGTGATCGAGGCTCGCAAATAACTCTACATGCATGAAGTTCCATTTCAGTTAACAAGTACTCACATATGTTCTTTAAACATTGCAGGACTATATGTTCTCAGCTGGTTAAATTGGAGCCTACAGATCTTAACTATATCTGTTTGAATAGTAGAACAAAATTCAATCTAAGCTACCAATCCACATATATATATGCAAATATATGAATGCACTCAGTTCCAAGGAGTCACCGATGCGATGACATGTTCCAGCCAGTGGTTAAAGAACATATACTCCCTCCGATCTAAATTAGTTGACTCAGATTTTTCTAAATTCGAATGTATCTAGACTTGTTTTAGTGTTAGATAATATATTCGAATTTAGACAAAACCAATCAACTAATTTACGTCAGAGGGAGTAATACTTTGATTGGTGAGACGCTAGTCCCGAGAGCTACATGGCGGCTGCGATCTTGCAACCAAATATCACGCTGGACGACCACGTGTGCGACCACCTGACGATCGCTCCTCTCTTAGTATCTTCAACACCTGGCACCTCGCTTTGTTTTCCTCTTCCGTTGTTTTCTGGTGGATTTTCTGACAGGAAGAGAGGGAGCCAGCCGGCTAATCTTTACTGCTACTTTCGTGGAAGGACGCACTAGGTGTGGATGCCACGTGCCTGAATTTTTCCTATTCTTGATACATCTAGCGTATGTTAATTTGGTTTTCTGAAATTTCTTTGTTTCTTAAGTGAGCACTTCCGATCTCACTGAAATTAGTGTATGTCCATTAAGTAGTACTGAATTAAATATCGGCAGAGATAGTAGGCCTTTATTCTGTCTATGTAATGACGTATATGCCAGATGTGCATAAGCCTTTCTTCTATAAATTATTCATGTACTCCCTCCGTTTTAAAATATAAGACGTTTTAGGCTTGTGAATAAGTGTAATTAGACCTCTTTTAGTATCTAGGTTATCTAGGTTTGAAGTGAACCTAGACACTAAAAGGAGTCTATACACTCTTTTCACAAAGCTGAAACATCTTATATTTTAAAATAAAGGGAGTATGCATGAGTGTATATAATTTAAGAACTTCATATGCTCTTGTTAATCGTGTGATATGCATGTGACGTCCATGTTCGAGAGAACATGATAAATCCTTTGACCTGCACCGCGAGGAGATAGAGTTGGTCGTGACTTCACTCAGTACCAGTGTAACTGCATCTTCGTACATCTTATTTATACTACAAAAATACAAAAACCACAAGCACTTTCTATAATGTAATTATATTCTCGTACTTGGCTAGATGTCCATATATATGTTTAACCATTGGACCTTTTACACTAAATTATTGTGAGGAGCATGAAATATCACTCCATTGAATTGATTCTATGATTGTGTTCACGCACATAATTTTATGTACGTTGTCCCCTTCAAACCTTCCCGTTTTTGGGTATTGTTAAATATCGGTGAAAACCCTTTCCATCGTGTTTTGTCTATGATCAGAGAATCATTGGAACTAGAACAAGGTAATGATCAACAGCGAAGCATCTCGAAGTGGAACAGGATTACGGGGAACACACACAGCGAGGCAGGAACGGGGATACTCGTATACAATAGGTATGAAATATATGACGATGTTTTCGTGATGCTACCAAAAAACCGAGCATGTTGTTGCTTAAGCAACACGTTGTGAAATAGTATTTTTTTGTCTTGGTGTAACTAATTCTCAGTCGACTAAGAGTTCAAAATCTCAGTTGCAATCGAAAAATCATAGATGCAATCCCACATGCAACCGAAATTTTTAGTTGCAACCCCACTTGCAATTATAAAATGTGCATTGCAATCACAACTATAACTTACAGAACACACAAATTACAATGCAAATCTAATGGTTATAGAGATGAGTGAGCTCTAACTTAATTCTCAATCGACTGAGAATTAGCAAAACAATTATGTCTTTGCTCAAAACTTGACAACGATGCTTGACATGCACAAGAATCCTAAAATTACATGTTGGTTGGTTAATGACTTGGTGTGGACCACTAAAATACTTATTGCCCCCGGTGCAATGCACATGCATTTTCCTAGTATTTTAACAAAATGTGACATGTGTGAATTATACAAATTAATTCTTAGTATAAAAGTCTTAGTGTGATGGTATCAACACCCGGATTTTTAAGTCTAGATACCTGTTATGCCGTACATCGCAATCCCAGGATTACCATTTTTGCGAGACATAACAGAAGTGGTACCGTAATACATCATCCATTAGAAACCATATTAAAGGTCTTACAAATAAAGGATCTCATGATCTAGTCTTAATACAATCAAAGCAGCGGAAAGTAAACGTAGTAGGCTCCTTCTTCATGATCACAGGCAATGCTGACGATGGGAGATGATCCTAGTTATCATAGATCTTTTGCTGTCCGTCTTCCGGGTAATCCTCCTCAAAGTCTGGCCATGAGAATAACCAGGGACAAAGCCATGAGTACTTTTTAAGTACTCGCAAACTATCACTAGCATAAGTAAGGTACAACTAGCAGGAGTCATAAGCTCTAGGTTTGTTTGCAAAAAACCAGGTTTATTTCGTAAAGCCTTAAGAGTAAAGACCTAAGTTTAGTTCTCTATATTACTTAAATGCGAACTTAGATTTCATGTCCACAACTCTGTTGTGGTCAAGTCAAAGTCATTCTTCAAGTCACAAATCATTTTGAAAACATCTGACAGTGGAACAGTATGGCCACTCCAACTATCCATACCCACGGACGCGGCTATTCTAATAGTTTGGCACTCTGCAGAGGTGGTACACTTTCACCACAAAATTTGATACATCCGTCAGGGATAACCCTGAATCATCATACTTGGTATGCGGATAATCAATCCTAACCTTTCAGTTACACACCCTAGTATGAGCTTGGCCTCCCAGCCATGAACATCTGTCATCCTAGGCACTTCATAGGTGGACATTCATCACGAGGTAGCCTGAGCTCAACCTCTTCCACAAGGGAACCCATACTAAGATATATAAACTTCCGGTCAAGCCCTACCCAACTCAGGTATTGTTGTTGTACGGTAAAATTGGAATGGTATCGCATCCGAACCCAACCATAATTTTATTAAAGTCAAGGCTCATGCCTCAATCATTTTCATCAAACCATTGTGTATCATAACACATGTCAAAACATTTCAATAGAATGAATCATCATTCCAAGGTCTTCATAATCATTTTCACCAAGTATTCCCATCTAAAGTAATCAAGTTTAGTTTTAGCACTAGCCAATAGTATTGAGGGTGTCACTATTGGGGGTGCTAATCAATTATAAGTATCCAAGACTAGTTCTATAATCTTGATGGTATCCATCCTACTTTTCCACTAATCACAATTCATTAACTAGATAAGAAACTTCAGTAAAAGGAAAAGGTAAAGCTTGGAGTAAAACTAGGAATGGTATAATCAAAGTTGTATAACCAAGCATGCCTAGGGAATCTGGTATAAGGGCTTGCACATATAGCATGCACAGTTCTAGCTTGCACTTATAGCTTGCCTTGAGTAGTGCAGTCGTTGAAGTTCTGTTCTTCTTCCTCGAAGTACTCCTCCTCGTCGTAGCCCAGGTCGGTACTAGCGTCTATAAATGCACACAAGGTACACACTCACCAAACAACACTTCACTACTTCTATTTAGCACACAAAGGATCATACTAGGTGATCTAGTATCATCTCAATCATCATAGGGAATATTAACATTTTATTATTCTTCTTATTTTAGAAAAGTAATTTCTAATCATTTTAAATCCTTAAGTTTTAATATTCACCAATTAAAATAGTGGATCATGTTGACACATGTCATCACCACATATTCCAATACGTGGGAATGTGATTTAAAATGGTGATCATGCATTACAAGCTTTAATATTACTATTTAATAATATTTAAGTGACTAGAAATGCCTATATATCATTCCTTTAATACTAAGCCATGTTTCATATCTGTAAAACCAAAGGTTTTTATGTATTCTTGTAGCGCATGGAAAATGTGAATTTTGAGAGTTGGAATCAACTCAAAAGCATTTGTAGTTTATTTTATAATAATGTTTGAAGTGGAAAAAGCCTCTGTCTTGTTATTTTTAGTATATGTGATCTATAGTTTCAATTGGTTTGAATCCAGCGGGAGTGACTATATATTTTCAATAACTTTCTAACAAAATTGGAATCATGCATTTTGGATCAATACAACTCCTTGCATTTAATTTTGAATATAGCTACTGAATAGGATTTTAACTAAATAGACCAAATTCTATTTGAACTGTTGGGCTTTGTGCGGGAAAATAAATGGGCCAGCCCAACTACACAGTGCTGGCGCAGCGGGCTGCTGACAGAATGGTCTCACACGTCAGCAACTCATCTAACCTAAAACGGTATAGATCAATCCTAGCCCTATGATTAGAACACGGCTGAGGTTCATCGTCTCCGTCAAACTACTCCGGCGAGATACGAACCCTAACACAACGGTGAGGGTCACTGGGGACTCACCGGGGCTCCAGCTAGGGTCGGTGATGGGGGCGAATGGGCTGGTCGTCCACAGTGAGTCAATTGGCGGTCACGGCAGCTCCTGGGGTGGCTCCAATTGATGGCTTCCTTTCTCCACTTTAGCGGCGGGCTCTGGCCAAATTCCGGCGTGGTGCTCGCCTTGCTCCGGGGAAGGGTCGATGAGGTTCCTGGGTGAGTGGGGAGTGGAATGGTGTGCAGAGTGAGGTGTGGGGTGGCCTCTATTTATAAACCAACGATGGAGATAGGGCGGCATGGTTGGGCTTCTCCGGCGACACTGCTACAGGTCACGCTAAGCATGGCGGAGGGCATGGGTTGATGCGGGATACTACGGCGATCGTCACGCGCATGACGACATGGCAAGGGGTGATCTCAGTTGGTCGAGCGACGTCGGTGCTCTATTCAGGTGCGCAGGTGTTCGTCACTCAGTACGGTGGTAACGGGGTGCACGGCGGTGAACCACCGTGTCTGGGAGGTCACTGGTGCCACAACGACTACGGGTACTAGTGGAGAGAGCGAGGCGCGGCGTGTGTGCGCGAGGCGGCTGTGGCTCTCCGTCATGCTCTCGGCATGGCAGACGCTTAAATGGGCACGACGATTCCAGTGTCTCCACTCCACACCGTTGGTCAAGGGGTGGACAGGGGTGGCGGTGAGGTCATGGCTATCATCTAGGTGTGGTGGGAGAGGGTGGCGCGACATGCAGCGACTAGTTCATGGTCGACCGACATGGCTGGCTTGGTACATGCATGTCACTAGTGCAACGGTGGAGATGAGTCTCTCCACTTCACAACCAAGTACTAGGAATGATCATGGGGCAGTAGTGGAGTAGAATTGAGGTACAAAAGATGATCAATTGATTGATCACAAACAATAGATAGTTGGTAGCTGTACTGTGTCTGCCAACTGTTCGACCAAATGGCCGCATGAAATTTACTTTCAAATTTTTTAATGATGTTTGGTGAATGATCTTGTCATAATCTTGGTAGTCTATGGTTGCTGGGATTTGTCTAGTGGAAGTGGTTTGAATGGTTTTTGAAAAGTGATGATCTAGGTATATGAACTTGATTCAATTTTGAATTGCCTCTTAAATAGATTTGAAAATAGTTTCTACCATTTTGTAAAGTTTGCTTGGATTCACTTTTACTTGGTCTAGCAAGGGGTGAAAAGAATTGGAATTGTTTCTGTTAGAAATCTTTTACTAGAGACACCCAAAGTGGGCTAGTGGTTAACTTTTGCCAAAATGACCATATGCTCACATGATCCATATTTCACCTTCTTTTCATTTTATTTTGCTTGGAAAATGATCTATATGATGTAGTAACCCTTTTTAAACTAATCCTTACCATTGGTAGCAATCAAACATGGTAATTTCAAGCATTCATGCCATAATACAAATTACACATGCATTCATATAGATTTTTAGAATAAAAGTTTTTGTTAACCCTAAGCTTGGGCGATTAGAAATTGATAAGCTTGTGTAATATTTTTGAGGTGTTACAAACCTTCCCTCCTTAAACAGAATCTCGTCCCGAGATTCAGGAAAAATTAGGAACTAGAGAGATTGGGAAACTCTGTCCTAATATAGTCTTCTCATTCCCAAGTGGCTTCTTCTTCGGTATGGTTACTCCACTGGATCTTGAGAAACTTGATACTCTGGGTCCGGGTGGTTCTGAATGTTTCTTCCAAAATACGGATGGGGACTTCACGATAAGTTAGATCCTGGTTGATATCTATGGCTTGGTGATTGATGTTCTTGAAAACTTCGGTCTTCTCTGGAACTTCTAGGCATTTGCTAAGTAACGAGATATGGAATAGATCATGCACGACTGACATATCTCAGGTAGTTCCAGTTGATAGGATACTTCTCCTCGGTGATTCAAAATCTTCAAAGGTCCAATATATCTGGGGGCTAGCTTTCCTTTCAGGCAAAAACGTTGCATTCCCTTCAAGGGTGATACTTCGAGATACACAAAATCTCCGACATTGAAGGTCAGGTCTCGACGTCTTTTGTCAACATAACTCTTCTGTCTAGATTGAGCGGTCTTGAGGTGCTCACAGACCTTGTGAACCTTCTCTTCGGCTTATCGTAGGATGTTGGGTCCGAAGATCTGACGCTCTTCTACTTGCGACCAATTCAACGAGGTATGGCACTTTCTTCCATACAGAAATTCAAAGGGGGTCATTTGCAAACTGGCTTGATAACTATTTTTGTATGAGAATTCCGCAAGAGGCAAACAATCTTCCCATTTAGATCCATATTCTAACACACAAGCTCTCATCATATCTTCTAAGATCTGGTTGAGTCTTTCATTTTGTCTGTTGAATTGCGGGTGATAAGCTTTGCTGAAATTCAGTTTGGTTCCTAATCCTTCTTAGACCTTCTGCCAAAATCTTGAGGTAAACTGGGTTCCTTGATTCGATACTATGGTCTCGGGGGTTCCATGCAGACTAACTATCCTAGCGATATACAACTCTACTAGCTTCGAAATTTGGTAGGTAGTCTTGATGGGTATGAAATGGGCTACCTTGGATAGTCTATCTACTATTACCCAAATAGGGTCATTTCCCCTCCTAGATGTAAGCAAACCGGTGATAAAGTCCATTCCGACAGAATCCCATTTCCATTCCGGAATCTGCAATGGTTGCAAAAGTCCTATGGGTCGCTGATGTTCCGCTTTGACTATCTGACAGATATCACACTTGGCTATGTAGCTTCTGACTTCCCTCTTCATTTTTTGCCACCAAAATTGCTCCTTCAGATCCTGATACATCTTGGTTCCTCCCGGGTGGATAGAATAAAGGGTATCATGGGCTTCCTGCATAATAACTTGTATCAACTCTGAATCTATTGGAACACAAATACGTCCTTTGTACCACATAACTCCTTCATCTTTGGTGAATCCGGGTACCTTCCCTGTTTTGATACGACGCTTGATTCCATCGATTCTGGCATTTCCTTTCTGGGCCTCTTTTATCTGACTAATCAATGTGGGTTGAAGTTCTATGATAGCTAGAAGCCCTTCGCTAACTAGCCCCAGTCTAAAAATTTCCATTTCCTCATGCAGACTTGGCTGGGCTTCCTTAATCATGGTGTTTAATCTACACGACAATCAACTAAGAGCATCCACTACCACATTGGCTTTGCCGAGGTGATAGTGAATGTCAAGGTCATAATCGTTGATTAACTCTATCCATCTCCTTTCCCTCATATTCAGCTCCTTCTAGGTGAAAATATACTTCATACTCTTGTGATCTGAATAAATCTCAAAGCGGTTACCCATAAGGTAATGACGCCATGTCTTCAAGGCTAAAACTACGTCTGCCAGTTCTTGGTCATGGGTAGGGTAGTTCTGCTCGTGTTGCGTCAATTGTCTAGACAGATAGGATATGACTTTGCCTTCTTGCATCAACACACATCCGAGACCAATCTTGGATGCATCACAATACACATCAAAAGGCTTCTTGATATCGGGCATGAACAGAATTGGGGCTGAAATCAATCTCTTCTTGAGATCTTGAAAACTTGCTTCACATTTGTCAGTCCATTCAAACTTCTTTTCTTTCTTCAACAACTGGGTAATCGGTCTTGCGATGCTTGAAAATCCTTCAACGAACTTGTCGTAATATCCGGCTAATCCAAGAAATGCGCGGACTTCGGTTTGGGTGGTTGGGGATTTCCATTCTTCGACATCTTTAATCTTGGCGCGATCGACAACAACTCCTCCTGCCGATAAGATATGGCCTAGGAATCCTACTTCCTTTAACCTGAATTCACATTTTCTAAACTTGGCATACAACTGATGCGCTCTAAGGGTTTCAAGGATGGTTCTCATATGTTGCTCATTGTCTTCTTTTGACTTGGAGTAGATCAGAATGCCATCGATAAACACAATGACAAACTTATCCAAAAAGTTCATAAAAATCTTATTCATGAGATTCATGAAATAAGGAGGGGAATTGGTTAATCCAAAAGACATGACATTGTACTCATACAATCCATATATGGCGGTGAAGACAGTCTTTGGGATATCCGTCGTGTGGATTTTCAATTGATGATAGCCAGTTCTAAGATCAATCATAGAAAACACTCTAGAACCAGTCAGTTTGATCAAACAAATCTTCTATCTTCGGAAGCAGATACTTGTTCTTGATGGTGACGTCATTCAACTTCCGATAATCCGTACACAAACGGTTGGCACCATCCTTCTTATCAAAAAACAGAATAGGTGATGTCCATGGCGATGCACTTGGTTGTATCAAACCTTTTCCCAGCATATCATCAAGTTGCTTATTCAGCTCCACTAGTTTGGATGGGTTCATACTATAAGGTCTCTGAGCTATGGGTACGGTTCCAGGAATTAGTTCAATGATAAACTCGATATCCTGATCTGGTGGCATACCGAGCAATTCATCTGGGAACACATCGGGGTATTCATAGACTACTCTGACTTGGTCAATGGTGGTTTTGGCTAAACTCTTCTTGCAACTAGTCATGGTTATGGCTTTCGTGGCACAGTTGATTAATCCTTGATGTTTTGACATCCAATCCATTCCTAGCACTACTTCCAAACCTTTGGTTCCAAGTACTATTAGATTGGCATAAAAATCTATCCCATGTATTCTGATAGGTACGGCCTTGCAAATTTTTCTAGCTTTGGTGGTTGAACCAGTATTTGAACTATCATGATATGCTTCAAATTTGTTGGTTGAATCTTACTAGTGCATGCAAATTCTTTTGTAATAAATGAGTGCGATGCTCCAGAATCAAACAACACTCTTGCTAGAACCGATTTAACAGAAAACATACCCAGCACGACATCTGGCGCTTCCTGGACTTCCTCAGCATTCATGTGGAACATACGGCCATTACGGTTGTGCAGGTTTCCTGGGGCAAATCTCTTTCTAGGCTAGACACGGCGCTGCTGTTGGGCAGGTGCAGTCACATTGGTTGCTATGGCAAGCTTATTGGGGCACTCGTTGGAGTAGTGACCCATGAGTCCACACTCAAAACAAGTTATCATTGACTTGTCCTTCCCTGTGATAGGCACAACATTGCTTTCAGTCCTTGGGGCAGTATTGTTGTTGTTGTTGTTGTTGTTGTTGGACTTTGGCGGTGCATGGTTGAAGTTATTGGAGTTGCTGAGGTTGTTGTTATGGTTTCCTCCGGGTCTTGGGTTTCCTACGCCACGGTTGGGGTAGTTCGGACGGTTCATTGGTGGCTTGTTGTTCCTTGGGGCATATTCTGGAGATGGGTTGGGGCGATACTTCGGGGTATGGTGGGGTCCTATTTGGTGCATCATCCTACGCTTGCGGTTCTCACTGGCTTGGTTGATCTTGCCTTCCATCTGGATTGCAGAATCCACTAAGGCTTCAAGGTCATCAAAGGGAATGTTGACTAGCACTGTCTGCATCTCATCATGCAGACCATTCAAGAATCTCTCCTTCTTCTTTGCTTCATTGTCAATCTGATCAGGGGCATACCTAGCTAATGACAAAAATTTGTCACGGTACTCAACCACAGTCATCCTTCCTTGCTTCAAATCTCTGAACTCATCCCTCATCCTCTTGATCAGACCTAGAGGCACATGGGTCCTACTGAACTTGAGTTTAAACTCCTCCCAAGTCATCATTTGACCTCCGTTCATCGTATGGGTACTATTCCACAAAGATCTGGCGTAGCCAGATAGATAGTGGGTGGCAAATAGCACCTTCTCATTAGCATCAACTTCTGCAACTTCTAGATTGTTTTCCATGGTCTATAGCCAATCATCTGCATCTAACAGTTCTTCTAACTAGCTAAACATAGGGGGATTGGTATTCTGAAAGTTTTTGAGCTTTGATCCATGGTGATCTTGGTTTCCATGGCCTTCATTATTGTGGGCCATCTGAGCTATCTGTTGAAGAGTGGCTAACTTGGCTTCACGTTCATCTCTACTAGCTTCACGATCAGAAACTAACATTTGCAGAATCTGCATCATTGGGTCCTGAGATGAACTGCTTCCTCTGGGGTTTCCATGAGTCATCTGAAGATTGAGATAGAGAATGAGACAAGAGGGAAATTTCTATGGTTCATGGGTTTGTTTTCAAAAGCTTTAAACTTTGAGTTTGACTCAGGTTTTGCAAACTAACAACTTCTTCTCATTCATTCATTCCAAACACACAATACAAACACACACCACAACAAGAAAACATATGGGTTTAAGAACCATTCTATGAAGCTACAATACAGTGGGACCGAGTACAACTCACACCTACGATAGTGCTCAGGTGAGACTACTCATCATCGGGGGTATCGGGCTCCTCATAATCAATGAAGTCAGCATCATCCTCATCAGTGTTGTCCTCCATGGTGACGTTCTCCAGATAGTCATTGTCATCACTGAGGTAAGAGTGAATATCCCCACGAATATCTTCACCTTCCTCATCCTTCTCCTCCAGCTGGATCTCCTAGTCGTGGATAGTCTCCTCCAGGGTGGGTATCTTCTGACGAAGACGGGCAATGGTGCGATCCTTTTTGTCTACTGGCTGCGAAGTGACTTGCGCTCCTTGGCGAGAATGGCGATGGGTTGCTTCCTTTCCACAACTTTGGCATGGTTCTGGTTGGCGTAAGCACGAGCATTGTCTAACTCTTTCTGTGTCTCCTGCAGCATGAAGGCCATGTGGTCCACGTGATGCTTCAACTCTGGATGTGCCGGCATGGCCAAAGGCTGTCCCGTAGAGTCACGTCTTGCTTAGTGGGAAAAACGGATGCTGATGATCTGGTTGATGTTTTGTGCACACAGATGTGCAGAAGCTTCTTGCATTGCCCTGGCTAATCCGTCTAGATAGTTGTTCTCCCTTACGCTGAAGTGAATCTTATCAGAAAGAGGTGGCTCCATTTTGCCTCTCAGGTCGGAAACAATCAGCAACTGTAGCTCCCCTCCAAATTGGTCGTTGAGCTGTGCTCCGAAGAACTCCGGGTGCGGGCGTCCAAGATATTGCGAAAGCTGGTCCAGATCCCTCTCAAAGATAAGTTGTCCTCCATTGCCCTACTGGTAAAACTTGCTATATTTGACCTCCATCTATAAGCAATTAAGATGAGTAAGTTAGTGGGGTGATCAAGTGTGTCAAATTTTATGTAGAATTGTAAGAGTTTTGAGTAACAAGTGATCTCTTTTGGAAAGAATTTCAAGGATAAGAATGAGAATAGGTTTTTGTAAATACTCACTTTCTTTGTTTTGAAACTAGGTTTTTCAGGTATCCATTCTAACTAGGGTCTCCTATGGTCAGGATGGCTCTGATACCAACTTGTCAACACCCAAATTTTTAAGTCCAGATGCCTGTTATGCTGTACATCGCAGTCCCAGGATTACCATTTTTGCGAGACATAACAGAAGTGGTACCACAATACATCATCCATTAGAAAGCATATTAAAGGTCTTACAAATAAAGAACCTCATGATCCAGTCTTGATACAATCAAAGGAACGGAATGTAAACATAGTAGGCTCCTTCTTCATGATCACAGGCAATGCTGATAATGGGAGATGATCCTAGTTGTCATAGACCTCTTACTGTTCGTCTTCCAGGTAATCCTCCTCAAAGTCTGGCCATGGGAATAGCCAGGGACAAAGCCATGATTACTCTTTAAGTACTCGCAAACTATCACTAGCATAAGTAAGGTACAACTAGTAGGAGTTATAATCTCTAGGTTTGTTTGCAAAAAGCCAGGTTTACTTCATAAAGCCTTAAGAGTAAAGACCTAAGTTTAGTTCTCTACATTACTTAAATGGGAACTTAGATTTCGTGTCCACAATTCTATTGTGATCAAGTCAAAGTCATTCTTCAAGTCACAAATCATTTTGAAAACATCTGACAATGGAACAGTATGGCCACTCCAACTGTCCATACCCACAGACGCGGCTATTCGAATAGTTTGACACTCTACAGAGGTAGTACACTTTCACCACAAAATTCGATATGTTCGTCAGGGATAACCCTGAATCATCATACTAGGTATGCGGATAATCAATCCTAACCTTTCCATTACACACCCTAGTATAGGCACCTCCCCTATGAGCTTGGCCTCCCAGCCATGACCATCTGTCATCCTGGGCATCGCATAGGTGGACATTCATCACGAGGTAGCCTCAGCTCAACCTCTTCCGCAAGGGAACCCATACTAAGACATATAAACTTCCGGTCAAGCCCTACCCAACTCAGGTATTGTGGTGTACGGTAAAATTGGAATTGTATCACATCCAAACGCAACCATAACTTTTTTTTAAAGCCAAGGCTCATGCCTCAATCATTTTCATCAAACCATTATGTATCATAACACATGCCAAAACATTTCAATAGAATGAATCATCATTCCAAGGTTTTCATAATCATTTTCACCAAGTATTCCCATCTAAAGTAATCAAGTTTAGTTTTAGCACTAGCCACTAGTATTGAGGGTGTCACTATTGGGGGTGATAATCAATTATAAGTATCCAAGACTACTTCTATAATCTTGATGGTATCCATCCTACTTTTCCACTAATCATAATTCATTAGCTAGATAAGAAACTTCAGTAAAAGGAAAAGGTAAAGCTTGGAGTAAAATTGGGAATGGTATTATCAAAGTTGCATAACCAAGCATGCCTAGGGAATCTGGTATAAGGGCTTGCACATATAGCATGCATAGTTCTATCTTGCATTTATAGCTTGCCTTGAGCAGTGCATTCGTTGAAGTTCTCTTCTTCTTCCTCGAAGTACTCCTCCTCGTCGTATCCCGGGTTGGTACTAGCGTCTATAAATGCACACAAGGTACACAATCACCAAACAACACTTTACTACTTCTATTTAGCACACAAACGCTCATATTAGGTTACCTAGTATCATCTCAATCATCATAGGGAATATTAACATTTTCTTATTCTTCTTATTTTAGAAAAGTAATTTCTACTCATTTTAAATCCTTAAGAATTAATATTCACCAATTAAAATAGTAGATCATGTTGACACATGTCATCACCACATATTCCAATACTTGGGAATGTGATTTAAAATGGTGATCATGCATTACCATCTTTAATATTACTATTTAATAATATTTAAGTGACTAGAAATGCCTATATATCATTCCTTTAATACTAAGGCATGTTTCATATCTGTAAAACCAAAGGTTTTTATATATTCTTGTAGAGCATGGAAAATGTGATTTTTGTGAGTTGGAATCAACTCAAAAGCATTTATACTTTATTTTATAGAAATGTTTGAAGTGGCAAAAGCCTCTGCCTTGTTATTTTTAGTATAAGTGATCTATAGTTTCAATTGGTTTGAATCCAATGGGGGTGACTAGATATTTTCAATAGCTTTCTAAAAAATTTGGAATCATGCATTTTGGATCAATACAACTCCTTGAATTTAATTTTGAATATAGCTACTGAATAGGATTTTAACTAAATAGACCAAATCGTATTTGAACTACTGGCTCTACGTGGGAAAATAAATGGGCTGACCCAACTGCACACCGCTGGCATAGCGGGCTGCTGACAGAACGGTCCCACGCGTCAGCGGCTCATCTAACCCGAAACGGTATCGATCAATCCTAGCCCTATGATTATAACATGATCTATAGCTGAGGTTCGTCGTCTCCGTCGAACTGCTCCGGGGAGATACGAACCCTAACACGACGGTGGGGGTCGCTAGGGACTCACCGGGGATCCAGCTAGGTCGGCAATGGGGGTGAAAGGGCTAGTCGTCGACAGCAACTCGATTGGCGGTCACGACAGCTCCTGCGGTGGTCCAATCGATGGCTTCCTTCCTCAACTATAGCGGCGAGCTCTGGCCAAATTCCGGCATCGTGGTGCTCGCCTTGCTCCGGGAAAGGGCCTCTATTTATACACCAGCGGTGGAGGCAGGGCGACATGGTCGGACTTCTCCAGTGACGCTGCTACACGTCGCGCTAAGCATGGCGGAGGGCATGGGTCAATGCACGGTACTATGGCGATCGTCATGCACGTGACGACACAACAAGGGGCGGTCTCAGTCGGTCGAGCGTTGTTGGTGCTCTGTTCAGGTAAGCAGGTGTTCGTCACTCACTACGGTGGCCACAGGGCACACGGCGGTGAACCATCCTGTCTGGGAGGCCACTGGTGCCACGGTGACTGCGGGTACGAGCGGAGAGAGCGAGGCGCGGCGTGTGTGCGTGAGGCGGCTGCGACGCTCCGTCGTGCTCTCGGCATGGCAGATGCTTAAATGCGCGCGGCGATTCTAGTGTCTTGACTCCTCGCCGTTTGTCAAGGGGTGGACAGGGGGTGGCGGTGAGGTCACGGCTATCATCTAGGTGTCGTGGGAGAGGGCGGCGTGGCGCCCAGCGACTGGTTCATCGTCGACCGGCATGGCTGGCTCGGTATGGGCATGTCACTGGCGCAACGGTGGAGATGAGTCTCTCCACTGCATGGCCAAGTGCTAGGAATGATCATGTGGGAGTAGTGGAGTAGAATTGAGGTTCAAAAGATGATCAATTGATTGATCACAAACAATAGATAGTTGGTAGCTGTACTGTGTCTGCGAGGTGTTCGACCAAATGGCCGCATGAAATTTACTTTCAAATTTTTGAATGATTTTTGGTGAGTGATCTGGTCATAAGCTTGGTAGTCTATGGTTGCTGGGATTTGTCAAGTGGAAGTGGTTTGAATGGTTTTTGAAAAGTGATGATCTAGGTATATGAACTTGATTCAATTTTGAATTGCCTCTTAAATAGATTTGAAAATAGTTTCTACCATTTTGTAAAGTTTCCTTGGATTCACTTTTACTTGGTCTAGAAAGGGGTGAAAAGAATTGCAATTGTTTCTGTTAGAAATCTTTTACTAGAGACACCCAAAGTGGGCTAGTGGTTATCGTTTGCCGAAATGACCATATGCTCACATGATCCATATTTGACTTTCTTTTCATTTGATTTTGCTTGGAAAATGATCTAGATGATGTAGTAATCCTTTTTAAACTAATACTTACCATTGGTAGCAATCAAACATGGAAATTTCAAGCAATCATGCCATAATACAAATCACACATGCATTCATATAGATTTTTAGAATAAAAGTTTTTGTTAATCCTAAACTTGGGTGATTAGAAATTGATAAGCTTGTTTAATATTTTTGAGGTGTTACAAATGGTTCCTAAACCGAAAGATTAAGAATTAGTGGGTTTTTATCGCATCTCCTTTCCCTTCAATATTAGACTCAATGCATTGAGCCCTGACACTGTCGCTTAGGGGGGCATCTTTTCGGCTTTTAGGAGGGATTTTCCCAGAACATGCTGAGAGAGGGCAGAGTCTGAAGTAAGCCCTTTTAGAAGGCGAAAATAAGCCCCCCTTAGCATGCCATGCCAGATTTTGTATATGTGGCACATAATTAATGGAGAGAGGGGGATGCCACTGTGTTTTGTCTTAGACCATCTCCACCTGCGCCCCCAAAGAGTGTCCGACAAGTGCGCCGACAGTGGCTTTGGGGAAACCTGCCCAAACTATCAGCGGTTTGTGATCCTATCCACACCGGCGGCCTCCAACGATCAACTCCCAACCAGTCAACGGCGAAGCTAGGGTTTGAGCCTCCGCGTCCTACTCATCGTCATCGTCGAAGGCGAGGTTGATGCACTTGGGTTATGGCTAGGCTCCCACATGCGGTTGTACCTGCGACGAAGGAGGATGGCCCTGGGCAAGCATGGACTTGCGCATGGCCTCGAAAATTCCTTCCTAGAGCATCTCCTTCTCACACCTGCTCTTTGGAGTACACGATGGAGAGGACGAAAGCCTCCTCCTCGTTGAGGCCCAACGACATGAGGGAATCTCCTCCTCCTACTTGACATATGTAATGTGATGGAAAAAACTCCGTGTGTACCAACTTGTTGCAACTCCAAGTGTAGAGTGTTGTAGCAAATGTCTTTTCCCTACAAGGGTGACTCGAGGGTTTATATCGAACTCTCGAGGATTTGGCAAAAAGTATCTTTTTCTTCTCCTCTCAAGCAATCTACAAAACAAAGTTTTTGCTTTGTGTCCCCAACTCCACCATGTGGTTGTCAAGCACAAGGTTTTGTATTAATAATATGAAATAATAATAACAAGTAAAGTAAAACGGTAACAAAATATGCAATAATAAAAAGGTCTTTTTGTGTTTGCAAGTAAAGAAAGTATTTTTTGTATTTTTTAAATATTAAAGTGCAGCAAATATAAATGATAGTACTAATGTTGGAAGATTGTTTCTCATGATAAAATTTGGACTGGGGTTCATGGGTTCACTTTTCTACTCTCTTTTTATGTCACAGTGGACATAAAACAATTCATCACCAACATAACATTGGTGAAACTTCAATATGTGTTTGATAAGCATTCATATGGGCATCATGTCCTAACATAGATATGATGCAACACATCTCTCTTATACTCCTCTAGAAAAGGAAAACTCCAAGCAATCTAGAATTGAGAATTAACAGAGCATAGCCTTAAGTACTTTGACATGATATTTCAATAAGAAATATGCTACCTTGACCAAACAAGATTATTAAGCTTTCACAAGATAATTATAGCACATGAATTTACTTAATCCCTAGTGAGGTAACAAACAAAAGATAAAAATCCTAGTAGATCTTGAATTTCTTTTCACTATTTAATCATCACCACCATGTTACTCCATCTAATACACACTTCCCTCACATATGCTCTTGCATATAAGTTGGATCAAAACAAGTAATTAAGAACGGGGTACATGATATGCATCTATCAATACATCTTACACATAAATAGGTTCCAATCTCATATATCAAATCATAGAATAAAGATCCAGCACATAGAAATTACATATATGACCATAATCATGTTGGGAAGCTCTTACGGTACTAGATCTATGAAGAACAAGAGAGATAGATAGATCAAGCTACTGCCACAAACCCATCGTCCATAAGTGGACTACTCCCTCTTCATGATGGTGACGAAGTTGGAGATGTTGGAGAAGGTAGAGATCCCTCCGACGGTGGCTCCGACAGAGTTTCCCCCTCATATCTTTGCTAGTTCTGACTCATTTTTGGTGTTTCTATGTTTTTACAGCGCTCCTAAAGGATGCCCTAGCGGACCCTTTATATAGCAGTTTTTAGGTCAAACCAAGTCCGTGGGTGAAAGATTGAAGCAAATCGGATGACCGAGGGCCAAAATACTTCAAGTGTCATGTGCACTAGTGTACACCGCGCCACCTGGGATCTTTTGGGCCTCCAAGCCCTTCTGGTGGGGTCCAAGCACTCCAGATCATCCTTCTTACCGAAATACTGGCTTTCCTAGAATCTTAGCTCCACTGAACTTTGTTTAGGTCCCTTAAAGATAATAATACACAAAACATGGTTTTCCAGTCCTACAGAGTTATAGCCAAAATAAAGGGGATAAAAAATCAATATAAAACAAGGATATTACATTATATATGTTGAAAATACGTGGGAATATGTATCAATAAACTATAAAGTTCATTTATACATTTTACATGCATCAACATCCCCAAGCTTAACCTATGCTAGTCCTCGAGCACGATGACCATAAAACTAAACATGGACTTTGGAGTTTATTGCTATGTTTGACGTCATACATTGTTACACAAAGTTTACAAGGTTCAAGCTTTAAAGAATAGTAATAAGCAAGTGATCTATAAAGTGATATCTCTTATAAACTACAAACATGCTTAACAATAAGTTGTTTTGTAATGAAACAAATGAAAGTGCAGGAACAATTATGCATGTTCGATGAACCTATGAAATTATGGAAGAATCCTTTGATCCTTTGACAGTTCTGTAATAGAAAGTAAGTAGGGAACATATGTGATAGTCCTTCAATAATAGATATGTAGAAAAATTAAGTTTTGAGATATCTAGCTCAAGTCAACGGTATTCATAAGAGTGGGGTTTTAGGCATTTATTTTGGCAGAAGGAGGTACGGCTAATGTGTTTAACCCTCTACAAGTTAAATGTTTCATGCCCCTTGACCACAAGTACTAGCTTTTCCAGATCACAAGAGATTCTCCATCATATGCATACATGCTTCAAACAAGGTGACACTGAGGTCTTACCTCCTGCCCCTTTATATGAGTGGTCCTTGCCCCCTTAGTTCCAAGGTAGACCATCCACACTCCAATGACAGGACAAACAAACTTAAAGAACTTCTCGGCACTATGTTTACCATTTCCTTTTTGAGAGGGTGCTTCATAGAATATTCATGATGTAAACTGCATCTATAGGGTTCCATGGAAGAAAACACTAATTTTCCTACGGTGGAACACCCTAATGCCCAAGATCTATCTAGGAGATAAGCTGTAACAAAGAGGTCTATGATTACATACCCTTATAGATCCTTACGTGATTAACATCCCACGGGGAATGTAGTGGAAGTAGATACTCATAGACAACCTCAAGATCACGATGCTCCTCGCAAGTCACCTCATGTCCTTGAACAACAACTCCGGTGCCACGAATGGTATCAACTCCTAGGTTTTGCCCACATATGGTGTACACGGATGACTTTCGGTTCCCTGATCCCCGTCATTAGCAAAAGCAGATCTCCGGCTTGGCATCCCCGTAATGTTTCACTATGGTGCAGCGAAGTCCCTATTGCACACACAACCCTAAGTTTGCGGTCGTAGTTGCAAGATACAAAGAGAGAGATAGAGAGGGAGAAAATGCCCAAGGAAAATGCCTTGGAGAAATCCCAATTTATCGGTGTGTTTATTCCCACCCATGGGCACCCCTTTATATAGGCGAAGGGCGGTGTACCCTTCCCAAAGAGCTTCCCATGTGGGACAAAAGGGAAAAAAGGGGGAGGGAGAGGTGCCGCCGGCTGGGCCTCCTGTGCCAGCCCAGCTCGGCAGCATCAACAACATGACAGCAGCAGCAGCGCCAGCCCATCGACGGTCGGGTGGGCCAGCTCGCAGCCCAACGCCGCCTCGCACGCGTGCGCCCACGTGGGCTGAGGCCGTGGCCCACCAGCGCCCGTAGGCAGCTGCCTCAACCCCGCCCCGCCTCCGCGCCTTCGCCTAGGCTGCGGCTAACTACTGCTCTCCTGCGTGGCTCTAGCTTCCGCTCACCTGCTGCGTGGGCTAGATGGGGCGCACCACCGATTGTGGCTGCTTCTCCCGAGGTGGCTTCCCTCTAGGACGTGTTCTCTCCGGGGATTCGGCCCTATAGAGGAAGTTTCACCATAATAAATCATTTAAAAATATTATATCAATATATTAATTCATAATTAATATATAAATGCATATTATAAATCCTTCTTAATTTGAAAACAACTTTTTGGTCTTTCCTTTCTTCCGAACCATTTCAGATCCTCTTTGGATCTTTTCTGGCATTTATCTTTTTGGAACAATTCCGAAGTTCTCTCTCTTTGGTACTTTGTTGATTCCATCCGACCGAAGGATCTACAAATATCATCGCACCCTTAAGTGTGTTACCCTATGCTTTGGGAACATCACAAACATTATTGAGATCTCTCTCAAACGAATGATCATTAGCGGGACTATGATGCCCATAATGACCCATGTGCATTCCACGAGACTCTTTTCGTTTGAACCTGAATGTTGAGTCCAATTCCCTTTTTTTCGATACATGATTTGTCCGAGATTTGTTCATTGGTATCCAATACCTCGTCCAATCTCGTTACCAACATATGCAGTTTTTAATCATTCCGTGATATTCCATCCCCATGACCTAATCACATGTTGCACAAAATTTATGTACGTAATCTCACTGAGTGGGCCTAGTGTATCTTCCTGTCATGCTGGCGAAAAATTCCCGATCTCGATGCATAGGCCTCAACTATTCCTCCAGAATACTTAACACACACCTTTATAGTCACCTAATTACGGTCATGAAATTTGATGCAGTCAAAGAAGACTTGGGAGATAGTGATTAATATGCTCTGACGCTCTAAGGAGAAGGATACTAAGCTTGTAATATTGCAACGATGAACATGTGACTTGATCGTGTTGCAATACGTTTATTTGGGGTAAATGTCTACCACGCCATTCTCTAATGATGTGACTCCATTGCCAACCGGCATAAATGCACCATGATCAGGAAACCTTGATCATTAGCTACCTAATGGAATACTATAACTAGAGGCTACTAGGGACTCTGGTTGTTTTACATCACATGTGTATCAATGTTTTTGCTTGATACAGTTATAACATGATACAAAACTATTATGAACTAATGAAATATGATAATAAATACCCTTCATTATTTGCCTCTCGGGCATATCTCCTTCACAACCATGATGCTTTGCATGGTTTAGGTTTGCGTCCCAATGCCCCCTCTAACACATGTGCATACTCGAAAAAATGATCATTTCTAGCTCATTTTATTTTTTGGTAGGTATCCATAACCAAAAAACATGATATCAATGAATAGTAGTGAAATGTTTGAAAGATTTCCCCATGATAGCATGGTTTTTGCTAACAAATAACTTATAAACTATCAAACACATAACTTTCAATTACCAATGGTCAAATCTATGAGCCCCCCCAGTCCGAGAATCCTTATTATGCACACATTTCATGTTCCCATGGTTGGTGAGCTGTGAGTATAACCGACAAGTACCATTGCAATATCCATAACATAACGAAAATAAGACTTACATTGGTGCCATTATGGCTATACATTCATCATCAACATAACTTTTTCAATCGCAGAGCCCATATTATGCCTTAACCTATAGGTAGCTGACTGTGAGAACATCCTAGCTCACATAGTCATCAACGTCTTTCCTTCCTTTTGTTCATCCTTCTCGAAATCTAATGAAGTAAATAGCTAGGGACAATGCCAGTGAGTATGTTTGAATGTACTCACAAACCACCTTAAGAAGGTACTATTAACAGGATATGCAATATGGCTCTGGTATAAAGATGGCCTCAAATAGGGTTCTTTTCTAAATTAGGTTCTCTTATAGATATGACATCTCCATATCTTTGTTAAAAAAATTGTAAAACAATTTGAAAGCATTCGAAAAGTTGGAAACCACTAGGATGGTGACATGGATATGCCCCATGGGTACCCAGGATTATCCTATATGGTTTGGCCCAGGAGGAACCCGTGGGACAATTGGATCCTAGCAAGGATTCGGGTGGCCTAGACCTGGAGGAAAGTGACTCCTTGAAGGACACAACAAGGAATAGATAGAAACTTAGAGGGGAAACCCTAATCTCTAATCAACTCGGCCTGCTATCCCGAGGCCTGGCCTCCCTATATAAAGGATAGGAGGGACCAGCAAGAAGAATATTCACAACCCTAGTTTTACATACTGCTAGATTCCATTTGCGCACCCCTTGTAACTTTTGACTCCTCGATAATCAAAGAGAAGACAAGAAGGAGTAGGGTCCTCCCGAGGGCCTGAACCTGGGTAAACGGTGTGTCCCTGATGTGCTTGTTTGCTAGCCGATCATTGCCTCCAACGCTCCCCACTTCCTCTAACGCAAGTCCATCAACAATGGGCATTGACGAGTTAACCCCTTGTCAATTGGCACCATCTGTGGGAAACAGGAGTGCTGATGTTGTGGCTTTCTCGGCCCCATCAACTGCGATCTACAACTCAGCTGCAGCGGAGAATCGCCTCCTCTTCAACACCTTCAACTTCACCGTCCACTCGCCGGCGACTTGCCTAGATTTCAAGTCCATGGGTGACGGAATCAGCATAACGATCGGGAGCCGACGCTTCCAGCTCGGCTGGATCGGCACGCTCCGCTTCCCAGATCACTCGTCGACACCTTCGATTGCACCTGCCTCATGGTTCCCACCACCAATCGGAACACTGAGCGAGCTCAACACATCGCCCTCAGCCTATGACAAGGATAGTAACAATAGTTGCGATTCCGGTCTGTCTGATCTATCATTGGAGGAAGGCATCTACGATTCCAGATCAGAGAGTTGCGGGAGAAACAACTTCCCCAACCACCACAGGTGTGCCATCATGACCAACGGTGATGGAGGCACTCAAGGAAACATCGCCAACGGTGGGACTACAAATGGAGCTCGCATCAATAGCCCCGCCAACGGCGAGAAGCCCAACCCACCCAACCCCGACAATCAGGGAAAAAATGCCAACAACGGGTTGGCGCACCAAGAGATCCACCTCAACAAGGCTGAATGGGCGCGGTGCAGGGAAGCCCTACAGGGCAACCCCTTACCAGCAGACGCATCATGTGACATGCTAATGGGATACCATTGGCTACTCATCTAGGAGTTCAAATGCTACTAGGCAGTGAACGCACAACTCAAGGCCCCCAAGAAGGCCACGGATGAGTCGAGTGCCCGACTGGCGACACTCTCCTCCATCGACGGGTCCTCTTCGAAGGGCAATGGTCCCGAAACTTTGAAAAGACACTCTCGATTGGACCACCTCAATGATAGGGATCTGGAAGAGGCCAACAGAGCCCTTGACTTCTCGTTCATGTCAGTGGACTCGCGGGGTCACATGATCCCGAAAAGACCACAAGATACGGTGATAACAGATACCACGTATCTACTCACCAACTAGCCACCAGTCTGAGATCCACAATCTATAATGCATCGGTCCGCCATCCCTCTCCATCTTCTAGCGAGGATGACCATGACTTATCACGGCGATGCCATAGCTTGCAGCGACATGACCCTGATTACGACGCGCGTGATGAAATCACATAGCGCAAGGTTGACAAAATGCGTGCCAAGCGCGTCTACTCAACAGAGTCAGAGGACGAAGGAACAGAGATCTACAATGCCAGCTGCTTCAGTAGAGCCATACGACATACTTGAATGCCGAAAGGCTTCAAGCTTCCTTCAGAAAACCCAAAGTTCGACAACCTTCAAGACCCAAAAATCTAGCTAGAAGACCACATCTCCGACATCAAGTTGCACGACGGGAACAAGTGCACAACCATGCAGTGCCTCCAACTCCAGCTGTAGGGCGCTGCTCGCGCGTGGCTCAAGAATCTGTCTCACGGATCGATCCGTAGCTAGGAGGAGATGGTATACAACTCCATCCGCAAATTCAAGGGAACTTACAAGCGGAACGAGTTAATGGAAGAGCTTAAGGCCTGCTGCCAAAGCCGAGCAAATCCCTTCGCTTCTACATCCAAATGTAGTCCATCATCAGAAATTCGGCGGAAGATATCTCCAAGGATCAAGCAATCGACGTGTTCAATGGTCGCGTATGCCATAGAGAGCTCAGAGAGGAGCTAGGCTACACGAAGCCCAAAACCATCGACCACCTGATGGACATTGCGAACCGGTGGGCGGATGGAGAAGACTCGCGAAACAACAATCGCGTTCGCTCAGATGACGATGACGACCTCGACCACAAACGTGACCACTGAGGGAAGTGTCGGATGCGTGGTTACGAAGACCGCGAGGAGGTCGACATGGTCGTAGCTGATTACACCGACAAACACGATGAGGGTAACCGCAACAGCGGGTACCGCAGCAGCAGCTACCACGACAGCAAAAAACCACACAGGTCTGTCAACGCCTCACTCACGACGATGCACCAGGCACACCCAGTGTCCTGGATAAGCCGTCCGGACCCTACAACTTCCACTTCTACATCAACAAACATGATGGCAAGAAGAAATCAAGCCACCTCCTCAAGGACTGCTACAAATTCTAGAAGCTCCACGAGGGATAGGTCCAACTACATCACGATGCGATGAATCAGGGATACGGAGCTATGCCAGGAGCCATAACCCATGGAGCACCACCACCACCACCTAGAGAACCCGCACAACCTGCGGCTGCCCCGGTTCCAAACAATGGAGGAGAGCAATACCCATGCGCACTCAGGAACATGTGTATGATCCAGAAGGGACGTACCTGCAATAGGCTGTAGAAAACAATCACTCGCCAGGTCAATTTAGCAGTCAACGCTCCACACTCAACCCCTAAGTACCCCAGTGGGTCGGAGTGCTGCATCACCTTTGACAGGAGCGACCACCCATGCTAGGTCTCTCCCCTGGTGCTCGAGGCATAGATCGGCGCATTCGAGATGATCAGAGTCTTCATGGACGGGGGTAACAGCATCAACCTCATGTTCGCCAGTACTCTGCATGCCATGCGGATCCCCCTCTCTAGCGTAGAAGCATCTGAAACAACCTTCCACGGCATCGTACTAGGTAAAGGAGTATATCCCCTAGGAAAAATTTGGCTGGATGTCATCTTCGGCACACCCACAAACTTTCGACGTTAGCGCCTCGAGTTCGAGTTGGTCGACTAGCCATCACAATATCACACTATCCTCCGGCCAGTAGCATTCGAAAGGTTCATGGTGGTCCCACACTATACATACCTCTAGATGAAGATGCCAGGACCTATATGCATTATCACCATCAACGGAAGCTTCACCAAGTCCGACAACTACGACATCGATTTTAATAGAATCTCCCAATCCTTCCGCATGCAAGAGGAGCTGGCAAGGCTCAAGGAGTCGACAGCCAACAGTCTTCCTCCTGTGAACAAGCAGAGCACACTGGACCAGTCCTTCCACTCCATGGTGAAAACCAAGGTGGTCTAGGTCCACCCGACTGACCTGACCAAGAAGACCCTCATCGCTAACAACCTGAGTGCCACATAGGAACTCGTGCTCATTGAATTTCTCCGTGAGCACTAGAAATATTCGCCTGGTGTCCTGTGGACATACCAGGAGTTCCTAGGGAATTCACCGAGCACGCACTCAATGTATCTCCGAACGCAAGACCAGTCAAGCAGTTGATGCGTCGACTATCAGAGCCAAGGGCCAAGGCGGTTGGCATGGAAGTCAACAGACTCCTTGACACCAACTTAATAAGAGAAATCAAGGAAAGCACCTAGGTAGCCAACCTCCTTCTTATTCCTAAAAAGGACATGGACATCCTACGGATGTGCGTGAACTTCACCTCCCTCAACAAATACTGCTCGAAGGAACACTTTCCATTACCATGGATCGACCAGATAATTGACTCCACTGCGGGATGCGAACACCTCTGCTTCCTCGACGCCTACTAAGACTATCATCAGATCTGAATGAAGGAAGAGGATCAGGAGAAGACGGCCTTCATCACGCCCTTCGACATCTATTGCTACACCATGATGCCCTTTAGGCTGAAGAACGCAGGAGCCACCTATCACCGGTGCATGCAGGCCTACCTCAAGAACCAGCTTGGTCGCAACATCAATGTCTATGTTAATGACATAGTGGTCAAGACCAAAGAGGAAGCTACACTCATCGATGATCTCCGTGAGACCTTCGATAACCTCGACCGCTATCAGATCAAGATGAATCCGGAGAAATGCGCCTTCAACGTCCCATCTGGGCAATTAATCGGGTACCTTATATACGCCAGGGGAATACAGGCTAACCCAAAGAAGATAAGGGCCATACTGGCCATGGAGAAGCCGAAGAACGTCAAGGGCGTCCAGCAGCTAGCTAGGCAAATCGTAGCACTCAGTCGATTCTTCAGTAGAATGGGAGAGAAGGAACTACCGTTCCACCAGCTCCTCCGCAAGACTAAGAAGTTTGAGTGGACGGATGAGGCGCAAGATGCATTTTAAGATCTCAAGCGCCTGCTCTCCACCTCGCCCGTTTTGGTGACCCCTAGGGAAAAGGAGACACTGTTGCTATAAATTTCTGCCACCAACTAGGTGGTCACTACCATGCTGGTGGTGGAATGAGCCGAAGAGAACAAGATCCATGGGCTGCAACTCCCATTGTACTACCTTGGCGAGGTACTTACACCCACTAAGGAGCGGTACCCGCATTACAAGAAGATGGCCTATGGTGTCTTCATGACAACGCGGCAACTGCTCCACTACTTTCAGGAGCACCCGATAGTTGTGGTGAACAATGCCCCGCTGAGCCACATCCTCAACAACCTCGATGCAACGGGACGGATCACCTTCTGGGGTATCGAACTGTCCCCGCGAGACATCACCTACGAGCGACGGACATCAATCACGTCGCAAGTACTACCAAACTTCCTCATCCACTAGATGGAGAATCAGCTCCCAGACACACCGGACATGTCCAACCTATGGACTGAACTTTGAAGGATCCAAGCGCAAAGAAGGAGGTGGTGCCGATGTCATCCTGACATCTCCTCGGGGTGATAAGATGCGATACATCTTGCAGATGAAGTTCCACACATACAACAATGAGGCGGAGTACGAGGTGTTGATCCATGGGATGCGGATGGCACATGACTCATCATCTATGGAGACTCCAACCTCATGGTGCAACAAACCATGAACATGTGCAATGCCCTGAGTGACAACATGGTCGTGTACCGCGACCTCTACAACGCACTCGAAGGGGACTTCGATGGCTACAAACTATGACACGTTGGCCGCGAATGTAACGAGGAGGCCGACACGCTCGCCAACATAGGCTCCACCTACGGCCCGGTGCCACCAGGCATGTTCTTGGAGCAAATTTGTGAGCGATCCATCAAGTTGAAGGCTACTGCAGGGTTATCAGTCGCAGCAACACACTCGGGGGATACGCCACCTGAAGAAGCCGAAGGATCTAGCAAGATATTGCAAGGATCCGCACCTAACGCCCCCATGGAGGTCATGCTCATCGAGCCATCCTGGACACAGCCATACATCACGTACCTGCTCACCAAGAAGTTGTCGGACGATCTGACGGATACGCGACATTGCTTGGAGGTCCAAGGCCTTCACAATAATCAAAAGTGAGTTGTACAAACGCAGCATCACAGGCGTCTTCAAACGATGCGTCACCGATGGTGACGGCAGGGGCATCCTCCTTGAGATACATGAGGGTACGGTGGACATCACACCAACAACCGCCCTCCCGTCGCCAAAGCTCTACGAGTTGGCTTCTACTAGCCCACCACGATGCGCGATGCTAAGGAAATAGTCGAAAGGTGCAATGCCTCCTAGAGATTCACGGAAAAGCCGCACGCACCAAGCACATAACTCAGGCCAATACCCGTTGCCTAACCCTTTGTGCAATGGGGTCTTGACATGGTCAGCAAACTATAGAAATCATTCTCTAGAGGATACATCTTTCTCCTTGTAGCAGTTGACAAGTTCACCAAATGGATCGAGGCCATGCCAGTGACAAACCAAATGGGGGCCACCTCAGATTTGGCGTGATGCACAACATCATCACCGACAACAGGAAGAACTTCACCTCGAACAAGTTCTAGGACTTCTACAAAAATCTAGGCATCAACATCAGCTATGATTCCGTGGCACACTGTCAAACCAACGGTAAAGTCAAGAAGGCCAAAGGCCTAGTCTAGAACGACATTAAGAAGCGCCTCCTTCGGCCCCTCGAACGAGCGGCGGTATGTTGGGTCGAAGAGCTACCTCCGTACTATGGATTCTACGCACGCTATACAGTGCCACTAGGTACACGCCTTTATTCATGGTGCACGGCGCCGAGGCGGTACTACCAACTGAAGTATGCTACAAGGTCCCATGGGTCGTCGCCTATAGTGAAGCCGAATTTGCGATGGCACTCGAGGACTCTGTTGATCTACTCGAAGAAACACGTGAAATAACCGTGGAACGATCAACTATGTACTAGTAGAGCCTTCGCAACTAGACAGCCGATGGTTGCGACCAAGGTCCTTCGTCGAAGGGTACCTTGTATTACGACTGAAGCAGAAGGGGAACCTCAACCTTGAATCTCCATGGGAAGGACCCTACCTGATCACCGAAGTGATCCCAGGTGGCGCCTATCTCCTCAAGGACTTAGAGACTAGAGTCGCATACTCCAGGCCATGGAACATCACGCAGCTGCAACCTTTCTACCCTTAGATGTTTTTCTTTGACAATAAGGCTACTCAACTAGGCTACTTAGCCACACAATATACCTCCTGCTATTCTGCAATAAATAAAGGTATGTGCCTTAACCATGTGTCTTTTTATATTTTCCTCTTCATACATTTTGCACTTAAGGTCTGCGCCTCCGTGATGACCTCGTCACACAAAAAAATTACCTTAGCGATAACCCGAGTAGCCGATTCTTCTTACAATCGAACCCTTGAACAACTCCAGCCCAGTTGTAAAGCAACTGATAGGTTGGCCAGGTACCGAGATTAGGGAGCATAAGGCTAACGAAAAGGCATCACACAATTACACTCGAAACATATACACGCTAGCAAGTTTGATAATAATTACAAAGGCCACAAAATGGACAATTGAAACTCAACGAGCTTTAGAACACTTATATGTTTTGTGCAGGCTAGCAACCACTCTACTGGAGCTGAAGAAGGACGTTGGTTCTCTCATCGAATAAGTTCACGATGTCCTCCGCTGGCCATGCAACCGCTCGATAGTGTGGAACCATGTTCCACGCCAATACCATCTGGAGGTGCCAGCGGTCCTTCTGCAATAACATCCGAGTCCACATCCGGATGTTGCATATGCACAAGTGCAAGTGTAGCTTTAGCACTTGCAACAAGTTGCTGGTGCACGCACTCACGAACAGCATCAGGAATAGCTAAAATCTCAATTGAAAAGCTATGGCCAATGATAGCAGTTGCAAAAGTTTTAAGTC
This sequence comes from Avena eriantha, assembly GCA_910589775.1. NCBI lineage: Eukaryota > Viridiplantae > Streptophyta > Magnoliopsida > Poales > Poaceae > Avena > Avena eriantha. Next base: position 435,304,206 of record OU342742.1, on the reverse strand, counting down.
CCAACTCGAGTCTACAACTCGAATAGGCACTCGGAGGCTACTCCCATAGGGAGCGCTGGTCGGGCACCCTATGAAAAGGTAAAATAAATTATTTATGGTAAAAATCATTGACCACGTCCACACCATAAGGATTCGAAGCATTCGACGACCTCGTCTCCAACCAAACACGAAATTGCCTAACAACGAGACAACATCTCATGGGCTACCCGAAACACCTCCGCGGTGATAAAATTTGGAAGCCACGTTTACAACATGAAGATAAGACTCGTGGATGCAATCCAATGGCCTGGCAATGCACCCGCTACGCTCTACCAGAATTATAATGTTCCTATAGGCATGATGAAAAATCCTCGACAAACTCGTCGAGTGCACACATTAAACACTGGATTTTTGACTCTATAAGGCCTCCGTGGCATGAGTCGAATTACTCGAGCAACTTTCTGAATTCATGTTCGGGGACTCGAGTTTGAGTAGATATTGTTGTTTTTCCCAAAGGCATTTAACTTGTCCCGATCCATTGAATTAATCAGGCACGCATATCAACTATCCCTATGAGATAAGCAGGCAGCCGATAAAACATTCGGATGAGCACTCTAAAAGCCTTCATAGTCTCCATCCAAATCTACGATTCGAGTGGACACTCAAGGGCTACTAACATGGGTATGCCCCATGGGTACCCAGGTTTAGCCTATATGGTTTGGCCCCGGAGGAACCCGCGGGACAACTGAAGCCTAGCAAGGATTTGGGTGGCCCAGGCCCAGAGGAAAGTGACTCCTTGAAGACACGCCAATGAATAGATAGAAACTTAAAGGGGAAAGCCTAATCTGTAATCGACTCGGCCTACTATCCCGAGATAAAGCCTCCCTATATAACGGCTAGGAGGGAGCAGCAAGAAGTATATTCACAACCCTAGTTTTACATACCGCTAGATTGCATTTGCGCACCCATGTAACTTTCGACTCCTCGATAATCAAAGAGTAGACAAGTAGGAGTAGGGTCCCATCCGAGGGCCTAAACCAAGGTAAACCGTGTGTCCCTGATGTGCTTGTTTGCTAGCCGATCGTTGCCTCCAGCGCTCCCTACTTCCTCTAACCCAAGTCCATCAACGATGGGCATTGACGAGTTAACCCCTCGTTAGATGGTTACCCATTTTTCCTTTCTTCTAGTCATACCATGACCAAAACTCTTTCCTTCCTTTCTAACCAATTCCATGGTCAAACCATTTCCAAAGCCTTTTCTTTTCAAAACTCTTTTAAAACCAAAACCACACCACTAAGAAGCAACCTTTCCAACCGTTCATGACCACAAAATGGCTATTCAAATAGATTTACACTCTATAGAGGTTGTGCACTTCACCCACTAGATTCGATACATCCGCCATGAGCAACCACTAATTGTCATACATCAGTATGCGGGGCTCAGATAATCAAACTAGACCTTCAGAATGCCCACTCTAGTATAATCATCTACCCTATGAGTTTTCCCCCTCAAGACTGGGACGTCAGGTACTAAGGTCCAACTGGAGCGCATTTTACACTACACAAAGTGTGCGCTTTCAATGAGAGGCTCATAGTAACGCCTGAATGCCCGTAGATAGTTCATTTCTTCCCTTGATCGATGCTTAAACATGGACCATTTTCCAGGGAAGACCCAGCCTCCAGGGATCGGAATCCCCTGTAGTAGTTGTGAGACAACTTATACAAAAGTAAACAAACTTGAAGTCAAGCCCCTTCCCATTCCAGGGTAATGTGGTTGTACAGTTTAGTTATTCTAGCAAACTACATAGAACCAGGTGTGTTTTTGTAAACATTTTTCCTCCTCTTCTATGTAATATCCTTTGTAAAACAAAAACCACTTTCTTTACACAAAACTCCTCTTTGTAAACAACTGTTACCAAAATTCCGGGTTTCCCAACCTATAGTTTTGTGATGGCTAAAAGGGTTTCCAAAGGGACGTGGTGCGAAACACAACCTAAACTACGAGGGAATAGATAAGTGTGTCCAAGGGTAGTACCTAACAATACCATTTGTACGAGTTTGGAGGAGCCAAATCAATACAAGATATAATATAAAAGTAGTAAAAACAATGCATTTGAATAAATAACTAGAAACAATGCATAACTAAAATAACATGGCAAGGATTATGAGCAAGTAGGTGGCTTGCATGTTACCAGCAATAATAATAAAGATACCTCCTCCTTTTGGATGTTATCACAATTGCAACCATCATCGCCGCAGATCACACATGCAAACAAGCAACATAACACAATCAATACATGGCAAGCAAACACTAGTACAGTATAGCAAACAATTAAACAAATAATCGACATACTTCCGTAGGTTTCAAAAACATCAACTTATAGCTGTTGGAATCATTTCATTTGCTCCCTTCAAACTTCTTTTAAGATTTTGATACCAAAACCAACTTAAACAAGAGTTTTATACCATGACTAGCACACAATTGTGATATCATTACGTAGGTATTGACATAACAAAACCATAAGAAGTGATTTCATCATTTTATCATTTTTATTTATTTAATTATGATTTTTCTAGTGAAATAAGCTCCTATTTTTCCGATTAAATCACCATAAAATGTTTGTAAATCAAATAATTAATTCCTCATAGGTTTAGGAAGGGATTTGAGTAGTATTTCACTGAGAGTTGGTTTCACTTCAAGATAATTACCAGAATGCCCTTGGGAAATTCCCAAAGTCAGTTTTGCTGACAAATTGTCCCTTTCACTAGATTTATCCTACAAATCCTTTTGGCATAAGACAAAGGACAAAGGACAGGCCTCACTAATACCTTTCTATATAAATTGGTTTCACTATTTTTAGAGTTCTAGATCTCTAGATATGATTTATTTGGTAGTGTTTAATTCTTTAAAAAAACCAGTTGCTGAATAAATCTTGTAAACCTAGGGTCGGATACATCTTGCACTACATGTGCACTATGAGTTGGAACCAAGTTGAACTATTTTATTTTTCTCCCTAGAGAAAATTATAGAACCATATTTAAGCCCTTTTTACTATTTTTAACAGAGTCGATCTAAAGGTCTTTTTGTCAAGGGACCAGACTCACATGAAAGGCATCAGAGATACCTTCCAATAAAAGTTGATTTCAACCTATTTGGATTCCTAAAGCTATCTGAGTTAAAATTTTGGTTAAAAGGGCAGTTTGTCAAATTTAAATACCATAAACATCTACATTGTAGACTTAGGGTTACAACCAGTGCCATGTGATAGACAATTTTCAAGGATTTCGAAGAAATTTGGACCAAGTTGTTTTGGTACCTAGATATTTTTATATTAATTAAAAGCTAGAGGACCGATTTACTGAAAAAGAAATTAGAAAAACAAGGAGGCTAAAGGGCCAGATCTAAGGGAAGTTGGTCCATTCCACAGCCGGGCAGGCCCAACTCGCTCTAGGGTGCGTGGGAGGCCACAATTCAAATGGACGGGGCGAGATCCGTCAGTTAGTGGGACTAGGCCACTAAAGCGGCAAGGGGCGCCCATGGTCGTCCGATTAGAAACAAATTGATGACCAAAGGGTCGTCTCCTACCTTGCCGCGAGCTCGCGGGGGTGCAACCCTAGGCGACATACTAGGGGGTGTAGGGATCACCTAGCATCGTGGAAAGATGATGGCAAGCTTACCGGGAGACAGGGTGCACACAGGGGATCTCAATGAGGGCGACATGGCCATATTTGGTACCAATCAGGGTGGCGCGGGTCGGGCCTACAGGGGCACTCCTAGGCATGAAAGGGAGCAAGGTTAGGAAGCTCTTGACGAGATGAACATGTACATGCAAAGAGGTGGAGCAGAGGTGATCGAGATGGAGCTTAAACTGACTTATACTTGGATACCCGAGAGGTCGCTTTCTCTAGCACCACAAATATGGGGATCAAGAGGAGTGTGCTTTTGGGTCTAGAGATGGTAGATGGAGGTAGTAGAGTGAAATGGTGAGGAATAAGGTGTTGTGGAGGCCTCAACTCTTTTTATTGGGGGGAGGGTTCACGGTGGACTAAGATCACCTTAGGCTAGGGTTTGGTCCATGGCCTCCTCATTGGGCACTATGGGAGGTGTATAGGTCATGTGTGGGGTTCTGTTGCGAGTAGAGAGGGGAGGATGAGGTGGGAGCCGCTGCCATGCATTGATGCTAGATATTCCCCAAGATATGCATGTCGCTCCTCCCTTCCCTTCCAAACACTAAAGGATAAAAGGAGAGGGCATGATTATGTAGTGCTACAGTAGCACTATTAGGGATAGGTGGGTGGGTTCTAGAGTAATTAGGGTTTTATCAAAATTTTGGATGGATAAGTGATTTGGAATGGGATTATGTGAGTAGTAAAAATTCTCTTCTCTTTATTTTATCTAGTTTTTCACAAGCACAAGATCAAGGTGGGGTGCGGAGGGGATACATGATCAAGGCGAGGAGGTGGAGAGAGGGGGGTGGAGTTGGTTTTAATTTGAAGGATTAAAATTTGAACAGAAAAGGGAAATAGTGATCTTGAGGATTAAAATTGTCATACCAACTCGAGCATGCTATATTTGGTGACCCAGAGATCCATTTGGATCATGGGGAACATGGGGTGGTAGAATAGGTTGCATAGATGCGAATGGTGTGGATAAAATGCCAAAATAATGATTGTGTGCTTCAAGAATGAATGCCAAACATAGTTGTTTTTAAGATTGTCAAAACAAAATATCATCTTGCCTTTAAAACTAGGTTGGTTTAAGAAGCTCAGGGATCCAATTGGAACAAGGAGAGTATGGGTTGATAGACAAGGTTGAATCGATCACAACCATGCAAAGATTTGGTCAATAAAGGTTGAGATGGAGTAGGGGGTTTGTGCCAAAGTTGGCATGTTGAAACAGTTCAGAGAAACATATTATTTTCTTGCTACAGAACCATCAAGGACAAGTGGGTCCAAGAAGGATTTTTCCAAGGGAAGAGTGTGGTTTGAAAGTATACATAATGGTGTACAAGATGGTTTTATTTCATTTCCAAAAATGCCCATGGATTACATTTTGACTGCTTTAGGGTTTTTGACTAGTGTACAAGATCAAATGAAATTGATGGGTTCTAACACCATTGAGTGAATGAGGTTGATGAGTAGATAGATTAGAAGTGTAACATACTTTAGGTAGGCCTCCATTGATTTAGATAGTACTAAAAATAATTTTCCAAAAAATGATATTGTTAAGGGATTTGGGTGTCAAGTTAATGACTAGGGGCCAACACTAGATTGGGAAACTTGATGGTTTCCTTTATCAAGGTTAAGTATTGGTGATGGAAGAGGACATCATAAGGAATAGGGTAGGGTAGGTACATTGCATTGGTTCAAGTGATAAGGATCTTAGATAGAGTTACAAAAAGTGAATTTGATAACAAGGAGGAATATTTCTTCTTACTAGGGTTGTGATGATTTGATCCCAAGTAGGGGTGGCACCTGCCGGGTTTGGGGCCGGGTTTGACACGCCCATACCCGCCCTGACTTCGTAGTTGGGTCCAGAATTCCTCCATACCCACCACTTGCCGTGGACCCGAGACCCAACAGGTACCCGCTACGGTGACGGCAGTGGCGCAGTAGCCACAACACGCGAGGCGGCAGCAGCCGCCATGCCACGGAGGAAGGCAACAACCTTGGCAGTGGAGAGAGGGGGTCTCCTGATGATGATGATGGTGGCGGGGATTGAGGAAGCACTAGAGAAGCAGCACGCAAGGTGGAAGCGGTTACCATGCCGCGGGGGAGGGCGGCGACCTTGGTGGCGGAGAGAGGGGAGCTGCCGACAATGGAGGTTATGGGGATTGAGGAAGCACTGGAGAAGCATGGTGTGGTTTGTCATGTCTGGGAAGGAGATGGGGTGATGTGTGGGATTCGTGGGCCACGCATGCGGTAGGTCTGGCTGGCCGCTAGGTGGATATGGGCCGGTGGGTGAGCCCATTTTTCTGACCCTATACAATGACTATTGGGCCAAGTCCTATGTCATGGTGGGTCCACGGGTCTGTAGGTATCGGGGTCGGCACCCCATAACCACCTAGATTAATTTGGTGGGTCTAATTTTTTTACCAAACCCGCCCCGTATAAGGTGGGTACTGATACATTGCAAATGTATCTATAATTTTTGATGTTCCATGCTTGGTTTTATCCACTTTCTTATGTTTTCTCCACACTTTGGAGTACTTTTCATATGATTTCTTGGACTAACCTATTAACAAGATCCAAAGTGCCAGTTGCTTATTTTCTGCTGTTTTTGGTTCCAGGAAAGTCAGAAAATCAATATTCTCGGAATTGGACGGGACAAAAGCCAAAGTTCCTATTTTACCGGAAGACTCAGGGAGCCCGAAGCAGAGACGGAGGAGGCCCAGGGCTTGGCCACACCATATGGTGGCGCAGGCTAGCCCTGGCCGCGCCACCAGGTGGTGTGGGCCCCCTGGCACTCCACCGACCTTGCCTCTTCGCCTATAAGAAGCCTCCCGAGGCATAAACCCTAGATTGTCAATCAGAAATCCACGAAAAGTTCCGCAGCACCGCCGCCACCGAAGGGGACATTCAGGGGACAGTAAGTCTCTGTTCTGGCACCCTGTCGGGACGGGGAAGTGCCCCCGGAGCCATCTCCATCGATCTCCACCACCATCTCCATCATCGTTGCTGATTCCCATGATGAGGAGGGAGTAGTTCTCTATCGAGGCTAAGGGTTCTACCAGTAGCTATGTGTTCATCTCTCTCTCTATGCATGATCATATTGGGATCATGAGCTTGTAATCTATAGATCTATTCTGCTACTCAAGTGCTTTAATGAATCTCTGCTCTCCCCATGTGTGTGAAAGTGACAGCGTGCTCACCATGGTGGCACTTAGGCTAGAGATTACAAATACTTGTTATGAGTTATATTTGGAGTTGGATGTCTTTATGAAATTGTGGTGTTTGTTGGACTCATCTAGTACTCAAGGTGACAGTGTGGGGTTTTCTAGATGGGAAAGGCTTACTTTGAGGTGTGCTATTATAGCCCTACCATCGATTAGAGTGTCCAACCGGAGAGTAGTTAAGAGTAGTATCATAAAGAGAAGATATCTATATGAGAGTGTTCACTAGTGCAAGTATGATCCCTATGCCTTGTTTCTAAGCATTGAAACACCATTTGCAACTAGATGTATTACTTGTTTGCTTGCTTCCATCTTTATTTCAGTCTGCCTTTAGTCTCTTTCACGCCATCAAGCTATTTTCTATCACCATTACCACTTGTATTTCACTATCTCTTCGCCGAACTAGTGCACCTATACACCTGACAAGTGTATTGGGTGTGTTGGGGACACAAGAGGCTTCTTGTATCATGATTGCAGGGTTGCTTGAGAGGAGATACCTTCGACCACTTCCTCCCTGAGTTCGATAAACCTTCGGTGATCCACTTAAGGGAAAACATGCTGCTGTTCTACAAACCTCTGCACTTGGAGGCCCAACAACTGTCTACAAGAATAGAAGTGCGTAGACATCAGGTACCCGTCGGGTTAGTGGGTTTTAGAGCCCCTTTCCATCCCTAATCCAAAGGATCTTAGTGAGAGGTAGCATGAGGATCAACTATTCTGATATTTCTTGACAAGGGTTTTGTAAAGGTGATTTGTGGAGAGATAGATGCTAGGATCCATGTAAGCTTAAGGGTTGAGGGGAGAGGGGTTTGCAAATAACATCTTGGAAATTTAGAGGGTGAGTTGTTGATTTCGTTTTGTTACTAGGGTGGACCTCCTAGTGTATCTCAGGAAAACATCTAACCAACAAATAAACACAAATCCTACTTAGAACAACATATAAAATCAATTCACCTTAACCACCAGATCAAGGAAATTCATACAAACATCTTCAATGAAGAGGTACCAGCATACACAAGCATTTCTCATAGTCTAAGGGTGAGATGTTCTGAAGAGTTTGGGTTTTTGAGGAGGTGAGAGTCCCTTGGTACTTCTACCAGGAGTGAGAACCAAATATCTTTATAAAAGTTTTTGGAAAGTTTAGAGGTAAGGATATTTGGAAATTCCGAGATTTTTTTTGGAGATGGTATCAGATATATCTACTTAGTTTTTCAAAAGAAGAGGAGAAAACATTTTAGTTTTACAAAGTCATCTTGACCCTTTTTTCTGAATTGTCAGAACATTTGAGAATAATTGAAGTAAGCCGAGACATTTATTTTTGTGGTAAATAGCTTTGGTAAACCTTTGATAAGATAGAGAATTATCTTGATCACAACAAAAACTCAAAAAAAGGAAAATCAATCAATAAACAAACACTACACACTAAGCAATAAAAAGTTTTTGTTCCCCCTAATTTTTGGTAGTTTGGACACATAACCAATGTTACTGAGAGTGGGGTGTTACAGACCTTCCACCTCAAAAGAATCTCGTCCTGAGATTCCGGTGGCTTATGTTAAATTTTCATCTTCGAGAGAGGTTAACTTGTTAGTAGTTACAGTTCTGACTTCTTGGATGTATGGAGCATTGAATAAGCTTTAGATCTTGTTGCGTAGGTCAATATCCTTCTCTATCCAGATTCAATGCATTAAAGTTGAAGCTAGATGAATGAGATCTGTTTGGAAATTTCTCGAAGTACCTTTCTGATGGAGGGAGTCTGTAGCTTGATATCATTCCTAAAGGAGTTCACGTCTCTTCTATAGGGGTTTATAATATTCTAACATCGAACTAGGGGTCGAAACTCCCAAGGTCTCTTCTAGTGGAGAGTTACTCTATTTTAGTGGGAAATATGCAGTGTTTCCCCCTTAGGGATACTAAGGGAACTTGGAGAAGATGTAGAACTTCATTCTTGGCGTTGTGTGGTGATGTTGGAGAATTGTCGCAAACCTTCCATCTGGAGTTAAAATCTTTAGATGTAGTCGGGCATGCTATGGCTTGTGAGGATCATATACTACTTGTATTTGTAGGTATCCTATTGGAGTGGCTGAATAACGGAGCTATAAAAAGGTTAACTCTTAGCGGGTTAGTGAGTAGACAACTCTCCTTGTTGGTCTTCAGATCAAGTAGGAGATGAGGGTCTTCATAAAACCTTATTTCATCTTGACTCTTTATGCCACTCCATGCAAGTTGGAGAGTAGTTTTTGTCGGCTTCAGGTGTTCCTGCCTTCTTGATTCAGAGCATATAGTTAATTGGGAGGGTCGAGTGGATATCTAACTTTGGTGTTGAGGTTAATCTTCTTCTATTTTTGGCAACTAGTGACTCGAGAGTTGATGCTTCAGTGAGGAGGTTGAGTTGGAATCTCTTGAAATATCTTCCGAGTAGTCATCTATAATTTCCTAGAGCTTCTAGAGGGGTCTATTGTGACGAGATAGTGTTATTGTTTTCTATTAGCGGGCTGAGGGGTTAACATATTCCTGAGGTATCTTCCCAAGGAGGTTTTACTTGAATTGAATGGGAAGACACAGTCTTCCCACCTTAGAGCTTTACTAAGGGTAATCGAGGAGGGTGTAGCTCTTCCGTCTTGGAATGGGGGCTTGATGTTAGAAGGATGTTGTATAATTTGTGTCTTGAGTCGGGGTTTTCGGATACATCCATTTCTAACATCTCAGAGAGATTACCTAACGAAGCTTCACGAAGTTTGCTCTAAGCATGCTAGAGGTTTAACTACACTCATTGCTAGCTAACAATCGAGGTAGAGCCATACAACTTCAGAGTGACCATCTCCACTTGAACCTTTCGCGTTGCTTCCGCTCAGTTGAGGAGTAGGCTTGTTGTCCGAAGGCTTTCCTTTATTCATGATTTGGATCATTTGGGCCTTCTTTTGAGAAACTTCCCGTCAAAAGGATCAGGGAGGAAAATTAAAGTAGTTAGTTGTTTGGGGATGTCGGGGAACCCTAATGAACAAAATGTTAGTGGAGTCAGTTCTTCACTTCCTGTCAGGTTTCTTGTTGATGGTATGGATCCTTCGCTAGTAAACTTTAGGCTTCCCTGGGAGTCTGTCTACTGCTGGCAGGTGAAATTGGATTACTGGAGTGGTGAAGAACATGAGAGGTGTATCTGATGAAGTACTCCCATCTTGTCATCCTGCGGATGTGGAGTCTTCAAGCAGTTCCAATCATCACGATGTCGAACTTCTAGGTCTTGAGATGCTTTCTTCCTAGGGTTCCCCTGTCTATTCCCTAGGTTATAAGGGGTCTTGCTAGCAATAACTAATGTTGGGTGCCAAAATAGAGGAGAGGGAATATCATCTTAAAATGTTTCCTATATAGTGTATTGCTCCGAAACAACATTTTTAACTATGGCCAATAGGGCTAGAACACACATACAAAGTGAATAGAGTGACGTGATCGCAATATTCTCCACAAATAGAGAAATACAAACAAACAATACACATCAAGCAACACACTGTGCACTTAGGCAAGCAAACATGACATACCATAGGTACCATGGGGTAAACTACACTCCATATATGGGAATCCTATCTTGGTGCTATTGATCCTAAGTACTGGCGTTATGGGTGGACTTGACTTCTGTTTCTCATTTGGAATACCTTGCTGTAGAATTTGGAGACTTCTGTGCTTCACAGTGATACGTCCATTTTGCATCACTATTCTATGTCTTAATTCACTATTATTCATTGATATATTTCATATTGAGAGGTGATACTTATGTTATTTCATCTGTTTTTGCATGGTTGATTACTTTTGGAGCATGGACCGCTGCAGTCAGGATTCTGATGGAAAAGGTGCTGTTTGGAGGCAAAATTCACGAAGATCAGAAAATCCGGGAAAATATATGGAAAATCCTATTTTTCCAGAAGACTAAGGACGCCCGAATACGGAGTGGAGATGGTCCACAGGGGGCCCACACCACCCCATGGCGCTGGCAGCCCTAGGCCACGCCAGGAGGTGGTGTGGCCGCCCTGGCCTACCTTTGGCTCTCCCCTCTGGCGTATATCATCCTCCCGAAACCCTAAGACTCGGGGAGCGACCATAGAAAGATTCCGCCGCCTCTGCGGGGCAGAAAACACCGAGAGATAAAGATCTCTCCGGCAGACAGATTTCTGCCGGGGGAATTCCTTCCCGGAGAGGGGAGATCGTCGCCATCAACACCACCATCAAGCTGGACTTCATCGGGATCATCATCATCATCATCACCATCAGCACCCTCATCACCATCTCCATATTGCTGTAACAATTGAGTTGGATCTTGCATTAGTTCATAGGGGAAACTTTCCCGGTGTTGATTACTCTTTGTAGTTGATGCTATTGAGTGAACCATTGAATTATTGTTTATGTTCAGATTGTTACACAGCATTATTCCATCTCTGATCATGATCCATATGATGTCTTGTGAGTAGTTCGTTTTGTTCTTGAGGACATGGGAGAAGTCTTGTTGTTAGTAGTGGAGTTGTGTTGAGAAAGATTCAATAGTTTGATATTTAAGTTGTGGTGTACTTCTTCTAGTGGTGTCATGTGAACGTCGACTACATGACACTTCACCTATATGGGCCTAGGGGAATGCATTGTGTATTTGGCTACTAATCGTAGGGGTTGCTGGAGTGACAGAAACCTGAACCCCCGTTAGGAAACCATTGCACAAGGGACGTAAGGGTCTTAGAGTTTAAAGCTATGGTTAGGTTTCTACCTTAATTACTTTCTTGTACTTACGGATGTTTGCAAGGGGTATAATCACAAGTATGTATTAGTATTGGACGGGACGGTACATTAGCACAGGTTCACCCACACAACACTTAGCAAGCTAGAGAAGATTAATCAACTATATGAAGCGAAAGCACTTGACAGTCTTCCCATGTGTCCTCGAGAACGTTTGGTCATCTTAAGTAATACAACCGGCTTGTCCTTTGCTGCATAAAGGATTGGGCCACTTGCTGCATTTATTCCTACTGTCTTTTATTTACTCGTACTTTGTTTACTTGCTTTATTGAAAACCCCTAAAAATCCGTTTGCTAAGTATTCATAGAGAATTCTTGACCCATACCACTAGCCAACACCTTCTGCTCATCGTTGGGTTCGACACTCTTACTTATCGAAAATACTACGATACACCCCCTATACTTCTGGGTCATCAAGTCTATTTTCTGGCGCCGTTGCCGGGGAGTGAAGCGCTATTGGAGAGTGGAACTGGTAAAGGAAACTTCTACTGTGAGTATTGTTTACGTCTACTAGTTTCTTTATTTTCGTTATGGATAATTCGCTGAGTTTCTTATTTGGTAATGCTACTACAACTGCTAAGGTAGCACATAGGCCACCACCTGCTGAGAATGATGTTTTTAAAATACCTACAAGAATTATTGGTCGTGTTATGGATAACTACTATGTTGGGGATGGAACTGTCCATCCCGGTGATCAGTTGCTCTTTATACACGAAATATGCGGGTTGTTCAAGTGTGCAGGTATTACTACAGATCAAGTTAAGAAGAAGTTATTCTCATTATCGCTGAAAGGAAGAGCTGAGGAATGGTATAAGCTGCTGAAGAATGGTCAAGCTCTGGAATGGGAGGAAATAGCGCCTCTCTTCTATTCAAAGTTTTATCCTCCTAGTGAGATTCATAAAGATGGGAATCAAATATACAACTTTTGGCCTCTTGATGGAGAGAGTACAGCTCAAGCTTGGGGGAGATTGAAGTTACTAATGCTCAAATGTCCCATTCATGAGCTCCCCAACAATATTATTATCAATAACTTTTATGCAAGGCTCCCTCTACATGACAAAGATTTATTGGATGCTTCTTGTGCTGGATCATTCACTCGCATGGAATAAGAAGCTAAATGGGATCTTCTGGACCGCATTCAAGACAATGCTGAAGCTTGGGAGAATGACAAAGGTAGAAAGTCAGGTATAAATTATGATTATGAATGCATTGAATCTTTTATGGGAACTGATGACTTTCAAAATATTAAAAATATTTACGGTTTAGACTCTCAAGCTATTGCTTCTTATTTTAAGGCTTTTGCTTCTTACATTGAAGTGCCTAAAAAGAAGTGGAATAAGTATCATGAGCCTTATAAAGATGTTTCTAAGAGTGTTCCTGCAGGAAATACTGAAGTTTATACTGCTAATCATGTTTTACCTAAACTTTATATTGAGAAAATGCCTTTTCTAGTTAAGGTAAAGGAACATTCTATGATAGCTAGTATGGTTAATGAAAGTACAAAGAAAGCTGTTGAACCTGATAAACATAACATGGATGAACCTATAATAGCAAATGTGAAAGACTTTGTCACTAAATATGAGAAAGAGAGACACACTATCCTTTGTAAGGATACCTCTAATATTGTTTCACATAATAGTATTATGAGAGCTAGTACTCCTATGTTTTCTGTTAGAATAAGTGATCATTGCTATGATGGCCCTTGTGATAGCTATATTGTTAAGTTTATGCATGATACTGAAAGTTACTATGAGAGAGGGAAAAGTGTTCTTATGCATCTCAATAATATCAAGTTTCCTCGTTTTATGCTGAAAGTTTTTATGTTACACTTCTTTTGCCTTCTTATGCAAGTTGCCTCTGGTTTCAACAACTTGTTTGTTTACAAAATTCCCTTGCATAGGAAGTGGGTTAGACTTAAATGCGTGTGTGTGTTTTTGCTTCTTAATGCTCTCTTTCACTTCAATTCATATTCCTGAGTGAGCATCTTCAAAATTATCTAGCCCATCTTAATGGCTTTAAAGAAAGAGCTTTTTGGGAGACAACCCAATTTGTTTTTGCTTTCAGTTTGTTTTTGTTTCTTTCAGTCTTGGAAGTTATTACTTCGGTAATAACCGCTCCTTATCCGTTTTGTTTGGTTTTTGTGTCAAGATCACCCTCTAATGAGAGAGAAGTAATATTTGGGGAAGTTGCTATCCCGAAACAGATTTTTGTGCTTCACCGTAAAAATTCGTGAGAGATCTCTGTATGTCGGATTGAGCTGTAGTTTTTTGTGCTTGTGACCCAGCTTATTATTTAACTTTGTTAGTTTTGCACTTTTTGATTTGAGGAACAAAAGATTTTATAAAAAAATGATCTTTACCTGCTGGTCTGTTTTGATAGATTTTGCCACTCGTGCATTTGCTTCTTTATTCGATTTCCTTTTTGAATTCTTTTTGGGTTTTCGGAAGGAATTGCTACAGTAGCTTATGTTTTGATGGTTTTCAGTTGAAATTGAGCCCAAAAGGTTTTATCACTTCACTCATACTAATGTTGCTAATGAGAACTATGTGAAGTTTTATGTGAAAGAAATTTCCAGGAAGTCGAGACAATGGTGTAATAAGGAAGAGAAGGGTTTTGTGACTCAAGTAATAAGTGTATGAAGATGAAGATATTGATGTTATCCAAGCAATGAATCCGGAAGAATCCACTTGATACCAAATTCAGAGACCTGCAGAGTCTGTTTTCAAATAGATAACAGTTCTGGTAAGAAAAGTTTCGCAAAAATACTATCCAACTATATTTTTGCAGTTTTTAGTCAATAAGGAAAGCTATGAAGTGAAAAAGGGACGGAAACGGAGCTTGGGTGGCTCACACCATCCTGTGGCGCGGGCCCACCCCTGACCGCGCCACCAGGTGGTGAGTCCACCCCGGACTCCGCCTCCGACTCATTTTCTCCCAGTACCTTCCTTTTGGTATGAAACTTCGTAATATATAATCCCTCGGAGCCCCCGAGGTTCGTATATCGTGTTTTCGTCGTGTTTTTGTTTCAATCTATTTCTGCCAGGACATACTCTTTGAAAGTTTAGAATCACAATGGTGTCTGCCAAGGATAAAGGGAAGGAGCCCATGGAGGAAGACCTCCAAGACCCCGGTAAGGAGAAGGAGATAAAGAGTGAAGGTGAAGAGGAGGCAAAGCACACCGGCACTACCGTTGCAAGCATTGGAGTGGTGGAAAATCCAGGCATCGGAGGGAAGCCTCCTCATCACCGTTTAGATCCCAGGTCACTTCCTCCACGCACCAAGAATCCTTTCAATACCCTTATCCATGAGCATCAATACCAAAATATGCCCAAGGGGAAATTACCCTCCAATTGGGATTTGCCTCGTTCTAGCCATGCAGGAAAAGAAGACATCAAGGAGGAAGAGTGTGGAAAGAATAGCAAGAGCTGGAATTCTCAACACGACATGATCACGAGCCGCATTGAGCAAAACTCACAGGTAATTCGTAATCTCACTTTCGGGATTGAGGACTTGGGTAAAATGATCAAAGAGCTAATTGAGAAGATACCACCACCACCTAAGGAGTGATTCGTCATCAGGTTTGGCATCCCCTTGGTTTGTTCCAAGCTTGGCGGAGTGCCACGGTATCATATCACTATCTTCTATCTTTTTACCTTATTAGTAGAGTCATATCATGAATAGAAGAGTTATTATGTAGTATGGTTTGCATTATGGAAGTGTACCCTCTCTTGTTATATATGTATCCCTTGGTGTGAGTTTCTGTTATGGAATATTAATGAGAAGTTCTATCATTCACTCTTTTGCATAGCGTATATTAGTTTTCAATTCGTGGTTATATGATTGCTCTTGTTGTTAGTATTGGTATCACTTTGGGATCATTGAGTTAATTTAGTTGGTTTTGGCAAACCTGGCTCGGTCAGTAGCACACTATTTTTGAGAGTTGAGTGAAAAAGATAGAAGTACTCTAAAGAAAAATAATTTGATCATCTTTCTTTCTTGATTTGCTCATAAGTCTAGTATTCTCTAGTTAAGATCTTTTGTGCTTCCACGGAAGATTGCATGTTTGTCTTTATCACTTTTATGTTTGTTTGTTTCCTTCAACTCTTGTACTTGCTACCCAGCCTTGCTAGCCAAAAACCTGTACTGAGAGGGTACTCTTCTCGTGCATCCACTCCTTTAAACCAAAACCTTTGCCATTTGTGTCCGCCATACCTACCTAGTAGCATTATTGCTATTCCAAGTAAATTCTTGTTTTATCTACCTCCCAAATTAAACTTGTTATGTAAAAATTAGTGATTAAAGCTCTCGCGAACTTGATGGAACACTTTACTTTCTTTCCTTTAATAAACTTGAACCATTGTGCTCACCTATGTTGTGTATATGCTTGCACTTTGTAAGTTGTGGATTAGCAGAACCATGCCGTCATGGGGAACGCTTTCAACATTGCACTGGTACTTCGTACCTAGTTGATATCATGTTCTTTTGTCTATGGATGCCGTCGGTGTGAAATGAAAGGGGAGCTTGTAAGTCCATGGAGTTATGCATGTGTGTTAGAGAAACGCCTGGGCCGCTGGTCTAATCCATGCTGACATGGTGGAAACCTGCAGCATAACCATAACGAGTATCTATGAAGCATTCTTCTTATAAAAAAAGAGATAAGATTGAGAAAAAAGAGAAAAGAAAAAAAAGAGATACTATGAAAAGAGGAAAGAGAAAAAAGCACCATATTCCCATGGTAAATAAGAAGATTGCTGAGATACTTGTTTTCTGCTTGCCTTGTCATTTTGATATGGGGATTCTTCCGTATCATCGGGCAAGGGGTACCCCGTTGGTGGTTCTCAATGATACACATATGCTTACGATGACAAGAACTTACTAGTGACTAAACTTGAGTAGCATGAGGAGCGGCCCTCGTATTCAAGGGACATGAGATTCTCAACTTACAACTTGTCAATGCATATCCTCATATTTGATCACTTTAACCTTAATCATCTAAAGATGCCTATGATAGGGGAAATGAGAGCTGAAAGCTAGTAAGTATCATAATTTATGGGAGCTCTTTATGAGACTTGCAATCCCTGCTTCCCTCTGCAAAGGGCCTTTCTTTTACCTTGTAGTTGAGTTAGTAAACCTACTTCCCTTCTATCTCAGCAAGTATTTTGTGTTGTTGTGTTTCATTCATTCATATGATGATTTATGCAATCATGTCTTATGTTCCTTGTTTTGCCCGTTGCTCTTATCTTGAGGTTTACTACTTTGAAAGCTTTCATTGAAAACTAGTTATTTGTGAACTCCAGCAAATTATCAACTATTCTTCGACCAAGAGCTAAGTTTGCCATTACCAATTATGATTCACCTTATGTATCTTTATTGTGTTTCCTTTACTCATTACAAGTTGAGTTATATATTAGTGAGTTGTCTTCTATTATGATCTATGTATTTGATGAATGTGATGCTTCTTGTCCGTATTCTTTCATCAACTCTTCACTCCATAAACCTGAGGCCAAGTTTATTGAGCTCAGTTTCGCTTGGGGACAAGCGAAGTCTAAGCTTGGGGGTAGTTGATACGTGAATTTTGCATCACTATTCTATGTCTTAATTCACTATTATTCATTGATATATTTCATATTGAGAGGTGATACTTATGTTATTTCATCTGTTTTTGCATGGTTGATGACTTTTGGAGCATGGACCGCTGCAGTCAGGATTCTGATGGAAAAGGTGCTGTTTGGAGGCAAAATTCTCGAAGATCAGAAAATCCGGGAAAATATACGGAAAATCCTATTTAATCAGGCTGCTGGGTCCCACATGTCATTCTCTCATTAGAAGAAACGTGTGCATGATGGAATTTTTTCCTTGTCTATTGCCTACCTGATTTCAACTCGATAACGTTGCTCGATCTATCTGCCGTTTAGTCACGCTGTTGGGTCCCTCATGCCAGCCTCACATTACAAGAATTGTGTGTATGATTGAATTTTTTTCTTCGCTCACGATATCCTGTTCCGAACTTGATAGCGCTGCTCGATGCATCTACCATTTGATCAAACTCCTGGACCCCACATGTCTTCCTCTCATTCAAAGAAATGTGTGTAGGATAGAACTTTTTCCCTCGGTTGCGCCTCTGTGTTTCGACCTTGATAGCATTGCTCGCTACATATACCGTTTAATCATGCTGTCGGGCCTCACATGTCATCCACTCATTAGAAGAAATGTGTGTATGATGGAATTTTTACTCGGTGCATCAGCCGTTTTTTCAGGCAGCTAGGTCCCCCATGTGAGCCTCTCATTAGAAGAAATGTGTGCATGCTAGAATTTTTTCTCGCTCGCGCCTCCCTATTTTAAACTTGGCAACATTTCTTGAGGCAACACCTGTATAAGGCCGTGCTACTGGTTCCCACATGTCGATGTCTCTGTAAATGAAACATGCGCATGATGGACTTTTTTTGAGCCGCGTCCGTTGTTTTAACCTTGACAACATTTCTTGAGGCGGAAGTCGTGTATGGTCTTGCTGCTGAGGCCCCCATGTCAGCTGCTCTGGTATGTTCCGGCTTGTGGGTCTCCGATACAGCCTTGTATGTTCTGGCGGGTGGGTCCCTTTTGACAACCTCTCTGTACAAGTATTTAACTTTTTTTTGAAACCTGACCATTAAACTCGAGGGATGTTGTAGGCTGGTCGGTCTGCGATGTCATTCTTTCCATTATCCAATATTAAAATGTAATCCCTTTCTCAAAAAAATGTAAACCCAAGATATATATAAATATCTACACACATGGGATTCGAACTAAAGACATTCAAATCAAATCACATAGACATAAACTGAGTGTTTTGCCACTACCAAAGATATTTATGGAAATTAAATCATTAAACATATATTAGTACTACAACTTATGTATAAGTCTTCTAAAAAATATTTTGTGTGTCAATGTTTATCTATTTTATTAAAATATAAAATGGCAGCGGTCAAGCATCTCAATTTATAAAATGGCACATAATGGAGCAGTTTAAAACATGGGCAGGTAGAGTTTTTTTATTTTGAGAGGTGGGGCAATGTCCAAATGGCCGAATTAAAAAGAGTTTGCCTATCTACATGGACTTCTCTACATAGGCTATACTACATAGGCTATTCTACATGGGATCCTTTCTCAAATTTCTCTAGGCTGTGCTCAACTGTCCACCATGTCTTTCTCTAAAAAAAGTCCCCATGTCCCTCTTATAAGAAGAAAAGCTCGTGCCTCCCTGTTTCGATCTTGGCAACATTGCTTGATGTAGCACCTATATAAGGTCTCGCTACTGGGTCCCACATGTCAGTCTCTCTGTAAATGAAACGTGCGTATGATGGACTTTTTTTTGGCTACGTCTGCTATTTTGACCTTGGATACATTGCTCGATGCCGCTTGTGGTCTTGCTGCTAGGCCCACATGTCAACCTCCCTGGTATGTTCTAGCTTGTGCATGCCAGCCTACCTGATATATTCTAGCTTGTGGGTCCCTAATGCCAGCCTCTCTGTACAAGTACTTAACTTCTTTTTTCAAACCCACCCATTAAACTCGAGGGACGCTACATGCTGGTGGGTCCGTGATGTCAGCCTCTCTGAAAACAATATTGCTATATGAAAAAAGTAAACCCAAATAAATTTAAGTCAAGCACACAACTTTCAAACTCAAAACCTCAACACATATAAACCATATGCGTTGCCACTACGCAAAAGAAATTGGATAAAAATTATCATTAAAAGCTTTATAGTACCTATAACTTATGTATTAGTCTTCTTAAAAATATTTTGTGTGTCCATGTTTATCTCTCTTAAAATAAAGGGTGGTGCTACTGGAACCTCAGTTTATAAAAAACCACATAATGGATTAGTTACTTAAAAACATGGGTAGGAAGAGTTTTTTTAGATATGGGGGGAAATGCCAAAAAGGCCAAATTTAAAAGTTTTTGGGCTATGGTCAATGGGCTCCTATCTCAAATTTCACTAGGCTGTGGCTCACCGGATTCAAACACAGACCTCACCGAGGGAGGAGAAAAAGGGATAATTCCTTTGACAGATATTCATGCAAAAATATCTAAAGAACACACACCACATGCGCCAAAATAGGGCTAGTATCCAATGACTTCACTTGGAGAAATCACGTTGTATATCTTTACGCTCTAATCTCTATCCAAAACACATCCAATGGTTCTGATGACACACAGGAAAAAGCTCTAGAGCAAGCAGCCAGCAGCAACGACATAACTTTTGACAAATTCAATAGCATCTAAAAGATTAAGGAGTATAGAATAATAAGACATAAAAATATCAACAGATTCCTAGTTCATATTCAGCAACACTTGACCAATTCAGAAGTATTTGAAAGTGACTGATTCAGTAATATAGACACTGAATTTCAATAGGAGTACAGAGAGAGCAAGTTCTTGTTTCTGCTCTAAAAACCATGTCATACGATCTGTTTGCCCTTTTCTCCAAACACACTCGATCACTGGAACACAACCATTGTCATAATATTGGGTCATATAGGGAACCATCATATAGATACATATATACCATACCAGTACGTACTACTCATAGCTCCAATCCAGCAAAAGTTCATGAAAAGCATGTAGCATTCAGGGCAGCCAGATACATCGACCTTGACCTTTCTTCGAATGGTAAGTTTGGCTACTTTTCGGAACTTGATCCACCTAGAAGTAGCTGCCAATCTCCCATCAGTCAAGTTAATAGCATAGCGTCCCTCGACTTGCAGTCTTTTGCTCTGCATCGTGAAGACTATTGTTCCCTTTCGTCTGGCTTGGACTTGCTTTGTGGCACTCATAGGCAATTTCTAAGTCAAAGCAAGAGATAGACTAATAATTACTAAGAGCAATGCACTGAATCATGTGAAACTTGAGAAGATATTGAGAGCAGTTTATCTGCCGCCATATACTCACAAACATAATCTGGTGCGACCTTGTGATGACACAAGTGTAGGATATGCTCTGAGAAGGAATTGCCCGGGGTGATGAAGGAGCTTGTGCCGGTGCCTATGCTGGGGCATGTGCGGTAGCTGGTGCTGGTGCAGGAGATGGTGCCACTAATTGTAGAGGGGCTGGTGAAGAAGCCAGAAGGCCTAGAACCAGTGTCGGCGCCAATAGCTTGATGCTAGATTCCTTCTGAGGGTTAGCTAAGCTGATTGCAGGGATGGTAGAGGCAAATGAGATGTGTACAAGCAAAATGGTCTCTTATACAACAATTACTCACAAGACAGTGATTACAGGATATGATGAGTATTCAAGCAAATTAAGTTAGTACCTCCATTCTTTCTCCGTAGGTCAACAGGTGTTGGAGCAGGAACTAGGGCCAGTGCCGGTGCGGGTGCCAGCTGCATGATGCTGGTTACCTTCTATGGGGTAGGTAAGGGGACTGCGGAAGTGGTCAGAGAGGCATATGAGATGTTTGCAAGCAAAATGGTTTCTTATACACCAGTTACTTCTAGACAGAGATGAGATTATAAAAGCGAATTAAGTTACTACCTCTATTCTTTCTCCTACTGAGGTCAACAGGTGCTATTGCAGGAACTAGGTCCGGTGCTAGCAACTTGATGCTGGCACCCTTCTTAGGGGTACATAAGGGGAAGCGGACTCTAGATGTGGTCAGGGTCATATGATGAGTAAAGACAATGGTGTAGAATAGTTAGTCACAAGAAAATCATTAGAGGTTGTGATGAGTATAGAAGAAAATTAATTAGTTCTACCTCTGTTATTGGTCCTTAGGTCAACAGGTTACGATGGCGTGCAAGTATCTGCCCAGGCTTGCTAAAATCGAATGTTACTTCATCCCCCTGCTTCAGACCAGTCTTATGGACATACTTGGACCAACCTCAGCCACTCAAATAGGTGGTGGCCATCGTCTGGAAGACATCCACATCATATAGTTGTTGCATGCCTTTAGGGCCCTCGCTATACATAGTTAGAAACTTGTCGTTTCCGAACATCTTGTTTATAATGGGGCAAGCGACAGAAGGGATAGCCTTCATAAGAAAAATTGATACAGAAGTAAGGTGACAGCAAAAAAAGTGAGATACAAGATCTTACATCAAGTCGATTTAAACCACTTGGAATCCATACCTGATACCATGGGTACCCTTTGCGAAGGGTGGCCATGCACCATTTTTCATCGCTCTACCTTTGGAAGGGCATACATGGCCCCCTTTAATCCACAAGCTTCATAAGAGGACGGTAGTAGATAGGGCTTAACAGCTGGTGTATGGTACTGATTGAAATTAAGTGGAAAGGTTAAATTATGTAAAGAGCAAGTAAATCTAATAATATAAGACAAAACCTTTGCCTCTAAAGCAAACATATTTGATTTTTGTGAACTTCTGATGAGCGTAAAGATATAGTACTAGCTAATAACAATAACATGGAAAATCATAACATGTGAAATTGTGGATTTCCAAATTATACCCACTTCTTAGAGAGGTCACTGCCCACCTGGGTACTGTGTTGGCGCTTCCTCGTCATGTAGGCGATGCCTCCTTTTGGTGCGGCCATCATCAATCTACTAGCCTCAACAGCAGCCTCAGCCTCCACAGCATCACCTTCAATCTGCATAAATAGTAATAGCGCTCAACAATTCAATAGAGTACATAGTAGTCATATGCTGACTGTATGAGACAGTCAGACAAATCCAGTTCTAGATTCACATAAACATAGTGTGAGAATTAATAAAATCACACATATGTTTCTGAACATCTGATAAGCATGCATGACACTAAGCAGGTAATAATTAAATTAGACTGCACCATGGTAATAAGGGTATTAAGAAAAAATACCTTTCTCTTTAAGTTGGGGCCTCTCAACAGGTCAGTGGCCTTGCACTTGTTTGGTGATTAGTGGTACTAGCCGGATCCTACGCCATGTGGGGGTACCATCCTATTTGCCGCACCTGGAGCACTGCATGTTCGTAGGTATGTACCACTGCGCTATAGTAAATGAAGAAGAGATGGTGTCACAGAGGCTTCCACAAAACCAGGATGCATACTGAGACAACTTTAGCATAGGGATACATCCAGGTTGCAGCCAACCACTTTTAGCATTGGAAAGAATGGAAGAGCGCAACAATATACTGCTACATTACCTTTATTACGCAACTTTTAAGGGAACCAACGGGACTATCCCTGTCTATAGTGGTCGTGCGCACCACTGACCCATAGTTCTCCATATAAAATCTAAAGCAAAATCCACTACACGTTACGAGTAGCAACTAAAGGTTATAGAAGTGAAGAACACCCAAATCGAACCCGACCAAATACCCCAATCAAAACAGTGGTGACCATGCCCTGATCCCGACTCCATAAGAAATCAGTACCCTCAAACCCCCAAACCCCCAACCACCACCCCACCCCCACCCAAATGACCCAATCGATCAGAGCAGAGGGAAAATATCCTGATTAGGTTATTCTGAGGTGAGCAGTAAGCAATAACTCCACAATCAAAGCATACCCAATACTACTACTAGTACTAATAGTCCCCCCAATGGCCCAGTCAGAAGAAAATTAAACAAAGACGGATTTCGAGGTGAGCAAATACACCCACGTATTTCAGCAAGAACTGCCTAATCGGAGGTTTCACCAGTTCCAATAGTTGCTTGCTGGATGGGAGCTAGCTAGTGGTGGTTTCTTGTCTTGTCGTCGGTAGAAAGGCATGGGCAAGGGAGTAGTAGTACTAGTAGTAGTAGGGCTGGGGAGTACACTTTTTCTACAGTAAGTATTTTTAAGTGGTAGTGGCGGGAACATTTTGCCGGGAGAGATTCCCGAATTTTTGATCCCAGCTATCAGGTGGGGCCTACAACGGTTTGAAGCGGGACCGACGTCAAGGGTTAGTTAAAGCGGGTCCCACATAAGGCGGTCAGATAATGGACTGAGCCAACCTCCTCCTTCCCTTGGTACTCCTTCCAAGGACCGAGAAAATCGCCCCTCTTCGAATCAAATTGATCCTAGCTTATACAATATATCCTTTTGCTGATTTGGCTCACGGAGCATTGAGGGAGGGAAAGGGCTAGCAGCATAGGGCACCAGCGCTGGGGCCTCAAAAACCGTTTAAGAACCAATAAAGGCATAAGCTCGGATTTCAGACTAGAAACACACACAAACACACACATATATATACTAATAGATAGAATATTTTCCAATTACAGTTCTGCTAACAATGGCCTAGAAATCATAAGGTAGCTCCATATTATAGAAATACGACAGTAGCAAACCAATCATGGGATAGCTCTACACCCCAAGAGTTTTGTAGCTGGTCTAGTGGTCATGAGACTATCCAGATGGCACCAAAAGTACACCCCTGATGATCAGCAGCCCTGCATCAAATCTATCCAAAAGCAGTGTACCCAGTCCACAGCCTCAGGTGTAGGCTCATCAATGAACATGTCATCGTCATTACCATCAAAGTCCTCTTCGGTCGCCTACTTTTGTGATTAGTAGATTAACAAATATGTCTATGGAGAAACATCAAAGACACACAACCCAAACATTTGTCGTTCTACATATATACCTTGTCATCTAGCATAGTGGTAGTACCAGAAATGAAACCCGTTTCATGAAGCTTGCGCTTTTTCTCTCGTCCCCCTTCTCCAAGTTGATCTAGATGCTCAGGAGTTGCCTCTGTTAGTAGATCTAGTTGATCAACATCTGCTTCCCCTACTTGATCTTGATGATAAAGATGTGATTCCCCCGGTTCATATGGAGGATCGTCTGGTTCACCATGAAATACCCATCTAACATATGTCCTTGGCATCCCAAATGTTAAAATTTGGTCTTCCACTATACTTTGAGGCAGCACCCTACGATTCACACACAACCAGCAGGGGCAATGTACTTTTGAGTTGTCACAATGAGCTCTAAAAAACCCGATAAATCGTACAACACCAAGGATATGTTTAGCACTGCCTAATGGAGCAATCTCTATCCAAAATCTTCCCATATGTTTAATTATGACATACAAGGTAGGTTATTATTAAATAAAGAAGAAAACATATAAATGGAGTACAAAAACTATATATTCCTATGCATTTTAGCAAACATATTGATTGCACAACTAACTGAAGGTATTTAGGAACACAGATCGAGCCAGAATAAACTATGGCCATGCGGATTGAGGACAAATTAAACTACGTATTTGAGGAGGCAGATCAGGTGAAAGGGCGATAACATGCCAACCAGATCGAGCTAGAGATAGAAGGACTGCCGTGGGATCAACGTGCCCACTGGTGCGTCTCAAGATGACCGACAGGTAGGGAATGCTTCTTCGTGCACGGTGGTGATGAGGAGCGGCCGTGAGCACATCTGTTTTGTGGACAAGGGGGTGAGGACCTAGGCAGCAGAGGGTGGAAGTTATTACACAACACGAAGGGGTGGGGAGGGATAACTTTGGAAATTCTGACCTACCCTGCTTTGGGCACGATCATATACACGGCCCACCTGCTAGTCACCATGGATCAAATTGATCCAAAAGTTGTCAAAGTACAAGTTTATGTTTTACCATGGAAACTAATGCACATAGCATTGAACTATGCGAACGAATGGCTTTATTTCAACATATATTTAATTTCGTCCCTAATTTTTTTCGAAAAAGGGACAAATTTGGAAATTCGAAAGTAAACTTCAAATTTTGACCAGACATATTGGTTGATTTGCCAAGATGCACCGATATACCAAATGCGGAGACATCATCATAAATAATAGCCATAATCTTGGTCACCTTTTATTTGGACGATGGTCATCTTTTTGAAAACCTTGAATTGTTCAATAACTTCAGCAAATGCCTAAAAACGCATTTAAATGTTCGAAAGAAACTCTCATTGGCAGGCGGGTCTAGTGTGTAACAGTGCATTTGAGTGGCCCCATGTCGAAGCAGCGTTTGTTTGAAGCTTCAACCTCAAAATTTTGGTATTGCGCCCAAACATCGCACACATCCATTCATATATCCCACGCATCCATTCAGACATACTTCCTCTTTTTTAGAATGCATAATTCCTCTTCTATCCCTGCTCCTCTTGTTTGAAATCCTTGAATTAATGTTCATTAATTTCGGCAGATGTCTATCAAGTCATTAAATGCTGAAAAGCATACATGCCTATGGGTCTATCTGACGGGGACAACATCCCAAGTGGGAGTAGCATACCTTAGAAGCTTCAACTTCAAAATTTCGGTAGAGCACTGAAATATCCTGCCTACCCATGCAAACATCCTACCCATCGATCCGAACAAGCCCCAAAAATTATTTTATTATAGAAATTTAGCCTGGAAGCTTGAAAGACCGTTATACATTGTGTGAAAAATGCGGCGGTGGCATTTTGAGCCATCATCTTTGTAGTTGCTCCACAACAAAACAGATAGTTGTTACTTGGAAATTCGAAAACAAACTTCAAATTCGAAAACAGACATATTGGTTGAGTTGCAAGATGCACCGATCTACCAAATGTGGACACGTCATCATAAACTATTTCCATGACCTTGGTCACCCTTTTTTTTACGATGGTCATCTTCTTGAAAGCCTTAAATAAATTGTTCAATAATTTTAGCAAATGCCTAGAAACTCATTTAAATGCTAGAAAGCAACTCTCGCTGGTGTGTGGGTCTAGGTGGTGACAGCGCATCTGAGAGGCCCCATGCCAGAGTAGCGTATGCTAGCAGCTTTGACCTCAAAATTTTGGTACGACGCCCAAACATCACACCCATCCATTAAAATATCCCACGCGTCAATTCAAACATGCTTCACCTCTTTCTTGAATGAAAAATATGTAGTTATTCACGGATCTACCAAACATGGACATGTTATCATAAACTATGGCAAACATATTGCCATGACCTTGGTCATCTCGTTTGGAAGCCATGAATGTTCATAAATGGTAGGCCATATTGTTATACGGGTTTCTTTGAAAGTTGTCAAATTTTAGCATAGTGTTCCATGGAAACTAGGCAGTGTCGCATAACAAAATACTATGTGAAAGAAAGACATTGCTTCAATTTATATATTTTTATTTTGATTTTTCTTCCAAAAGGTCCCAAATTAGGTTGCATTATTATCATTCACATCAAGAAGTTGATGGGTTGTTTGGCTAAGCTTATCTATTGCTTTTAGATTTATTTTATAAGCCACTTTAGATTTTTTGCTTTTGGCTTATACTATCATTCAACTATGTTAGAGTAAAAGCTAAAAAACAAAGCCAAAAAGACGTTCCTCGCTTTATAAACCAAAAATCAAAAGCCAGAATTAGAGCCCAACCAAACAATTCCTAAATCTCACAGAACTCTTGGTGTTTCTCCCTTGTTTTAGTACCTGGGTACCTTTAACTGTATTTAACAAAAAATATAACTAAGCTGGGTATCATCGACTTGTACATCAAATTTTGGGATACTTTCATTAAATTGCGGTAACACCATTTTATTCCACTAATATATATATAACCACAAAGTTTGAACATATTATTGAGAATTCACGGAATCCTAAACAATAAAATCTAAATAGATCAAAATTTGAGATACTTTTGTTAAATTGGGTAACACCATTCTATTCCACGAATATAAGCATAAAGCTTGAACATTATTGAAAATTCTCGAAACCATAATCCCTAGCTAAACCCCTAAAACCCAAACCCAAACCCTAAACCCCTATACCCCAAAACCTGAATAAGCAAGTAGCATGCACTTATAGATCAAAATTTGAGATACTTTCGTTATATTGGGTAACACCATTCTATTTGAAGAATATAAGCATAAATCTTGGGCATTATCAAAAATTCCCCAAACCCTAAACTCTCAGCCCAAAAACCCTAACCAAGCAGGTGTCATGCACTCATAGATCAAAATTTGAGATACTTTCAATAAATCAGGTAACACCATTCTATTAGACGAATATAAGAATAAATCCTCAGCATTACCGAAAAATCGCTAAACCCTAAACCAGAAACAACCCATAAAACTAAACTGTAAAACCCTAAACCCTCGAACCATAAACCCGAACCAAGCAGGTACCGAGCACTTATAGATCAAAGTCTGAGATACTTTCATCAAATTGCAGTACCTCCATTCTATTCCACGAATATAAGCATAAAGCTGGAACATTATTGAAAATTCCCGAAACCCTAAACCCCTAAAACCCAAACCCTTACCAAACACGTAACATGCACTTATAGATCAAAATTTGATATACTTTCGTTAAATTGGTAATGTCATTCTATTCGACGAATATAAGCATAAATCTTGAGCACTATCGAAAATTCCCTAAACCCTAAACAAACCCTAAAACCGAAACCCTAATAAACCCTAGAATCCCAAACTCTCAACCCATAAACCCTAACCAAGCAGGTATCATGCACTTATAGATCAAAATTTGAGATACTTTCAATGAATTAGTAACGCCATTCTATTTGACGAGTATAGGCATAAACCCTGAGCATCATTGTAAATTCGCTAAACCCCCTAAACCCTATACAAGCCATAAAACCTAAATTGTAAAACCCATAAACCCTAAGTAGGTACCATGCACTAATAGATCAAAATATGAGATTCTTTCATTAAATTGTGGTAATGCCATTCTATTCCACGAATATAAGCATAAAGCTTGAACATTATTGAAAATTCCTGAAACCCTAAACCCCTAAAGCCCAATGCCTTACTAACAAGGGGTTAACTCATCAATGCCCATCGTTGATGGACTTAGGTTCGAGGAAGTAGGGAGCACTAGAGATCTCATTCAGCTAATAGACAAACAACATGGGTGATACCTTCGATCCGGATTACAGATGTAGTGTAGCTTATTTTTCCCTAGTAGACCTAGGTTATTGAATCCTCAGGAAGCGGATGCATAGTGAAGTTACTTTAACGGACCTGTAGGAGTTTTAGAATTCCTTTTGTGTTTTTATCAGACCAATAGCTTGCATCTTTTTGTTGTTGTCCATGATGGAGAGAGAGGGCCTAGGGCATTTGGTTTCACCTGTAGTTGTGCAAAACATCTAATGGGAATAAAGGATAGAAATAAAGTATGCATGTACTTGTTAGAGCAAGATAACTTATATGTGGGCAGTGCATCCATAATTGCTATTACGTCCGTAAACGCTTATAGCAATAACCTACTAGTCTCATCCATAGAAGAAAGAGAACTAATGATATGCATAGTGATGTCACCATATATCCCAAGTAAATCCCTCACATACAATCGTACTACCCCTTCTGTCACTGGGGTTCCCAACCTGCAGATCAGTCA
Organism: Avena eriantha; assembly: GCA_910589775.1. Classification (NCBI taxonomy): domain Eukaryota; kingdom Viridiplantae; phylum Streptophyta; class Magnoliopsida; order Poales; family Poaceae; genus Avena; species Avena eriantha. The sequence continues at coordinate 435,275,312 of OU342742.1, read as the reverse complement.
TTACTCATACTCCCTATACCTAGATCAACCCTCGGGGTCTTGGGTACCTGACAAGTCCTTGGATTGAGGCAAGAGAAGATACAATAATTAGCATGTCATACAAACTAATACACGATCCCATCTATGATAAATAGCATGCACAATTGCTACATGGCTAGGACAAAGCCCTTAGCCCAAGGAGAATTACTCACACATAGAGATGATATCAACAATCACAAATATTGTAATGAAAATCATAAGATATAGAACAATAGTCTTACAATGTCGCCAATCAAAGAAGAGATCAACTATTACACGTGGTGGAATATGGTTATGGAGATGGAGAAGGGTTATTAGATCTGGAGGCGGCTGGAGATCTGTGGCAAAGAATTTTTGGCAAGGTCTGGCTTGTTTTCGCATCGCCCGAGGCTTCTTTATATAGGGGTCCATTCACGAAAGTTGTTTTGTTTGACCTAACGGTGGCGACACCAACTATACGACCAGAGCTATATGGCCAAATTTTCTGCTCTGGTCGTATAGTTGGTCGTTAAAAGCATCTGCCTCTACTTTACGGCTCCTGGTTTATTCTAGTGTTGGAAATCTCGTATCATTGACTTTAATGTAGTGATTCCCATCTTCTAACGACATTACCTGCGCAGGAAAAATATAAAAGAAAGGATTGCATACCCCTTTGAATATTAGGCATTAGTGGTTGGGTTTAGAGAGATATTTCATCAAAACTATGAATAATATGTGGTTTAAATGTGGATGTAGATGGCTATATTTCATAGCCATCAACCTCCCCAAGCTTAAATTTGATCGTCCCTAAGCAAGAAAACCAAAATAAAAAGGAACTCAATAATTTAACTGAAATAACGAGGTGGTGATCTTACTCATGATTGGTAGACTCATGTTTCCTCCACTTCATAAATCTGAAAAACTTCAGCATAGATAGAGTAATGGAAAGCATATCATACGGGTTTTATGCATCCTTATAGTGCAGCAAAATTATTGTTAGCATGGATGATTCAAAAGGAGTAAACTTTATTGCATATCATGTAATCAACTCATAGGTCTGCCTTTGAATAATAAAGTATAATCATGTAAATTAGGAGTGTGAGAGTTGTCATGAAAGCATATACACTAGAGTATCTCAATTCTCCCACATCAATAAATCAAGACTTTTCAAGCACTACTTTTCTATTCCTTGCCCTTCAAGATTTCAGTTTTTAAGTAATTCAGAGCATGCCAAAGATATTTATAGTTTATCGGACTGTGATGGACACTCGTGGCATCACTAAGGTTTTTGTTCCTTTTGCATAATGATTACTCATAATAGCTAGAGGAGTGATTCCATCGTGATTACAGCTACCCGAGAGTGCCAAGAATCTTATCCACTATAGCATTGCTGCTACAAGTGTTTAATCAACTCATAGCCAAAATCTAGGAGTTTCCTCCATGAAGATCGTACGTAGGCCAGCGGAGTTGTTGGCATCCCATGAAGTTTGACACACATAAAGCTATATCATTCTTATCATTAACAAGTCAAACTTTGGCATGCTCACAAAAACTGCTAAACATTAATTCAATCAAACAAATCATTTCAAAGAGAGCTATCAAGTCAATCCACATTTTTAGTGGTGTTGAGTGTCTCTAGAAAAAAAATTCAAGACTAAACACTACAACACCCAAGCTTCAATCGTGAGACTTTTTCTTATTACAATTGTTTAGCAAGTTTAGGCAAGACTTGGTTAATTACGAGAGCTGGAACAAAATGTACCTAATTAAATACCTATGCAAACGAAAAATCTTATGACGATACAAAGACTCACTCAAGAAATATAATATCTTAACATTCACTACTAACTAGCATGGGTTTATCAAACTTCAAAAGTGGGGAGTCATAAGGCATACCTCTCATGTTTGGTTCCACTTCTCTCTTCCTTTTTTATTTGCTTCTTGCAAACTCGAAGTCGATCACTATCCTGCAAACATATGAAGACCTTGAGGTGGAAAGAAAAGAAAGAGGGGAAAATAAGGAGAAAGGGAGAAATCTTTTTATGACTTTTAAGAGAGGGAATTTAAAGAATAGAAAATTGGTAGAAAAGCTCGGCTAGAAAATCTCGAAAACAAATAGAAAGAACTAGAAAATAAAGTGTTGGGGAAACCAACACGATTGCTTATAAACTCAAAGAAAAACGCAACCTCGAAATAAATGAAAGCAAATGAATGGCAAATAAAGATACATGAGGAAACTTCCCCAAGCTTAGGCTTTTGCAATCCCTTCAGATCATTGTGGTGGCGGGAAAAAGTCATTACTCCAGTTTGCAAATTGAGTTTAGAGGCTACTAGTTGATTCTCGGAGGTTCAAAGAGAGGCTATGCATCCTCTCCACAGTCCCTCCAAGTCCTTGGAAATCATGGTATGTGGCGAACCGGGTTTTTGGATGCTCCTCTTGGTAAGGAACTCCTTGCTCCTCTTCTTGGTCCTCATCCTCTTCTGGAATCTCTTCCTCTAGTTGGTGTTGCTCAACCTGCAAGTCATATAGCAAACTTACTTCCTCGATAGAGAAAATACCATTAGGCATAGGAGCAGGGTTGAGATGCCAAGCTCCAGCAATATGCAGATAATAAACACCACCTCTCCTAGTGAGCATTCCACAGGCCCTCAAAGTGGAGAAACCAACACGTGTCTCACCTAGTAAGGGTTACAACTCACCTAGATTGATGTCAAGGGCAGTGGCAAGCACGGTGATGACGCCTCCTCCTGTGATTGGCCCTTGGCTTTGGGAGGCTTGGTGCTCCAGGTAGCGCACAAGGATGGTGCCCAAGATGAGTGACATGTTGCAATTGATGTAAGCAGCCTTTGCAAGGACTAGGATGTCCTCCTTGTTGAGTCTCGTGAACTCATTACGTGCCTGCAAGGTGTTAGCAATCACATAGAACAAATAGCAAATTGCAGGATGTTGAATATTCTTCCCCTTGTTCACTCTAGTAGTGAAGCTCATTCCATTATAGTATTGCTCAGGGGAAGGACTTAAGCCAGTAAAGGATGCGCGTAAGGCATCAACATCATTGTTTGGCAAATTCAAACATGTGCACCATTCATCAAATGTTAAAGTGTAGTTGTTGTTCATCAGTCGGAAAGAAATAGTGTCCTCTCCTTGCCATTGTTTAACGGTGCTTTGCAACGAACTTAGAAGTTCAATGGTTAAGCGGCGATAAGTAGGTACATCATTGTCCACAAAGTTTTGCAGGCCAACTCTATTGCAAAGTAAATTAAAGTCATCAGAAATACCGAGTTGGTTCAATATAATGGGGCAAGCCCACTTGGTAGCCTTAACTTCACGGTTCTTGATCCTGTTGAAGCGATCATGTTGGGACTCATCCTTGAACTTGATCCCCATGCGTTTCTGAGTGGCTGCCCGAGAAGCGCCAGCGGTGGCACAGGAACGTGTTTGGCTCCTTGTGTTCACCATCTAAAACATTGAAGAAAGAAAAAATAAAACTTTTTGATCCAAAAACAGTAAGTACAATATATTCCTCATCATAGCACACTAAAGAATCTCCTCAAAACAATAATCTTGGCAAGAAAATGATGGCAATAGGTTAAAATTAGGTCTCACCCTAGATTGATAATGATAATAGATTGGAGATGAATTTGAAAAAAGTAATTGGAGGATCGGAGGAGAAACATACCGTAGATCACTCGTGTGCAAGGAAATCGAATGAAATTGAGTGCAGATGAAGATCTCTTGAGGTTTTGAGAGAGTTTGGAGGTAGAAGAGAGAAAAAGGATTGAAGTTTTAGAGTTGGAGGTACCTTCCCGTGTGATTTTATGGTCGGACGCAACTATAAGGGCACAACTATACGGCCGGAACATTGTGTTCCTGTCGTATAGTTGGCCTTCTGTCAAAAAAATAGGGTTTCCTCCTGGTCGTGCAGCTATACGGACGCGACTATACGGCCGAAACAAAATGTTCCCGCTGTATAGTTGGTCGTTAAACTATATTTTCATGCGAAAGAAAACATACAAAGGCATCGATATCTATATGACCAGAACTATACGGCTGGAATTTTTATTCCCGCCATATAGTTGGTCGTTAAAGTCTCAGTACTATAGAAAAGAATTCGTACAACTCTATGGCTAGAATTTTTATTACTGCAGTATATTTGGTTGTTAAACTCTTAGTACTGTAGAAAAGAATTCGTACGGAGGCACTAATATCTATACGATCGGAACTATATGGCCGGAATTTTTATTCCCGCCATATATTTGGTCGTTAAACTCTCAGTACATGTTAAAGAAAAATTGTCGATGACAAAGATATCTATATGACCAGAACTATACGGCCAGAATTTTTATTCCCGCCGTATAGTTGGTCGCTAAACTCTCTGTATGCATCAAAAAATTTCTGTTTTTTTTTGAGAATTACATCTTTTCCTATTACTTAGTGATATACCTTGTTTATGACATAAAATTTACAGTAAATATTTTCGACCACCTACAGCATGTATGTAGCAGAATTTTAAGTACTACCGAACTTCTTCTCCTCAAATGGAGTTTTCTAGCACTATTTATTAATCATAAACTTAAACTAAAACTAAAAACTCAACTCAAAACTTTATTCAACATGGGTTGCCTCCCATGGATCACTCTTTTACGGTCAATATCTTGACCTTGATGATACTTACTTGAGCCAGATGAGTGGAACACCCACTCCAAAGTAATTGGCCTTCAAGGTGATGGCCTTCTTCTCATCATGTTTGGCTTTCTTTTTCCTGGGGAAATGAATAACAAATGGATCCCGAAAAGGCAATTGTAACTTCACTTTCCCTTCATAGAGGTTAATTAAAGCCTTTATAGTTCTCAAGAAAGGACGACCTAGTATTATAGGAGCAATAGTATCTTCAAGCATGTCAACAATAACGAAGTCAATTATAGCAGGACAACCTTTAATGTAAACTAAAGTGTTCTCCTTAATTCCTACAGCTTGTTTGTAGGTAGAATCTGCTAGATGCAACTTTAATTTAATGATTTCAAAGGAGCGAAGATTTAACTTGATAAAAATACTCTTTGGGATTGTTGAGACGCTTGCACCTAGATCAGAAAGTGCAGCTATCTCATTAGTCCCAATCTTTATCTTAATAGTAGCCTCAAATATGTCATCTAGTTTAACAGGTAACTTTTTAGTGATTTTCTTGTATTCCTCTTCAAGATCATGTACCTTAATTGTTACTTGATCAACAAATTGTTGATACATGGCTTCATCGTTACCTTCACTTACCGGAATTTTGATGTTGATCCTCCTTACGAGGTATTCGATGGTGTTGCTTGGTGAAGGGGCATTACTATAATCAAGTTCTTCAAGTTCCTCCCTTTGGATCCTCATCATTTTGAGTTCTTCAACAAGATTGGGCTCAGCTTTACTTGCAAATTTAGCTAGAATGAGAGTTTGACTCTCGGTTATCTTACCTAGCTGTGCCTCAACACTCCTCATTCTTTCTTGGAGGGCCTGCAAATCATTTCTCAAACTAACAGCTTGGTTAGATAATTTACCAAGCATGGCATCATGGTTCTCCGTTATTTTAACAAGAATATTGTTTTGTTCATTTTGTGAGTCTATAAAAGAGTTAAGTGTTTCTTGGAGACTACCATTACTAGTTCCCATACTATTATTAGAATTACCTGCCGGACTAGAATAATGTTTCTGAACACTAGGATTGTAACTCTTCTTCCAAGCAGGGTTATAATCATTACGAGCTATAAAATCTATTTCTTCAATATTTGTTTCAGGAGTGGCTCTTACCTGGGTTTCCTTACCTTTTACGGCTAATATGAGCTCATCCAACTTAGTACTGAGTTCTTCATTTTCTTGTGGTGAGATCGAGTTCACCTTCTTCATGTTTGATCTTTCAACATTCCATTGAACATGGTTGTCTTGCATATTGTCTAACAGCTGTTGTGCTTCGGTAATATGTTTACCCATGAATGTTCCTCCAGCTGCAATATCAAGCATAGACTTCGATACAGGATTAAGAGCATTATAAAATAAATGGAGGATTAACCAATCTTCCATCCCATGACTAGGACAGTTTATTAAGCATTATTTCATCCTCTCCCATGCAAGCGCTAGTATCTCACACTCTTCCTGTCTAAAGCCAGTAATATTAGATCGGAGTTGCATAGTCTTTGGAGGTGGGAAAAATTTAGTCATAAATAAGGAAGTACATCCCACCCATGATGTAATAGTATTTCTAGGCAAAGATAGAAACCATTATTTTGTTCTCTGTCTCAGAGAGAAAGGAAATAGAAGTAATTTGACCGCATCAGGGTTAACGTCTTTTATAGGCATCATATCACACATTTCAGTGAAGTTATTTAAGTGCATACCCGCGTCTTCAACAGCAGAACCTCCAAATTGATTATGTTGAACCAAACTTAAATAATGGGGCTTTATTTCATAGTCATCAGCAGCAATTGTTGGCTGAGTAATAGGAGTACGCAAATAATCATTGTTGGGAGTAGAAAACTCCCTAAGTTTATTTTCAGCCAAATTTCCTACGATTTTGGGTTTTCTTAAACAAAGAATTATAATAGTAAACGCAAGAATTTAAAGGCTAACTATTTTTTTGTTTTATCAAATACAGACTAAAAGCAAACTAACAAAATTAAAAACAAGAATAAAAACTAGCAAGGTTCCTAATAACCTCACCATGGTATCTATTGCTTCCTCGGCAACGACGCTAGAAAAAGGGTTGATACCTTCGATCCGGATTACGGATCTAGTGTAGCTTATTTTTCCCTACTAGACCTAGGTTTTCGAATCCTCGGGAAGCGAATGCATAGTGAAGTTACTTTAACAGACCTTCAGAAGTTTTAGAATTCCATTTGTGTTTTTATTGGACCAATAGCTTGCGTCTTTTTCTGTTGTCGATGATGGAGAGAGAGGGCCTAGGGCGTTTGGTTTCACCTGTAGCTATGCAAAACATCTTATGGCAATAAAGATAGAAATAAAGTATGCATGTACTTATTAGAGCAATATAAATTATATGTGGGTAATGCATCCATAATTGCTATTGCCTCCGCAACCGCTTATAGTAATAAACTACTAGTCTCATCCATAGAAGAAAGAGGACTAATAATATGCATAGTGATGTCACCATTAATCCCACGTAAATCCCTCACATACAGCCGTACTACCCCTTCTATCACTAGGGTTCCCAACTTGTAGACAAGTCCTTGAATTGAGGCAAGAGAAGATACAAGAATCATCATGTCATACAAACTAATACACGATCCCATCTATGATAAATAACATGCACAATTGCTACAGGCTAGGCCAAAGCCCTTAGCCCAAGGAGAATTACTCACACATAGAGATGAGATCAACAATCACAAACATTACAATGAAAATCATAAGATTGATAGCAATAGTCTTACAATGTTGCCAATCAAAGAAGAGATCTACTATTACAAGTGGTGGAATATGGCTATGGAGATGGAGAAGGGTTTTGAGATCTAGAGGCGGCTGGAGATCTGTGGCAGAGACTTTTTGGCGAGGTCTAGCTTGTTTTGTCGTCAACCCGTGGCTTCTTTATATAGGGGTCCCTTCACAAAAGTTGTTCTATTTGAACTAATGGTGGCGGTGCCAACTATACGACTGGAGCTATATAGCAGGAATTTTTGCTCTGGTCATATAGTTAGTTGTTAAAGCATCTGCCTCCGCTTTACGGCTCCTGGTTTCTTCTGGTTGTTGGAAATATCGTATCTTTGACGTGAATGTAGTGATTGCCATCTTCTAATGACATTATGTGCGTAGAAAAAATATAAAAGAAAGGATTGCATACCCTCTGAATATTAGGCATTAGTGGCTGGGTTTAGAGAGATATTTGATCAAAACTATGAATAATATCTAGTTTAAATGTGGACGTAGATGGCTATATTTCAGAACCATCAACGGGGACATGAGGTTTACCCAAGTTCATGCCCTAGAGGGAAAACCGTACTCCTGCTTGGCCACTCTTGATTGACGATGATCCAAAGGATTACAAGGTCGCCGATGGCGGTGGATGTGCACATTGGATCTGGCATATGTGTATGCTATGGGTGTTGTTTAGATCTGTTGTGTTCTCTCTATTGTGGTGATCGTTGATCTTTCTAATGGGTGAATAGCCCTCCTCGTTGGACCCTCCTAGCCTTTATATATGGATAGGCTAGGTCTTAGGTACCAATACGAGTTGGTTACAAGTTAGATTCAAACTCTAGTATTGAGATTTCCTTGTCTTGTGCGTTTGGGAGTCCGTGTCCATATAGGCTTCATACCGCCTGAACTGTCTTGGGTGTCATGGACCTTTATAAATCTTCGAGTGGGTCTTCTGTTCGTCCGCACCAGGTGGGCCAATAGTAGGTGTCTATGGGGCATACCTATGTCAGTAGCCCCAAGTGTCCATCCGAATTGTAGATTCGGGTGGAGACTTAGTTGATCTTCAATCTTGCATTAGGATGTCGGAGTCGACAATTGTGTCGAGTGCGAAGAAATCACCCGGAAGTTCATCGGGTCAGGGATTTGTAGCTGTTCATAGGGATGATGGTAAACATGCGTGGTGCACTTGACGGATCAGGACCAGTTAATTGCTCTAGGACAAAAACAACATCACCTACTCAAACTCAAGTCCCCAGAATCAAATTCGGAAATTGCTGGCGTAGTTCGACTCATGTTGTAGAGGCCTTACTGAGCCGAACTCCAGTTGATAAGTATGTGTACCCAACGCGTCCGTCGGGATTTTCTTCATGTCGTAGACATGATATTTTTCTGGTAGAGCGAAGCGGATGCGGTTTCTAAGCCATCAGATTAGATCTGTAGGTCTTATCTTTACGTCATAGATGCAACGTCCGAATGTTTATCACCGCGGAGGTGTTTTGGGTGGTCAGGGATACGTTGTCTCTGAACTTGACATTACAATGTAAGTGGGGTGGAGACGCCAATGAGTTCGATTGTTGTAAGCGAGTCGACATTGTGGATGCAGTCGACACAATGGACTATAGGGTGCGCGACCAACGCTCCCTATGGGAGTAGCCCCTGAGTGTATGTTCTAGTCGTAGACTCGAACAGAGACTTATAGTCATCGGTTGCATATACGCAATGATCTGGAAGTACTTCAGATGATCTTGTGAATTCCATCAACGCAGGTGCTTTTTCGAATGCGTGACCAATGCTACCTATGGGAGTAGTCCCCGAGTCCCTAGTCAAATCGTAGATTCGAGTGAGGATTCAGAGCGTGCCACTCGAAGATCTTGCATGTGTGCGACTAGTGCTCCAGTTTGGAGTATCCCCCGAGTGTTTGGTGGAGTCGTAGACTTGGGCAGACACTCGAGTCTTGTATCTTGTATCTTGTAGATGTAGTTGAAAATCATGCGAGGAGAAACCACTAACCCGGAAGTGCATCAAGTCAGGGTCTCACGCATACAAAGCCTAGATTCAACACTTCAAAGTCGACACAGCGGAGTCAGATGGAGCATTATTCGAAAGGACTCGATGCTGCGGACGGAGTCAACGCAGTCGCTTTTGTCGGGTGCGCGACCAGCGTCGCGTCTCTGCAGCATCAAGCGATGCGAACATCCGAGGAAGTTCTCGACTCGGGTCTTGAGTGTATGTCGTAGCCAGTTGTTTTGTCGACTCCGGTTGGAGGACCCGATAGAATAGCTCAATGTAGTCGATGTCCTTGCCGGCTGCGAATATTATAAAATTTGTGAAGTACTTGTATCTTGTAAAGAATATTTGCATGTTGGTTTGTAAAGTAAAATTATGGTGCCAATCGAGACGACACTTTTGGACTGTATGGTAGGCCTTTTTGTTAGCCTGATTACCCTTAGTCTCAGTACCTTGCTGAGGTACTCACAGTTCAAGGATTCGACGATCAAGAAAAATCAGCTACTCGGTCTGTCGCGTATGAGATGCTCGAGTGCGTGGAGTCTACGACACATTAGGTCACTCGAAGAGGGCGTAGCCCCCGAGTGTTTTGAGTGTGACTTAAAAGAGAATCAGCTCTAAGTATAGGGAAAACTTAGCTTTATTGGTAGTTGTCGTGGACGAAGTTGATGCAATCACATACATAGTCAACGCGGTAGCAGGTCACATGATGGAGTCGAAGAGACGACATGTCGGCGGAGTCGAAGACCGCAGTGAGTCACCGTAGCTGAAGGCGGAAACGGGCCTTACGGTGGAGTCGACGGAGCCTCCGAGTGTATATTCGATGTAGTCGAGGTGGCATCCAACAACCGTGCGACGGACTGGAGTCAACACAATAACGACTCATGAAAGCCGGAGATTGCAACCGGAAGCTGCAGCCGAAGGCCACAACAGGTCGCGGGGCAGAGTCAAAGACCATAGTGGTTGGCCAATACCAAGGGAACCCCGAATCGGTGGACCCTAAGACCGCAGTGGGTCGCCGATGCTGATGGTGGTAGAAGGTTTCCACAACCAAAGATTGTAGCAAGTCACCATAGTCGAAGACTGTACCAGGTCCTCGGGGTAAAAGACCGCAGCTGGTCACTGGATCCGAGGAAGACCTCGAGTCGCTAGAAGCAAAGACCATAGCGGGTCATCGATGTCAAAGATCATGGCGGGTCGCTGAAGCGAAGGGAGACCCCGAGTAGCTGGAGCCAAAGATCGTAGCGGATTACTGGAGCCAAGGGCGATGGCGGATTGGCATAGACCCCGGGCGTAGAGTCGCGCAGCAGACGGAGTCGAAGTAGTGGCAGGTCACCCGACAGACCGGAGTTGTGAAGCAGATAGGGTCGACGTTTGCCATTCCGCGGATTATTAGGGACAATGTGGTTGTTGAACCTTCATCATCCGAGAGCTTGAAAACATATTGACTCGATCGAGCGTAATCAAGAAATCCATGCACGTAGCTGCATTTTTTTCGCTTTAGCTGATTCACGTGAAGTTGCACCAATTTTCCTTGCTCTACCCTGGAAGACTATATGGATCACAGGTGGAATTAAATTGTGTCAAAGCAAGAAAAAGGACTGCATTGTTCGGGTCGGTATCCCTTAACAGAGCTGGCCTCGTGGTGCGAGCTAGCTATATTCATGCCTTTGATCGCTCAAACTTGCATTCTGTACTGCCCTTGCTGTTGTGATTGCCGACGAAGGGGTCGGATGATCTTTCGTGAGGAAGAAGCTAGAACAGGAAGGGAGGAGAAGGAGATAGAGTCCATCTTTTCTTTCTCATTACAGATCATACCAGTCTCGTTACAACCCCCAGCCAAAATAACACGCACGCACCCAGCTGGCACGCAGGCCACACGCACCACTCGTGCACCGCATGGCACACCTGACCCTTTTGGTCACGCAACCCACCTACTGCACAGTACCGTGCGTGACAACACCCCCCGGAGCAGAGCTTGCTTGTCCCCAAGCAAGCATGTGAGGGAATCGTGAAGTGATCATGTTCCAATCTTCCCAAGTTGCCGAGTCTGCTAGGATTGATGTCCATTTGATCAGGACTTGTGTGACTTCAACTCCTCCTTTCTTCACCATTCTGCGATCAAGAACAGCTTCAGGTACCGTCTCTCGTGCATCCAATGCTGGAATGGCCGGTAGCTCCGAGAAAACTGGAGTGTAGTAAGGGTGGAATTCCTTCAGCTGTGAAACGTGGAAAACAGTGTGTATAAGACTACTATCTGGGAGCTCTAGTTTATACGCCACCTTGCCGATGTGGTCAACTATTTTGAAGGGCCCGAAGAATTTATAGGCCAGCTTTGTAAAGGGTCGATTGACCATGGACTGCTGTGCATATGGTTGTAATTTGAGCAGCACGCTGTCGCCCAACTGGAACTCCTTAGTGTGATGCTTGTCTGCCTTCAGTTTCATTCTGTTCTGGGCAGCAGCCAGGTTCTTCTTCAGCATTTCCATTTGGATAGCTCGCTCTATCAGTATATCAGGTACAGGAGCATTTGGATCCACATACACCGGTGGTGTGCATCCCACCTCTGGCTCATGCTTATACAGTGCTTTGAATGGTGATCCTGCGAGAGAACTGTGAAAAGATGAATTGTACCACAGCTCTGATATTGGCAACCAGCTCTTCCACATCTTAGGATTCTCTTGAATACTGCAACGAAGGAACATCTCCAAACTCTGGTTCACCCTCTCACTCTGGCCATCGGTTTATGGATGATAGGCCGTTGTGAACTTCAGTTTGACTGCCAATTTTGCAAACAATAGGCTCCAGAAGTTGTTTGTAAAGATCTTATCGCAATCGGAGACAATTGACTTTGGCATTCCATGTAATTTCACTGCAGAGTCGATAAATACCCGTGCCACTTGTTGAGCTATAAGGGATGTTTGAGTGGCAGGAAATGCGCGTACTTGGTGAAGCGATCAACCACAACTAGAATAGTGTTGGCTCCTTCAGAGAGGGGAAGTCCTTCGACGAAATCCATGGTGATGTCCTGCCAGGCACCTGCTGGCACCGGTAGCGGCTGGAGCCGTCCTTGCGGATGCTGGTTGGAATGCTTCACGTGCTGGCACACAGCGCACTGGCGAACGAAATATGTGACGGTTTGCTTCATCCCCTGCCAGGCGAACAACTTCTTGATGCGCTGGTAGGTAGCTTGGATGCCGGACTGGCCGCCGATTACACTGGAGTGGAAGGCAGCGAGCAGTTTTGTCTACAGCGGGGAGTTAGCCCCAATCCAGACATGCCCATGGAATCTGATCAGTCCTTTCTGCAGTTCATAGCCATGTTCATCTGGGCTGGCTATGGCGAGCTCGGTGAGGCGCTTCTACGCATTAGGATCAGTGGTGTAGGAATTTGCCACTTCCTGCAGCCAGGCTAGCTGTACGTCAACACGTGCTTGCACTGCCATGAGGTGCCCGACACGAGAGAGGGAATCCACTGTGAGGTTCTCAGATCCTTTCCTGTACATGATCTTGAATTGCAGGCCCATCATGCGCGCCATCGCCTTATGCTGTAGAGGGGATTGCAGATTTTGATCATCGAGGTAGCACAGGCTCAGATGGTCCGCCTTGATGATGAACTCGCCGCGCTGGAGGTATGGCCTCCACCGCTCCACCGCCATGATCAACGCCAAGAATTCCTTGTCATAGATGGACAATTGCTGATGAGATGTGCTCAGCGGCTTACTAAGAAATGCCAATGGGTGTTGGTCCTGCATTAGTACAACCCCGATTCCCAGCCCGCAGTCATCTATTTCAACCATGAATTGTTTGTCGAAATTGGGCAGTTGCAGAACTGGGGTGGATCACATTGCTTCTTTGAGTGCTAGAAAAGCAGCTATCGTCGCCTCAGACCATAGGAAACTCTTCTTCTTCAGCAAGTTTGTGAGTGGCCGAGCGATAATCGCATAGTTTTTGACAAACTTGCGGTAGTACCCTGTCAGACCCAAGAATCCCCGTAATTCGGTGATCGATGCTAGTTGAGGCCATTTCACCATAGCCTCTGTTTTGCATGGGTCAGTGGCGATGCCGTCAGCAGAGATGATGTGGCCCAAATACTCGAGGCTACGACAGGCGAAGGAACACTTGATGTCCTTGACGAAGAGCTTGTTCTGACGGAGAAGGAGCAATACTTTAGGTAGGTGAGCAACATGTGCTTCGACAGTAGCACTGTAGACGAGAATATCGTCCATGAACACAAGTACTGATTTGTGCAAACAGGGACTCAACATGAGGTTCATGACGCACTGAAATGTTGCCGGCGCGTTGCACCGCCCGAACGGCTTGACTCGGAACTGATTGTGCCCCTGATGACTGAAGGCCGTCTTGTGCTCATCTGCTGGCAACATACGAATCTGGTGATATCCAGAGCGGAGGTCGAGCTTACAAAAGACAGTCGCACCGGCTAATTCATCGAGTAGTTCATCGATAACAGGCATCGGAAACATATTCTTGATGGTGAGCTCGTTCAGTCGATGATAGTCAATGCAAAAGCGCCAGGAGCCGTATTTTTTCTGAACGAGGAGCACGGGAGAGGCGTATGGAGACATGCTTGGTACAATGACACCTGATTCCAACATGGACTTGACCTATTTCTCTATCTCATCTTTGTGCGCCGGTGAATATCTATATGGTCTGGCATTGAAGGGCTCCGCATCTGACTTCAATGGAACGGCGTGGTCGTAATCCCTTTCTGGTGGCAGCTCTGTTGGGGTGGAAAAAACGTCATCGAACTCCTTCAGTACCGCATGAATGTCAGGTGGCACTGTTGATGTAGTGTCATCAGAGTTTGGCTGCACTATGGCCATCGCCCAAATTTTGTTGCCTTTATACCATTTGACAAGTTGTTCCACATGCAATTCGCTGAGTGTAGCTTGCTCAGGTGATGCCACTCCTTTCAGGTTGAGGAACTTTCCCTTGTGCTCAAAAGCTAGGAAGTGGTTTTGCCAATCGGTCACCATGGGGCCAAATTGTTGAAGCCAGTCCATGCCTAAGATTGTATCATACGTTCCCAGTTCCAGTACATGCATATCTGTGTGGAACGTATCCCCCTGGCACCACCACTCCAGTTTAGGCACCATCTCAGAGCATTGCAGCAGAGACCCATCTGCTATTTTGATAGGCACTGTTGCAGTTGGCTGTACTTTGCAGTGGAGCCGCTCAATAAGGTTTGCATTCAGAAAACTACTGCTGCTGCCTGAATCCACCAAGATGAGCAACACCTGATTACCAACCAATGCTTTGAGTTTCAGTGTCTCTGCTCCTTCAGTTACATCCATAGCATGGACCGAGAGGCTCAACTGTTCAGCTTGGTTCAAATCGTGTAACTCCATCAGATTGAGCACTTCTTCTGACAAGAGCTCTACATGTGCTTCAGTTTGCACAGCGTGGAGTTCTGCATTCTGTTTCTGAGCGCATTGGTGGCCCGGCTCGTACTTAGCCCCGCACTTGAAACAAAGGTCGTTGGCTCTGCGGTAATCTCGCAACTGACGATCACGCCAGAAATCGCCCCCTCCAACTTTCAGTGTTGGCTTGTTGGCTTCCTGTCGAGGTGCAGGCTGTTCAGCGCGCCACATCGCTGCTTGCTCCTGAATCCAGGGCTTGGAATCAGCAAACACTTCTTCCTGGACAAGTGCCAGTAAGATTGCACGCTCGACAGTGCCTAGCACTTGCACCTCCACAGCTGCGTGAATGTCACTTTTCAAGCCTCGAATGAACTGAGTAATGAAAAATTGCTCGTCGTAGTTGGGATTTTGTATGGAGACTTGATAGGAAATAGGCTCGAACTGCGCCTGATATTCTGCAATCGTGCCTCGCTGTTTCAGTGCCAGAAGCTGCTTCAGGTGCTTCCGATACTCATCGGAGCCAATTTTCTCGGTCACCATGGCCATAAGCTCTGACCATGTGTTGATGTCGTGGTGAAGGCGATATGCCTTCAACCACAGAGCAGTGTTGCCATCCATGTGCAGGGTCGCAGAGACCAGCCAGAGCAAGGGATGGACATTGAACAACCAGAAGTAATCCAAACACTTGTCCTTCCAGATCTTCGGCTGCTCGCCATTGAAACGGGGAAATGACATTTTGAGATTGTGTTTTGTGGATGCATCCTCCTGATGCCCATGCCTACCGCCACCAGCGCCTTTGAAATGACCACCGCCAATGCCGCCCGGTCTACCGCCACCAGCGCCCCGAGGATCACCGCCGCCAGCGCCCCCAGGCCCGCCGCCGGTGGTACCTCCATGCGCGCCTGGTGCCGAGTTGGACGTCGAAGCTCCAGGTGCGTTCCCCAACCAGATAGGAGATGTTGGTTGGAGCGTGGCCTTACCCATCATCCGCGACGCCTCCGGGTCTGGATCCTCATCCTCCGGTGGTGGGGCTCGAGAGTAGGAGCGCTCCAATCGCTCGATGGTGGCCGAGATCCGCTCGTCGAACTCGGCGAGTTGGCGAGCCGCATCTGCCTACGCATTGGAGTTCGCCTGCACCGCCTCCCCAATGAGCCCGATCTACACCACCAAGCCCTGCTGAGTCGTATCCATCACCGCCACGCGCCCGAGCAGCAAATCCACGGACTGCCTGCACTCGGTGAGTGAGTCCGCCGTCGCCGTCGCCGGACCCTCCATCGCCGCCAGCACGAGCTGCGTCTGTGGGGAAGGCTTGGACGGCGCCGTGGTGCTCCCTCACCAATCGGTGCCAACCACGCTGCTCGGAAGCCTAGTGGGATTTTGCGGCGAGCTCGATCGGTGAATTGGGAAGAACAGCACAGCCAGGAGCCCCCTTGGATCGATTGAACTTGATACCACTTGTACTGCCCTTGCCGGTGTGATTGCCAGCGAAGGGGTCGGATGATCTTTCGTGAGGAAGAAGCTAGAACAGGAAGGGAGGAGAAGGAGATAGAGTCAAGCTTTTCTTTCTCATTTCAGATCACACCAGTCTCGTTACAATCCCAGCCTAAATAACACGCACGCACCCAGTAGGTACACAGGCCACACCACCACTCACGGTACACCTGACCCTTTTGGTCACGCAACCCACCTACTGCACAGTACCGTGCGTACACGTTCATCCCTTCCTTACCTTTATCTGAGCCCTCCACGTACTTGGCCTTACGTGCATTTCTAGGATTAAAACAAGGACACATCTTTTTTCCTAGAGTGACACGTCCTGCTAATAGGTACAACTTATTTTTCTTTTGAAAACTGAACCACGACATTTGATGCTCCTCGATGCGGTTCAGTAACTGCTTGTGCTTCTAATTTTTGTTTCTTGCATGTAGATGCATCTGATCTGGACTTCAGCATCGGGACTTGATACTCCACGTTAACTGCTGGTGATCCGAGAGTCTTTAAGATTTAAGATTTGGTATCTTTCTACTGCCTCGGCTAACAGTACTAGTCCCGATCGATCACGAACACACGGAGGTCCGACGCATAGATCATATGGACTTTTCGGTTCTAGAATTGTTAGCAGCTAGTGGCTACATGGATTCTAATCTTGATTGCCGTAGAACCTTGCATGAATGTCACTATTTGTCGGAGTTGAAACGGTTGTGCTTGATGACGAAAAAGTAACACTCCGCTGGCCATGTGTTGCCTCGGCCAGCCGATTTGTCAATCTTCTCCCTAGAACCGATGAGTTGTAGATCCCCGAATCGTAGATCGCTGTTGATGGAGCCGTGAAGATTGCAAAATCAGCGTGCCCAGTTCCCTCAGACGGCCCCAATTAACGAGGGGTTAACTCCTAAATGCCCATCATTGATGGACTTAGGTTCGAGGAAGTAGGGAGAACTAGAGATCTCGTTCGGCTAACAGACAAACAACACGGGGACACAAGGTTACCCAGGTTCAGGCCCCCGGAGGGAAAACCCTACTCCTGTTTGTCTGCTCTTGATTGATGATGATCCGAAGGATTACAAGATCGCCATGGCGGTGCATGCGCATATTGGATCTCACGTATGTGTATGCTACAAGTGTTGTCTAGATCTGTTGTGTTCTCTTTATTGTGGTGATCGTAGATCTGTCTATTGGGTGAATCGCCCTCATCGTTGGAACCTCCTAGCCTTTATATATGGGGAGGCTACGTCTCAGGTACGAATACGAGGTAGTTACAAGTTAGATTCAAACTCTAGTATTGAGATTTTCTTGTCTTGTGTGTTTGGGAGTCTGTGTCCATATGAGCTTCATACCACCCGAACTGTCTTGGGTGTCATGGACCTTGATATATCTTCGAGTGGACCTTCTGTTGGTCAGCACTAGGTAGGCCAATAGTAGGTGTCCGTAGGGCATACCTATGTCATTCACCAAACACGTAACCTGCACTTATAGATCAAAATTCTATATACTTTCATTAAATTGGTAACACCGTTCCATTTGACAAATATAAGCACCAATCATGAGCATTATTGAAAAATCCCTAAACCCTGAACAAACCCTAAAACCGAAACCCTAAAACCCCAAACCCTCTACCCGTAAACCCTAACCAACCAGGTATCAAGCACTTATGAATCAAAATTTGAGATACTTTCAATGAATTAGGTAACACCATTCTATTCGACAAATATAAGCATAAAGCCTGAGCATTATTGAAAATTCGCTAAACCCCCTAAACCCTATACAAACCATAAAACCTAAACCGTAAAACCCTAAAACCCCAAACCCTAACCAAGCAGGTACCATGCACTTATAGATCAAATCTGAGATTCTTTCATTAAATTACGGTAATGCCATTCTATTACACGAATATAACCATAAAGCTTGAACATTATTGAAAATGCCCTAAACCCTAAAACCCTAAACCATCAACCCCGCCTAAACGACTCTAGCAAATGATGTATCATGCACTTGTAGATCGCAATTTCAGATATACTTTCATCAAATTGTGCTAACGCAATTCCATTCCACGAATATAAGCATATAGCAGCTTGAACATTATAAAAAATTCCCCAAAAACCTAAACCCTAAACCCTTGAACCATAAAAACCATAAACCCTAAACCCACATCCCCTCAACCCCTTACTAAGCAGGTATCATGCACTTATAGATCAAATCCGAGATCCTTTCATTAAATTGCGACAACACAAGTCTATTCCACGGATATATATAAGCATATATATAAAGCTTGAATATTATTATTGAAAATTCCCTAATAAACCCTAAAACCTAGAAAACCCTAAACCCTCAATCCCAAACCCTAAACCCTAAATACCAACCTTAAGCTCCTAAACCCTAAACCCTAAAATCGTGAACCATATACCATAAACTCTAAACCCGAAAACCCTCAACCCAAAAAACACGAACCCTAAACCCAGGCTATATATATACTGTGTGAAAACTAGGTCAGGATTTTGATCCATACTTATTTGTAGTTTCTTCACGACAAAACCCACTGTCGTCGCTTGAAAAATTGAGAATAACTTCAAATTCAGAAGCTTCCTTTGTAAATAATATTTTAAATGCAACACACCAATCTACCAAACACAGACATGTTATAAACTATAGCAAAGATATGGCCATGATGTTGGTCATCTGGTTTGAAAGTCATGCATATTCATACATGGTATGCCATATACCATATGACAAAACTAAATCCATTATTATCAATTGGGGCTTTAAAAAAAATTCAAATATGGAAGATCTTTTTGTAAACAATGTTGAAATGCCAATATGGACCAATCTACCAACATGGTTACATTATCATAAAGTATGGTAACACATATGGCCTTACATTTGTCATCTAGTTTTTGATAGCCATGAATGTTCAAATATGGTACGCCATATTGTGAAATGAGTTTTTCAATAGTTATCAAATTTTATATATTTTTCATGGAAATTAGATAATGCACACGGTGAGACACCAACATAGAAATGAATGGTTGTATTTCATTTTAGTTTTTGTTTCTTTAATTTTTTTTAAACATGGCCCAAATTTGGTGTCACTACCATTCATATCAAAAAGTTGAAATCTTGTAAAACTCTCTGTGGTTCTCCAATATTTGACTACTTCGGTACCTATAAATTATATTTTTAAAGTTAGGAGCAAGCTATATCACACACTTTGTAGTTCGTAATTAGATATACTTACTTTAAATTGTCAAAAGGTCATTTTATTACACATGTTTAGCTAGGAAGCTTGGAAACTCATGAAAGTAGGGTATTACCCGTCAAATCTGCAATCTCTTTTAGTAAACAATTGCTTGAAATGCCAAGATGCACCGATCTACACAATATGGACACGTTTGTAAGCTTGATTGGCAAATATTCTTCAATGTACAGAGTAGTACAAAACATGAAAAAGGTACAGAAACTATGGTGTGACCTTGCTCCTCTTGTTTGATAGCCTTGAATTAATGTTCATTAATTTCGACAAATGTCTATCAAGACATTAAATGCTGGAAAGCATACAGTCCTGTGGGTCTATCTGACGGGGACATCATCCCAAGTGGGAGTAGCGTACCTTAGAAGATGCATTGGAAAGTAGCGTACTTTCAAATTTGAAAACAAACTTCAAATTTGGAACTAGACATATTGGTTGATTGGCCAAGGTGCACCGATCTACCAAATGCGGACACATCATCATAAACTATTTCCATGAGCTTAGTCACCTTTTTTTTGGATGATGGTCATCTTCTTGAAAGCCTTCAATTGTTGGAAAGTTTAGCAAATGCCTAGAAACTTGTTTAAATGCTGGAAAGCAAGTCTTGTTGGCGTGTGGGTCTAGATGGTGACAGTGCATTTGAGAGGCCCCACTCCGGAGTAGTGTATGCTAGAAGCTTCTACCTCAAAATTTTGGTACGGCACCCAAACATCGCACCCATCCATTAAACTATCCCGCGCATCCATTAAAACATGCTTCACCTCTTTCTAGAATGCAAAATTCCTCTTCTATCCCTACTCCGGAAATAGGAATCCAAGGAGCACTGTAATAACAGAGGGATATAGGTGGTCAATTTGTGTTCTCCCAAGTGCATCACCGCATCGATGTTTCACAACCCTTCTACAATATTTACCTGCCCACCCACTCTGACATACACTAACTTTTTGGACCCACCATGAAAGTGACCCACATGTCAGTGAGCCAGAATTATGGGAAGTAGATATTCCCATCGCTTGTTGTTCAAAATATGAACATTTTCGCTAAACTGAGATAAAATCGTTAAAATCATCGAACCTGGCTCAGAAGCTTGAAAATTCATGAAACTCGGGCATTATCGGTCAAATTTTTATACTTTGTGAGAAAATTGGTGCATTCAGATTTTGAACCACATATAGTCATTGTAGTTGCTTCACAACGGAGGCCATTGTTGTCACTTGGACAATTTAAATTAACTTCAAATTTGGAAGCACCTTTTTTTGTAAACATTGTTTGAAATGCCAATATGCAGTTATGCACTGATATACCAAACATGGACACGTTATCATAAACTATGGAATACATATTTCCATGACCTTGGTCATCTCGTTTGAAAGCCATGAATATTCATACATGGTATGCCATATTGTGAAACATGTTTCTTCAAAAGTTGTCAAATTTTAGCATACTTTTTCATGGAAACTAGGCAGTGCACATAACAAAATACTCTACGAAAGAAAGACATTGCTCAAGTTTATATATTTTTATTTGGATTTTTGTTTCAAAAGGTCCCAAATTAGGCCGAATTATTAGCATTCATATCAAGAAGTTGAGGGGTTGTTTGGTTAAGCTTATCTATCGCTTTTAGCTTTATTTTATAAGCCACTTTAGATTTTTTTCTTTTGGCTTATACCATCATTCAACTATGTCAGAGTAACAGCTAAAAAAATCCCAAACCACATTCTCGCTTTATAAGTAAAAAATCAAAAGCCAGAATTAGAGCCCAGCCAAATAGCGCCTAAATTTCATGGAACTCTTGGTCTTTCTCCCTTGTTTTAGTACTTGTTACCTTCAATTGTATTTAACAAAAAATATTACCAAGCAGGGTATCATTGACTTGTAGATCAAATTTAGAGATACATTCATTATATTGTGGTAACACCATTCGATTCCATGAATATATATAACCATAAAGTCTGAACATATTATTGAGAATTCAAGGAATCCAAAACCGTAAACTCTAAACCCCTAAACCCTAACCAAGCAGGTATCATGCACTTATAGATCAAAATTTGAGATACTTTCTTTAAATTGGCTAGCACCATTCTATTCCACGAATATAAACATAAAGCTTGAACATTATTGAAAATTCCCGAAACCCTAAACCCCTAAATCCGAAATCCTAAACACCCAAACCATAAACCCTCACCAAGCACGTAGCATGTACTGATAGATAAAAATTTAAGATAATTTTGTTAAATTGGGGGAGACCATTCTATTTTACGAATCTAAGCATAAATCCTGAGAAATATAAAAAATCTCCTAAACCCTAAACAACCCCTAAAACCTAAACCTAAACCCTAAACAACCCCTAAAACCTAAACCCTAAATCCCTAAACCCTAACCAAGCAGGTGTCATGCACTCATTGATCAAAATTTGAAATAATTTCTTTAAATCAGATAACACCATTCTATTCTGCGAATATAAGCATAAATTTTGAGCATTATTTAAAATGCGCTAAACCCTAACCCCTAAACAACCCATAAAACTAAACCATAAACCCTCGAGCCATAAACCCTAACCAAGTTGGTACCATGAACTTATAGATCAAAATTTGAGATACTTTCAATAAGTTGATGTAACCCCATTCTATTCCATGAATATAAGCATAAAGTAGCTTACATTATTGAAAATTCACAAAACCCTAAACCTGAAACCCCTAAACCCCTAAACCATTACCAAGCATGTATCATGCACTTAGATTAAAATTTGATATACTTTTATTTAATTGGTAATGCCATTCTATTCGACGAATATAAGCATAAATATGGAGCATTATCGAAAATTCCCTAAACCTTAAACAACCCCTAAAACCTAAACCCTAAAACCCTAAACCCTAAACCCATAAACACTAACCAAGCAGGTATCATGCACTTATAGATCAAAATTTGAGATACTTCCAATAAATTAGGTAACACCATTCTATTCGACGAATATAAGCATAAATCTTGAGTATTATTCTAAATTCGCTAAACCCTAAACCCTATACAACAATAAAACCTAAACTATAAAACACTTAAACCGAAAACCCACGACCCATAAACCCTAACCAAGCAGGTATCATGCACTTATAGATCAAAATTTCAGATACTTTCATTAAATCAGGTAACGCCATTCTATTCGACGAATATAATCGTAGATCTTTGAGCATTATTGAAAAATCGCTAATCCCTAAACCCTAAACAACCCATAAAACCTAAACCGTCAAACCATAGAACACTAAATCCTCAACCCATAAACTCTAAACCTAGCAGGTACCGCGCACTTATAGACCAAATTTTGAGATACTTTTATTAAATTGTGGTAACACCATTCTATTCCATTAATATAAGCATAAAGCTCGAACATTATTGAAAATCAAAAATCCTTATCGCTAAACCCTAACCTCCTAACCCTGGAACCCTAAACCCTAACCAAGCAGGTATAATGCACTTATAGATCAAAATTTGAGATACTTTCATTAAATTGCGATAACGCCATTCTAT
This sequence comes from Avena eriantha, assembly GCA_910589775.1. Taxonomy (NCBI): domain Eukaryota; kingdom Viridiplantae; phylum Streptophyta; class Magnoliopsida; order Poales; family Poaceae; genus Avena; species Avena eriantha. Next base: position 435,252,254 of record OU342742.1, on the reverse strand, counting down.
TCCATGAATATAACCATATATATAAAGCTTCAACATTATTATTGAAAATTCCCTAAACCCTAAAACCGAAACATTCATGAACCCTAAAACCCTGAACAACCCAAAACCCTAAATCATGAACCCTAAACCCCTAAACCCTAAAAGCCTAAACCTTGAAATCCTAAACCATAAATCCTTAACCCCTAAACCCTCAACCCAAAATAAACCCCGAACCCTAAACTAAATCCTAGGCTATATATACTTCGTGTGAAAACTAGGGCAGTGGGATTTTGAGCCATATTTTGTAGTTGCTTCATGAAAAAAATCCATTGTTGTGCCTTAGAAAATGGAAATAACTTCAAATTCACAAGCTTCCTTTGTAAATATATTTGAAATGCCAATACGCACCAACTACCAAATATATGGACATGTTATTATAAACTGTAGAAAATATATGTCCATGACCTTGGTCATGTGGTTTGAAAGCCATGCATATTCTTACATGGTACTCCATATATGGAGATACAATTTTTTCCAAAAGTTATCAAATTTTACGATTTTCCATGGAAACTAGCTAGTGCACATAGTGAGACACGAAGAGAGAAAAGAATGGTTGTATTTTGTTTTATATTTTGTTTCTTTGTATTTTTTAAAAATTGCCGAAATTTCGTGTCATTGCCATTCATATCAAAAAGTTGAATTTTGCGAAACTCTCGGTGGTTCTCCAATATTTGACTACTTGGTATCTTTGAATTATTTTTAAAAAGTCAAGAGCAAGGTATATCACACACTTTGTAGTTTTAAATTAGACATACTTACTTAAGATTGTCAAAAAGTCATTCTATTGCATAGATTTAGCTAGGAAGTTTTGAAATTCTTGAAAGTTGGGCATTATCCATCAAATCGAGAATCTTCTTTTGAAATGCCAAGATGCAGTGATCTACCAGATATGGACACACTATCGTAAACTATAGCAGATATATGGCCATGACCTTGGTCATCTTGTATGAAAGCCTTCAAAATATAATGTTTATCAATTTTGGCAAATGTGTGGAATCTCATTTATATGTTGGTAAGCATACTACCGCTGGCGTGTAGGTCTAGACGGGGTCAACAAGTGAGAGCTACCACATCAGAGTAGCGTATGTCGGAAGCTTCAACCTCAATATTTCCGCAAGGCCCCGAAACATCCCGCGCACATCTATTCAAATATCCTGCCCTGCTTATTGCAAATGCAAAATTTCTCTTGTATCCCTGCTCCAGAAACAAGGACCATAGGAGTACTTGAATAATAGAGGTGTATAGGTGGTAAATGTGAGTCATCCGACCTATATCCCCCCATCTCCTCTTCCCTGCCCACATGCCTCCAACCTCGACCTTCCTCCAGTTGCTTCAGCACCGGCTCCCTCGCTGCACCGGATCTGCTTCACTAACGATGTCGTCTTCCCTATGGGGGATGCTTCACTGAATCACTCATCACTGACCAAAATGCCGAGCCGCCGCCCCCGCCACCCTCTTGCCCATCCCAAACGTCCTTGCCGCGCAGCGGTAATTTCTCTTGCCCGTTTGCTATGTTTTTGGTACTCGTAAGCTACAAAATTGTTAGAATGTTGCTCAATATCCTGCATGCTATTACCATTTCGTTTACATCCCACATCGGGTAGGTCCTATCCACATCATTAGCTTCTCGATTTTATTCCCTTTCTTACATTCTCACGCTATCGGTTTAATCCTCCAACACAAACTCATAGATGCTATTCTTTCTGAGCGCTTGCACGGGTCATGCAAACAGGTCATAGAGTATCCATCACTAATGATCTAACGACCAGCAAGGCTGAAGTGTGAGGTTTCCTTGTGGTACTTAGGACAGTTTCTTGTCATGTTAATAAGTTGTATAACCCGCATTCCTAATAAGTTAATAAGTCATTCTACCTAATACCTTGCCATGACATTTTCATTCATGTTCTATTGTGTTTCTATCTACGGATGCTTAATTCAGAAAATGTCCATCTAGTTTGAATCATATATCTAGTCATTTTAATGCTATATTTTGGTGTTTTCACCTGCTTTCATCCTTACAAACCAGCTATCTAGTTTGAATCATACATTTGGTAATTTTAATGCTATGTTTTTGGTGATTTTCAAGATTTTTCATCCTCCCAAACTAGCTAACTTGGTTTTAAATGTCACACCTTAATGCACAGAAATGACAATGGAGTACAAGGACCAGAGTTCTAACTGCTCGACTCAGATTCTTCTAGTAGATTGACCAAGAGTCGCACCCGCTCGAGAAGGAGCTATGTTTAACCTGAACATGCTACTTTAAGTTCATACTTACTTCAAATGATCTCGACTTTATATAATACTACTTGTTTCCCTTGTTCTTTATTTTAACCTGTTTCGCCATATTTTAGAAGGCTGCAGTTAAAACTAAGCAGGAGTCCTTGGAAGGTAGGACTAGAAGTTGTGATCCCTCTTCCCATTCATCCTCCCATTGCATTTCCAAAATAAAACCTTACTTAACAGTCCACCTAGAACAACTCCTGCAGGTGATAAATATATAAACGTTGTATTGCATGCAGAAAGAAAGGGTGTAGCTGCTCTCAGATCTGTAGCTGAAATATTGAGGAAGAGGACAGATGATACATTGAAGCAAATCACCATGTATCGATCTCTTATTGATGATACCGACACTTTGTAATCTTTCAGAATTTTGATCATGTTGTATAACTTGTTGTAATAAACTTTTATTGTTGTGTAATAAGTAGTTTTAATTTGTGCGCGTCTATTAATTGATGTCTTGATATTCCTCTATTCTACCAAAATGTAGGCATTAGCCAAAAAGGACGAAATAGTAACATGCCGAACGTTGAAACAACATGCGCATGGACGACCCAAAACGACCAGAACAGTAAAAGGCCAGAAGGGTAAACGTCTAAAATGGTAGAAGACCAGAACAGTAAAAGGCCAGAATAGTAAAAGGCTAGAATAGTAAAATGCCATAATAGTAAAGGCCAGAATAGTAAAAGGCTAGAACGATAATGACCTGAATAGTAAGAGACTAGAATGGTAAATCCTTGAACAATAAAAGACCAGAACAGTGAAGGGACAAAATAGTAAAAGGCCAGAATAGTAAAAGGCCAGAACAGTAGAAACCCAGAGGAGAGAAAGGCCGAAACTATGAAAGGCCTGAATAGTGGAAGACCGGAACCGTGAATGATCTCAACAGTAAATGGCCGGAACAGTAAACGACTAGACCAATAAAAGGCCAGTACGATGGCAGGCCACTACAGTAACATGCCAAACAGTACCGGCCTGAATAGGAAAAAGCACAAACTCTAAAGGGCCTAAACAGTAATGAGACAAAATTCCTAAAAGGCTGGAATAGTGAGAGGACTGAATAGTAAAAGACTAGATTGGCAAGAGGCTTGAACAGTACCGGACCGTCTTTGTGCTGGCCTCAAGTGGCAGCATAGTGTTGGGATAAATTGGGCCTTAAGTAGGCCTAAATAGTGTCAGGCCCGAAAGTGTATGGGCCACTGCTGGCTGCAGTACTGGGCCAATTCCAGACAGTGCATGACAAAACATCAAAGGGCCATATTCCTATTGGGCTCTCGACATGGGCTGGCCCATTTAATTATTAGCAGTCCTTGGCTAGGCCTAGCTTCCACCATGGTTTCTTCGACCGTTAATGTCAGTAACCGGACGTTAATGCTGGCTGCCATGTGGCAGTTTGCGTGACGTTAGTAGTCAGCACGGCTGGCGAACATATCTACAACGAAACAAGTTTTCGTGGTTGAAGGGTGCAATCTGTGAGGGTCGGAAAAAAACCGGGGTTGATCATTTGTGATGGGGCTTTTACCACGAAGGCCATCCATCACATAAGACTTTTTAGCCACGAAAAATGGGCCTTCAACCACGAATATCGCCTGTAGTAAAGCCAACTTTTCTTGTGGTGTCTCTCTCTATGCTTGTGTTCTTCTAGCTCACTAATTGAGCTCGTTGGACGTTGCGCCCCTGGCTGAACAATAAAGGGGGACTCATAACCCTGGTGTCGAAAATCAAGACACGACATCTGGCATGCCAGGTAGGATGCGCAATTCTGTGAGCAACCTTCTCCAGCGGCCCAGTACTCTCTTCGTGCATGGTGGCATGGAGTTAGAGGGGGCACCAACAATGGACGATCGGTGCGGCTGAAGAAGCAAGGAGGATTTTGCCTATCCTCCACCGAACCATGCGAGGTGGAAGCCGTTTGCTGCCCCCTATGGTAGGGTGGAGCCGACTGACATAGGAGATGCCCTGGAAGCCGGGGCGGACGTTTCCGCCAGTGAGCTACGGCCACGTCTGGCGGATTTTCTCAGACTAGGGGCTGCTCTAGCGGCAGCTGACACCCTCCTTTGATTTCCGCCCGAGGCTATCGGATATAGACCTAGGGTGGGATCTTGGCTTGTTCGGCTCGTGGATCTTGTGGGATACGTCCTGTGACACCACTAGTCAACATGCCCATGCCCTATTGAGCTGGTTCCTCTGGCTATCACTGCGACCAAGGAAGGAGATCCATAACATTCGAACAAGGATACCTACACCTTGTTCATTTCCCCATGAGGCCTAGGGCGGGCGACTGCTCGCCTCGAAGCGTTGTGCGGGCGCGGCCAGAAAAACCCCAGATCGCGTGATGTCCTGTGCCTCCATGGGGGCGCCTCAGCGTTCCCCTCGAGTAGTGTCGTCAGACGACTTTCCCGGGAGGTGTGCGTTGTGCATCCAAGCATATATGCTTAGTTCCCCCTCAAATGGTTGGCAGTATTGGTTACCTTTGATGCTATAGATCACCCCGACTGATGCGCGGGCGTGGGGATCTAGCCAATGGTGGTCACTCTGACCATCAACAACGTCTGGGTATCCAACATGCTGGTAGACAGAGGTACGGGCCTAAACCTCCTATCTTCCCAACTCATGAGACAACTTCAAATTCTAGAGGAACGCCTCTCTCCGATAGGAGCGTTTCAGGCGATCAACCTGGGGGCGACCCAACCACTTGGGAAGGTTACCCTACCCATCACGTTTGGGACACCAGAGAACTTCCACACAGAGAACATCGCATTCGATGTAGCAGATACCTTCTACCTTACAATGGCATACTCGGGCACCTGGCCTTGGCTAAGTTCATGGTGGCCACCCACTATGCCTACATCACTATGAAGATCTTAGCTGAGAAAGGGTTCATCATCATCAAGGCCGATCCTCGGGATGCTGTCTTCTGCATGGAGCAGTCATGCAGGGAGACCGCATTAGCGGTTCCTTGGGGCACAAGACCCTAATGCGTTGGGCTCGTCGGTCATGCGAAACAAGCCCCTGACCGAGGATCACTGACTCACTAAGAAGATGCCTCATATCGATGGGGGACTCTACTCGATCACCATTGGAGCATGCCTCACGGACAAATAGGAAAGCACGCTCGTCACCTACCTCCAGGAGAACACTGATGTGTTCGTCGGGGAACCCGTAGGTCTGCCCAGGGTCCCAAGGGAGGTGATCGAGCACTTCCTAGTAGTGAGCCTGGGAGCCCACCTGGTAAAGCATAAAGTGTGGTCAAGCAAGACTTCATCATCTCGGAGGTTCAGAAGCTAAAGGAACCTCAGTTCATCTAGGAAGTGTGGCACCCAACGTGTGTTGCGAACCCCGTCGTGGTGCCCAATCCCCATAGCAACAACAAGTGGCTATGTATCGACTTCACGGAACTGAATAAGGCATGTCGGAGGGATCCATTCTCGTTGCCACAAGCCAAATCATAGATTTTATGGCGGGATGCAATCTCCTCTGCTTCCTAGACACCTTCTTCGGGTAACATCATATCAAGATGGCCAAGGAAGACGAAGATAAGATGGCCTCATCACCCTGGAGGGATGCTTATGTTACACCTACATGCCTTTCAGGTTGAAGAATGCTAGTGCCACGTTCCAGCGTGCCATGCGGGCATGCCTCAGGACTCAGATTGGCCGCAACATAGGGGACTACATCAATGACATTGTGGTGAAAACCAAGCATCACCAGACCTTGCTTGGGGACTTGGACGAGACATTCAAAAAATCTACACAAGGTAAACTTCAAGATCAACTCCAAAAAATGCATTTCAGGGTCTCCTCGAGGAAGCTACTTGGCTTCCTGGTTTCTCACCGAGGTATTGAGGCCAACCCTGACAAGATCTAGGCCATCAACTAGATGGAAGCTCCTAGGTAGCTAAAAGATGTGCATCGCCTAAATGGGTGTATCACCTTCCTAGGGCGCTTCATATCCTGGCTAGGGAAGCAGGCCCTCCCACTTAAAGTTATTGAATAAGACTGGACCCATCGTGTGGACACCAGAGGCAGAGGCCGCGTTCCAAGATTTGAAATGCTACCTTACCTTCCCTCCGGTCCTTGTGGCTCCCAAACCTGGGGAGCCGCTGCTACTGTATGTCGCTTCCACTACCCAAGTGGTCAGCCAGTGCTAGTCGTGGAAAGGGAAGAAATGACGCCTGTGTCATCACTAAGGGCCCTGGTCCGCATAACAAGCTAGGCACACCTCCTAAATTCTATGAGTTGGGAAGCACGCCTGGATGCCTGCAAGCACCTCTTCCCGATCCTGATGAGGTGGAGCCCGTGGAGGGAGATGACTCAAAAGTCATCACTAAGGAACCCGACCTAAGGAATGAGCCAAGCACATCTCCTGAAATATGGGAGTTAGGAAGCGGCCCTGGATGCCCAAAAGTGCCTCCTCCCGGGCCTTGTAACTCGAGCATTGAGGACCAACCATAATGCCCGAATAAACGTATGGTGCCTCGCCCTGTGTATTTCGTCAGCAGCGTGCTAAGCGACACCCGGGTATGCTACCCTACCTTATAGTAGTTCCTGATCGGTATCCTCATTGCATTGAGGAATCATTGTTACTTTGAGGCCCATCGGGTCACCGTAGTGACCAGCCTATTGGGAATATGCCAAGTGCTGCGCGATTCCTGGGTATGCTACCCTACCTTATAGAAGTCAGGAGACAATTCTCATGTTTCAATCCTATGTGTTTCCTCAGGGACTAAGTCATCTCCTTCGGCCGGATCTGCTTGCTTCTATTGCAAGGCGGATGGCCATTAGAAGAGGAATTTGTAACACCCTCGAATCGGCCCTATGCAAGTTTTAGCCCTTTCCGCCAAACCCGCATAGGAACGACTCAAGGACGCCCACCAGGCACTTTCGTGCGGGTGGAAAACGAAGTAATACCATTACACAACAGTCCTCGATGGGACCCACTGAACATATATATATACAGCACGACTCCAAGAGTCAAGAATACAGATATACACTACAAAGATCCAAATCACCTTGAAAACGATACAGCGTCCGAGTACGGACAAAATGCAAATGGGGCTGAGAGCCCTGAAGAATAACCAATGGCGTCCATAACCCGGCCCAGGCCAAGACGGAAGGGTAACCCTGCTAAAAAAAAGGGGTGCCGACAAAGGGCAAAGGAAAAAGAGGAGCGTCAGTACTGAGGCCAGTACATGGCGAGGCTAGAATTCGGCGGCCTACACAGGTATGGTGGACTGAAGTGGCAGCGCAACGGCACTAAACATCCTAAAGAGAGACTCGGTACAACTGACGGCTATCAGAGGGGGATAAGAAAGACCTATTCGGATCCAACCTGATACTAACACCAAGCATACCCCTCCTGGTATTTCCCCCTCGAGACCAAACGAGGAAGTCAAGCCGAGGAACTCACACGGTTGGCAATTTTATTCATTCTTTCCCTGGCAATTATCCAACTTACTAGTCATCTCACATACAAGTCAAATTATAACAGTAAAATTTAGTTATAGTTATCCATGATCGAGAAACTGTGCTCCAAGTCGTCCATAACCGCGGACACGGCTTTTCGAAAAGATTTAACCCTGCAGGGGTGCACCAAAGTATCCACACGCACTTCGACCATTTTTGCCAGATCAATTAACATACACCCATCGGTATGTTGGCGGGGCCTAAGTCATGACGTTTCCCATACCCAAAGCAAGTACATGGGGGGTCACCCCACTAAGCTACCCACAACGAAGTCGGGCGGCTCCGAGGTGCACCTAGGGTTTGTGCTAATGGCTGTAAACGATTGGGAACCCGAAAGTGTGACTGGGCTTGTCGATACCGCGAAAACATTCCACATCCTAAACAGTACAGGTGCTCCACTCATAGTCTTAATTAAAGCAGTAAAGCATGGCATAAGTACAGAATAGTAATAAATCCCCAAACTACTTGTGGCCCCCGGTACAGTACTTTGAAATCAGGTAGTAAGCCGATGGGGGTGCCCACACACCGCACCTATTGTTAGCGCGCTCGATCTCGGAACAGGTGTCAAGAACTCGGGTCCTAGGTGGACACAAGTGGGCGGTTAAAAACCAAATAATTACTATTACCCACCGGTGCCTCTGCATTATATCTATTTCTAGCATTTTAATTAACAAGTTATAATGTAAGCCATTATCATCTCCACTATTAAGTTTCTCCACCATTAAGCATGTGCCAACCTTCTATCAACGATGGAATGACACGACGCGAAGCAGCACCTGAGCAAGCAACTACGACTCGCAAGGCCGACTGTCTATCAAGCAACTGGTAATAGGAGGTGTCCAAGGCAATATAATGGCTGCAGGAATATAACTGGTGCACGGAAACTGTAGCATCGTGACACGGATAGCAATAGATCAACAGGAGGAAATAAATACTATAAATGCAAAATAGGTAGAAGGGGAGAGATGCTCGCCTAGGAAACATAGCCGAAGATACATCGGAGAACGGGTCGAAGCTCGCATCATCTCAACGGCCTAATCTGTGAAGAAGCAAATCACTAGAAGAAACACCGGATGCACTATTTAATACTACGACAGAAGATCAGGCATGATGCAGTATGATGTATGACATGGCAAAGATGCGATGCGACTAGACAAAATTAAGCGGAACTAGAGTCCCGGCAATTAATTAGAGGGTGCATGTTGTTTAGTTACCCCGCAATTTAAATGTTGTCTTAACAATGCAAAACATGGCATCGGTTCGCTAAACCAATTTAAATGGAGTCCGGAATAAGACGAAAATATCCCGCAGATGGACTCCATATTTAATTTAGGTGAATCGACTATAATGCCCCAAACCCACAGACAGGTATGCATGCATGAACAATTTAATATGCGACAAGATATATGTTGTTATTATAAAAATAAGGGTCTCGGATAGGGGTCACACATCTGGGTTCGGGAGATCTTGGTTCTGAGGGTTCCGGGGTCGATACGGGTCGGTCTTTGGGTCAAGGAAGGAGATCTTGAGTCCATGAAGGAGTACTAGGAGTTCCGGGTCGGCAACCTTCGGAGGATCTTGGCGAAAATTCGAAACAAAGATCTTCACGTGCTTCGTTACTCTTCGGGTGGCATCGTGTAACTTCGCACGGTCGTCATCCACGCCACACCCCACTCGTAGATCATCCAGACAGATCTTAGGGCCACTAAGCCATCATCGGTACTTCACACTATCAAGACAGCGAATAGATGACACAAGGATTAAACACAAAACAAGATCGAAGTATTGTGAGGCAACATGTCCCGACCAGATATTTTCTCAAACATCTTGTGGGGAACTGGTTCGTTGACTGCAGGGACGGCGACGGTTCGTTGCAGGGCCGGCGCGCCTGCTGCGGGGGAGGCGAGGTGGACGAGGTGCCAAGGGCGACATGGCGCTCCGGCAGGGACAGCAAGGGGTGATGCAACCCGGGGCCGCGTCGGTGTTCAAGCGGAGAGGAGGCGGAGCCGAGCCAGGGTCGTCCATGGGGGCTTGATGCAGGCGGCCGGACAGAGGACAGAGCAGCGATCGGCGAGGAGCTTGACGAAGATGGGGGCATGGGAGGCGCCGCACGGAGCAGAGGCCGCGGCGAGGAGGCGACGCAGAGGATGGTGGCGGGGTGCTCGCTGAGAGGATGTGGGGCGACGGGGTCGCGGTGGCGAGGCTGGTGGTGGTTGAGGCCGGCGTGGCGGAGGTAGAGGATGGCGGTGGTGGCTATCTACGAGGGGAGAAGAGGAGAGCAACGACGGGATGGAGAGAGGATCGTGAGGGAGAGAGGAGGGGGTCACGCGCCGACACGGAGTGGTAGGGCCAGCGGGGATCAGGAGAGAGGCGTGGGTGGGCCTGGTAGGTGGGGTTCGAGCGAGATAGGGAGGCTCCTCCCATGCGTGCGAGACGGGGTGGGTAGGGGCGATGCGGTCTCGACGCGTTGGGCCATGCGGTATTCGATCGCGGGGTAGGGTGGTTGCAGCGGGGAAAGAGCGCGGGTTGCAGGGTGGGACGCGCTGTAGCGAGCGGAGCAGCGACAGGTGGGGCCAGGCACGCGGGTGGTGTGTGGGGAAGCGTGGCCAGGCGGCGACCAGGTGGGTGTGGGGGAGATTGCAGGTGGCGGCGGGGTGGAGAGAGGGAGGGAGTGGCTGGCGGTTGGTGGCTGATAGGTGGAGAGGTTGGGTGTAGCATTAGGGTTAGGGTGGCTCTCGCTGGGGTGGTAGGTGGCTGGCCGGCTGGGCCACTTGGGCCTGGTCGGTTGGCTGCCTCCCCTAGTTTTATAAAAAAATGTTTCATTTTTATTTTTAAAACAAAATGTAAATAGGTTGTAGACAAAATAAAATATCCGGAAGGACCGGGTTTTGATTTGAAATCAAGACGGGGGTATTTAGAAAACAAAACTAGGCTTTTTTCGAAATAGTTTTAGGCAAATAATATGCATGATGATGACAATGCTCAAATGCAATGTGGCATGATGAGATGAGCATACGGTCATGATGATGCAATGCACCAAAAACACAGCGATTTTCTAGTAGTGGTTTTAGCGGGATGCCACAGAATTGCAGCAAGTTTTTGGCTGATAAAGCCAAGAGTGGAGGTGCGAATTCCATCTCAGTTACACTTGTATGCAATGTTATAAACATTAATCTTGCTAATGCACCTGGTAGTTCTTGGGTATATGATACTAGATCAGTCATTCATATCTGCAACTCGTTGCAGGGACTGGTAAGAACTAGGAGCATAGCAAGAGATGAGGTTGACATTCGGGTCGGCAACAAAAAGAGAGTCGTTGTGTTGGAAGTCGGCACGATGCAACTTCGTTTACCTTCCAAATTCTTAATGGAGCTAAATAATAATTATTATGTTCCAATTCTTAGTTGAAACATTATTTCTGACTCATGTTTGATGCGACAAGGCTATGAGTCGAATATTTAAGAATAATGCTTGTCTTTGTATTTGAATGATATGTTTCACGGCTCTGCACCTTTCCAGGACATGTTATTTATTTTGAATCTTGACGGTGAGTCAGTCTATAACATAAATGTGAAAACGTTGAAACAAGATGATTTGAATATGACTTACTTTTGGCACTGTCTGCTTGGTCATATAAGTTAGAAATGCATGAATAAGATCCATGATGATGGACTCCTAACTTCATTCGACTTGGAGTCATTCGAGACATGCGAATCTTACCTACTCGGCAAAATTACCAAGACACCTTTTGCAAAGAGTTGTGAAAGGGCGTCTGACTTATTGGTACTAGTACATAGTGATGTATGTGGCCCGATGAGCATGACAACCAGAGGTGGTTATGAGTACTTCATTACCATCACTCATGACTTGGGTAGGTATGGATATATCTACTTCATGAAACATAAGTCAAAAGCCTTTGAAAAGTTCAAGGAATTCTAGAATGAGGTATAGAATCAACTCAGCAAGAAAATAAAGTTTCTTCGGTCGGACCTAGTAGGTGAGTACATGAGCCATGAGTTTGATGACCATCTGAGAGTTGTGGAATAGTTCCCTGGCTCACTCCGCCAGGAATGCCGCAGAGAAATAGTGTGTCGGAAAGGCAGAATCAGACCTTGTTGGCCATGCTATGACCCAATGATGAGTCAGACAAATCTGCCTTTATTATTTTGGGGGTTATTGTCTAGAAACTGTAGCGTTCGTAGTAAACATAGTACCATCAAAGTCGGTAAAGAAGACATCATATGTGATGTGGACTGGCAAGAAGCCGCGTTTGACATTTCTTAAGATTTGGGGTTGTGAAGCTTTTGTCAAGTGACTTCAGTCGAACAAGCACACGACCAAGTCAGATAAGTGCATTTTCATGGGGTATCCGAGGGAAACCTTGGGTTACTACTTCTATAACCGAGAAGAGGGCAAAGTGTTTGTCGCTCGGAATGGTGTCTTCCTTGAGAAAGAGTTTCTCAGTCGGGGAGCTAGTGGGAGCATGGTGCTGCTCAAGGAAATTCAAGAGGAACTAGCCAGTAGGGAGTCGACAAAAGCCTCGGAGGTTGAGCCAGTCGTGGTAGCTGAGCTAGCAGCTACATTGACAATACGAAGATCAACCATATTGCGAAGTGTTCATGATGTATTACTGCTGGAGAGTGATGAGCCATTAACTTATTCGGAAGCAATGGTGGGACCCGATTCCGAGTCGTATCTTGGAGCCATGAGATCCAAGTTAAAGTAAATGGATGAAAATCAAGTTTGGAACTTGGTTGATTTGCTAGATGGTGCAAGACCCGTCAAGTGCAAATGGGTCTTTAGGAAAGAAAACATATATGGATGGAAATATTTCTGTCTATAAAGCATGGCTTTTCGTGAAGGGGTTCCGGCAAGTTCAAGGAGTTAACTATGATGAGAACTTCTCACCTGTAGTGATGCTTAAGTCAGTTAGGATCATATTATCTATAGCACCTTATTTCGACTATGAAATATGTTAGATGAATGTCAAGACGGCTTTCCTTAATGGAAAATTAACCGAGGATGTGTATATGATACAACCCTAGGGTTTTGTCGATTCAGATAATGTTGACAAGGTATGCAAACTTCAGAAATCCATTTATGGGTTGAAGCAAGCATCTCAGAGTTGGAACATTCGCTTCGATGAGGTAGTCAAATCGTCTGGCTTCATCAAGAGTGATTATGATTCTTGTTTATACAAGAAGCGTAGTGGGAGCAAAGTAAATTTTTTATGTTATTACTGATTGGAAATGATGTCCAAATGTTGGAAGAAACCAAGGAGTCATTGGCAATGAGTTTCTCAATGAAGGACTTGGGTGAGGCAACTTACATTCTAGGAATCAGGATCTACAAAGATAGATTAAGGCGGCTCATTGGATTGAGTCAGAGTACATATTTTTATAAAGTGTTCAAGAAGTTCAACATGGAAGGGCTTCTTACCGATGTCCCATGGTGTAAAACCTGGTAAGATTTAGTGTCCATCGACAACTGATGAGCAAAGTCAGATAAGTCCGATTCTGTATGCTTCAGCAGTTAGATCGATCATGTATGCCATGATTTGTACTAGGTCAGATGTGTCCTATGCTCTAAGTGTTGTGAGAAGATACCAGGCTGACCATGGAGAGATCCACTAGGCAGTGGTGAAGAACATCCTTAAGGACTTGAGAAGAACTATGGATGTGTTCCTAGTTTATGGTGGTGAGGTTGAACTTGGTGTAAAGGGTTTCACGGATGCAAGTTATCTTACTAACTCAGAAGATTCTCGTTCGCAATCTAGATTCGTGTTTTTAATAAACAATGGGGCTATGATCTGGAAGAGTTCCAAGCAAGAGATTGTGTCTGCATCTATAACAAAGGCTGAGTAAATCGCTGCCACAGAGGTGGCGAAGGAAGCCGTTTGGATCAGGAACTTCCTGATGGATCTTGGTGTGGTTCATGGCTCGTCTAGTCCATTAGACGTTCATTGTTACAACAATGGTGCTATTGCACAAGGCAAGGAACCTAGACAACACCTGGAGAACAAACATATAGTTAAGCGGTACCACCTGATTCACCAGTTTGTGGATAAAGGTGATATCAAGTAATGCAAGGTACACACAGATGAAAACGTTGCATATCCGTTGATAAACCCACTTCCATAGCCTAAGCATGAGGCACATGTAAGAGCCATGGACATTAGATGCCTAGACATGTGATGTCGGGATGATTGTCTCTAGTGCAAGTGGGAGACTGTTGGTTATATTCCCTAGAGGCAATCATGTATTATGTAATTCCCAATGCATTCTTAAAGTTATTAAGATTTCTTAGTATGAACATCAGATATATATCATTGAATATGTGATTCAGTTGTTGAACTATATATATTCATGTTCATACTAGATGTCCTTGTTCATTGAGGTTGTACTAGACACACAACTTAGACCAATGTGAAAATCCGCTTATGACTAGGTCCCACTTGTCATGGGCATGGTGATGCTATTCCAACTTACACAGACTTGGCTAAAGAGTTTAGCGAGTCGGACTGACCCACAATTGAGATATAACAAACATGTTGTCATTTGCAGGCTCAAGGAGTGGAATCCTTCGACCTGAGGTGATAGCATGATCGAAGGTGTGGATCACCAGCTTAGGTACTATCAAACGCTGTTCTGTAAATGGGCAGTTATAAAGGTAGGCTTCGGGCTAGTTGTGAATCAAGCTGAGTGACATGGATTAACAAAATGGGATTTTCCCCTCTAAAATGGAGAGATATTCTCTGGCCCACTTGTGTGATATGATTTAGGAGCATGGCCATGCGCGACTTGGTTAAGTGTTAACCAATGAGTCAGACTAATTATTAGTCCAGTGAATCATATATCATGGAACGAGAAGAGGGAGTCGAGCTATTAAAGGGATGGAAACTACTCACCTATATCTTGACAAGGTATATCGTGAGGCAAAGGGACTTGGATGAAAGTAACATTGAGAAAGGTTTGTCTTATGACTTTATGGCACTTTGGAGTGGGCAGATCTTGCTAGAGGTTGCTACCAGCTATCGACTCGGAGTGGTGACTCGTGTCCTATCTAGGTGTACGTGAACCTACATGATCACACACTTAAGGGAAAGGATCCAATGTGCATTCAATCCATGTGGAGATTGGGGTACGGCCTAGATGGGCCTCAGGTGTTGAACCCAGCTAGGAGTGTATATAAGTGGAGTGACAAGGGATAGTCCCTGACCTAGCCATCACTTTATCCACTCCCATTTCGGGCTAGAGAGGACATAGCATTCCTCTGTCTGGAGCTCCTTCCTGTATGTGTGGATACCGGTAGAGAAGTTGCACGTGCGATTCTAGAGATGAAGAAGTGTGTGGGGATCCTGCGGAGGAGATCGCAGGGATCCGGAGAAGTTGAATGTGGGATCGTTCGGCACTGCCTCAATGCATTACATCAAGTTTGGTATCTGCGGGTCTAGTGGTAATCTTGTGGCCTATCACCTGAGCTAAATCTTGGGAGTACCACATAGGGAAAAAGTTGTAACAACCCAAGTTTGTAATATATGTAATTACTACTTAAGAGCATAAGCATGCATGAATCTTTTGCATTCTTGTTTTATTTTGGAGATAAGAGGGGATAAAAACCCTAATCTCTAAATTGTTTTCTTCCTCAACTCTACCCCATATCAAATGGTTTTGATTTGGTAAAATGGACCCACATGTGGACCCTACTGTTATATGCCCAAAATGTCTACAAAAGGATTCTAAAACTTTGCCTCATTCAAAGATTCTCAAAATATTTTGATTTGAGTAAATATAAGGAGGGTTTGGAGAGAAAGTATTTAGAAAAGGTTTTTTCCAGAAAAATGTGAGCACAGAGGTAAAAGGCTGCAGCCCAGCAACCAGATAGCCTTCCCTTCTCTTTCCGCGGCCCAGCCGACCCAACACCACGGCCCGGTACCGCTTTGACAGGCATTCGCGTTGTCGTCTTCGTCGATGACGGGGAAGTAGCTCAGTGGCTTCGCCATCGCCGTCGGCCGCCGTGCGCGTGCCAAGATTCGCGCCCTGTCATCTATAAAGCTCGGCCGCCGTAGAGGAGAACCCTCAAACGCCACTTCCCCCTCCCCTTATCCTCTCCCGCCATGGCCGAGCTCTGTTGAGACCCCCGCCGTGACCGCCTTCTTCTCCTTGTTCTCCCCATCTAGTTTACGCAGCTCGGCATGCGTCCAATTGCCGGAATCGAGAAGTTCCTCTGCCACCATACGACGTTGCTCGCCATCGATTTAAGCCTCGCCTCGCCTTGCCGCCAAGCTCCACACGCTCCTGGTGAGCTTCTTGTCCATGCAGTACCCTCTGTTTCACTGCTCGCTCGCTGTAGCACCACCCCACCGTGAAGCCGAGCCCACCGCCGCCGTAGCTTATCGGAGGAGGAACTCCGGCGAACATAGAGGGGCGACGCCACCTCTGTGTGGTTCTCCTCGTCGAGCCCTTTCCAACGTGCCCAATCGTGCTAGCTGGGGTACGCCAGATCGCCACCGGCGACCGCCACCCGGCGGTACCACCGTGTCCCGTCCGTGACGTGGCCATGACGTGGCCCGGGTCCTCCCATCAAGCTCAGGGGCTAGCTGCCTCTGCGGTGCAAAAAGATAGGGTTAGGGTCAGATGACGTCATATTTGTTTTATTATTTTCAGAAATGTTTTAAATAAGGCAGATTTTAAAGTAATCTTATAAAATTCATATTTAATCAGAATAATATGAATAATATATCAAAATGTACAGAAAACTGAGTTCTATACCTTAAAAATGTAATGATGCATTGTTGAGCAATAAAAACCATAGGTAGTTTAGAGGAACATCAAATCCCCCCAACTGCATATAGGATCAATGGAATGCCAAACCCTCGGCACTCTGAACCCATTTAAATCGATGCTAATCCTAGAGTTGCCATCATAACTTTAATTTGACATATCATTCATGTGCTTGTGCATTGCATGGTTCGAGATGTTGATTGTTGCCTTTCTTTTCAGTATTGCTTCTTCACGATAGGATCCGAGCACGAGACCGAAGCCAACAACATCAAAGATCCATATCTGTCTACTGAAGGACAAGGCAAGTGTAGCCTCTCATTCTGAACCTATGTTTTACAAAGTATCTACTTTCTTGCTATGTTGCATACCGTTACAATGTGGTATTTTTGTTAGTAGCTAGAGTTACCTATCTGTTGTATAGTTTCCCTTTTGTATCCTTATATACCTGATCCACGGCTCCTAGCATACCTAGGTCTGGCATGTGAGTGTTGCTAGAGCTTCTTCGAAGGTCAAGCTTAGCCATGCTTCGTAGTTACGCCTCATCCATTCCGATCATGATGAATCGGAGATGCCAAAGAATCTAGAAAGGTAGGAGATGGAGACAAGCTCGGAGGTGACAGATGAACATGCTAAGGCTTGTATGGGAGGCCATGCTGGGTGTGGTTTTTGTATTCCCATGCTCGCCACCACTAGGAAACGAGTTCTTGACTTTGGAACCAAGACGAGCATACAGCCACGTGGGGCCTAGAAAACTCCGCGACTAACTAACTTGCCTAGTAGATTCCATGAGTCACATAGTTCGGGTTTTCCATTTGGCATACGCATTGAAAATGCTTTCGAAAGAGGAGGTGAAGGAGGTGCACCATAACAGGTAGGTAAGCGTGGTTGGGGTTGCTTGGGGTGGATGGACCCCCTAGTAAACCAACTCTGACTCACATCTCTAGGGACCGGCTTCGGGACTTGACCCGTTACGGTGGAACCCTCCTTAGGGCATGAATCATGGTCACAGCGATAGCAATGTAAAGGTCGTGGTCAACCACCCTCTGCCGGTCCTCCAAGGAAGAGGGCTAATAATAGTTGGCATTAAGAGTCGGTTGGTATGTGTGGGTAAAGTTGTACACCCCTGCAGGGTTAAATCTTTTCGAAAAGCCATGTTCACGGTTATGAACGCTTGGTGACGGAATTCTAAGATCATAGATAACATTAACTAAAAGTAAAACTTGTTGATCCACGTGTGCTTAAGGATGCTTCCTCGGTGGTTCGAGGGGGTGATCCTAGATGAGGAGTTCAGATGTACTTGGTTAACAAGTTCAGATGTTCAAGATGAAGTCGTCACTCTCTTACCCTATTTTTAGAAGTATTCTATGTAGATGATCCTCTACTCTCTCTTGTTTACAAACAAAGTTGGCTTTATGAAAAGGAAATCCAAAAAAAGCTTTTCTAGCTAGAGCATGTAGATTATAGGTTTTCTAAGTCTCGCGGAGTATATTCTCGTACTTAGCCTTGCGCTATTGTTGTTTTTACCAGATGATCTAATCGCAACTAAAGGTGGCTTCTACGTTGACATCGACGAGTAGTTGGGGTCCCAGGTAGCAGCCTGAGGACTATGGGTTGTGCGTCGCTTATGTTTATGGCCTATTAGCCCCTTTGTTAAGTTTGTTGTGTAGAACAACATAATTTTCTTTCGCTATTTGGTGTAATGATGGGTATGTGACCCCTGGTTTGTAATAATCTGATATCATACTCTGTTAAGATTTTAAACTTATGAGGTTGTCTTCGTGTGTTCTGTAATGTTACCGAATTATATACTGTGAGTCTCTGAGGTTGGAGTTAAGTTTATCTTGGAGGTTACTCTGAGGTTTATTTAACCCTAATCCCGGGGGTGTTATAGGTTTTGGAATCAGAGCAGGACTACATGTAGGAAACCCTAGTATTGGTCAATGTTGAGTTTAGAAGTTGACAAAACTATTTAAATTTTGAAAACTATTTACAAAAACTCTGACTAGGATTCTTTTTACTCCTTTCCTAGTGTGATTCTTATGCTGGAGTTTTCTTATCCTATTTGGTTTGAAATGTTTTCATTCCTTATCCTTAAGTTCAAACTTTTAGGATGGTGTCTCCGCGGTTGTTTTCTTTCTAAGTACTCCGTACCTGGTTGCTAATCTCAAAGTTATCAAGATATCTCAGTTCTGCTTGATGCATAACATCTTAGCACTCCATTTTATGGTTTGTAAGTCAGCTGGTTAGTGTATACATTAGTATGCTATGATACTATCATGCTTGATGAGATGATATATTTTACATCCAATATTCTTTGTCTTGAAATCCCTTGGCTAACGCCTTCTGTTTTTATGGGTTGGGTGATACTTCTCGAGCTCGCACCCGTGCTCAAGCTCATGGGTCTAGGAATGAGGACGATCCTTCGAATCTTCCTCTAGCACCATCAATGGAAGATGTTTCCACTGATGTGAAGAAGCGAGCTCTATTCCGCAAGGGACTAGACCCTGAGGTTTGTCGTGATCTTCATCTGATGGATTTTGGGAACCTGCAAACTCTTGTGAACAAGGCAATGAAAGCAAAGCATGGAAAGGTGGAATATGAGGAAACCCGTAAGCATTCTTATGAAGGATCCAACAAGGCTGGTTCAAGCAATAAGAAGCATCATGTCTTCGTGCCTTAGAATGTTGTGCCATGTGCCCCTTACATGCCAAGGTTTTCTGGATATGCTCCTCGCCCGAATGCTACCTCAAGCAGTACTGGTGGGACAATTTACCCTACCCCTGGTACCACATCAGGTTAACTCTGTTTCAACTGCTGCCAGCCTAGTCACTATGCAAGGGAGTGCTCGCAAAAGAGTGCTACTAAGAGAGCACCACCAAAGAAGTATACCAAGCCTCAGGTTGCTGGAAGGGTCATCTGACCCATATCTCTGCTGAAGAGGCTCGGGACGATCCAAGCGCCGTTATGGGTACGCATCATATCAATCACATTCCAGCTAAAGTTTTGTTTGATTCTAGATAACCACATTCATTCATGTCACAAGCTTTTGCTGAGTTGCATGGGATAAGTTTTGAGGGGTTGTCTAAACCTTTGATGGTTCATTCCCCTAGTTCCAGTTGGTACACTACTATGGTTATTCATGGGAATCTAATCAATGTCACTTCTCAGTTATTCCCCACTTCTCTTATTTCCCTCAAGTCAACTGATATTGACGTCATTTTGGGCATGGACTGGTTGTCCCAATATCAAGCGGTCATTGACTGTGCAACCAACTATGTGACTATGACTAGTCCTGCTAGCATAACAACCACTTATTGGACCATAGGGTCACTTTCTCCTTCAGTTGTTTCTATTCCTCGAGTGGAGTTGTATGCTCTTGAAGTTCAACCTCCGACACAGATTCAAGATGTTTCCGTGGTATGTGAATTCTCGGATGTCTTTCCTGAAGAGTTGCCTAGCATGCCACCTGATCGAAGCGTGGAGTTTGTCATAGAGTTGGTTCCCGGAAATGCACATGTTTCCAAGAGACCCTATCGTATGCCCCTCATGATCTAGTAGAGTTGAATAAGCAATTAGAGGAGTTGGAGATAAAAGGATACATCCAGCCTAGTACATCTTCTTGGGGATGTCCTACAATCTTTGTTAAGAAGCAGGATACCAATATACCGCGACTGGTTGTGGAATATCGCCCTCACAATGCTGTGACTATAAAGAAATAAGTATCCTCTTAGTAGGATCAACGATCTTTTTGATTAGTTAAGTGGTGCCACTGTCTTTTCCCAAATGGATTTGAGGTCAAGGTATCATCAAATCAAGATCCGAAAGGAAGACATTCCAAAGACTGCTTTCACTACTCGTTATGGTCTTTACGAGTACACCATCATGTCCTTTGGTCTTACCAACGCTCTAGCCACTTTTATGCGGCTTATGAACTCTGTCTTCATGGAGTATCTTGACAAGTTCGTTGTGATCTACATCGATGATATTCTAGTCTATTCCAAGCCTGGAGAAGAACACGCTAAACATCTACATTTGGTGTTGAGAAAGCTTCGAGAAGATCGTCTCTATGCCAAGTTCTCCAAATGTGAGTTTTGGATACAAAGAACTCATATTCCTTGGTCATGTTGTTTCTGCCGAAGGGGGTGTTGTTATTCCAGACAAGATTCGATCCATTCTTGACTGGGAATCCCCTAAATCCGTTAAGGATGTTCGAAGTTTCCTGGGGTTGGCGGGATACTACCGTCGATTCATCGAGAAATTTTCCAAGATTTCCAAGCCAACGACTAGTCTTCTTAAGAAGGATAAGAAGTTCGAGTGGTCTAACAAGGCTAAAGAAAGCTTCTATGTTTTGAAAACCAAGCTAACTACTGCCTTGGTGCTAGTTCTTCCAAACACCAGCAAAAACTTTATCATCTTCTGTGATGCATCTCACCAAGGTCTCGGGTGTGTGTTGATGCAAGATGGTAATGTGGTGGCCTATGCCTATCGACAGTTGAAACCACATGAGAAAAATTATCCAACTCATGATCTCGAGCTTGCAGCTGTTGTTCATGCTCTTAAGCAATGGTGGCATTACCTCATTGGTAGTCATTGTGAGTTATACTCAGATCATCAGAGTCTAAAGTATCTTTTTACACAACCTGATCTGAATCTCAGGCAAATGCGATGGTTGGAACTCATCAAGGATTATGATTTGGGACTCAACTATGAATCCGGAAAAGCCAATGTCATTGCTGATGCGCTAAGTCAGAAATCCTATTGCAACAATTTGTTGATCAAACAAGCTCAACCTTCTCTTCATGATGAATTTACTCGACTGAATCTTGAAGTTGTTCCTCGCGGAAGACTTTTTAGCCACGAAAAGTGGGCCTTCAGTGATGAATATCGTCCATTGTAAAAGCCAACTTTTCTTGTGGTGTCTCTCTCTATGCTTGTAAAAGCCAACTTTTCTTGTGGGGACTGATAACCTTGGTGTCAAAAATCAAGACACGACATCTAGCACGCCAGGTAGCATGCGCAATTCTATGAGCAACCTTCTCTAGCGGCCCAGTACTCTCTTCGCATGTGGTGGAACGGAGTTAGAGGGCGCACCAACAATGGACGATCGGTGCAGCTGAACAAGCAAGGAGGATTGCACATATCCTCCACCGAACCATGCGAGGTGTGACCTGCCCTGCATTCTTTGCCGCCCCCTGTAGTAGGGTGGAGCCGGTTGGCATAGGAAACGCCCCGGAAGCCGAGGTAGACGTTACCGCCAGTGAGCTACCTCCACCCCTGGCGGATTTTCTCAAACTAGGGGATACTCTAGCAGCAGCTAACACCCTCCTTTGATTCCCGCTCGAGGCTATCAGGTATAGCCCTAGGGTGGGATCTTGGCATGTTCGGCTTGTGGATATTGTGGGATACGTCCTGTGACACCACTAGTCAACATGCCCGTGCCCTATTGAGCTTGTTCCCCTGGATATCACTACGACCAAGGAAGGATATCCATAACTTTCATAAAAGGATACCTACACCTTGTTCATTTCCCCATCAGGCCTAGGGCGGGCGAATGCTCTCCTTGAAGCGTCGCGCGGGCGCGCCCGGACAAACCCAAGATCGCGTGATGTCCTATGCCTCCATGGGGTCACCTCAGCATGCCCCTCGAGTAGTGTCGTCAAACGGCTTTCCCGGGAGGTGTGCGTTGTGCATCCAACCATGGATGCTAAGTGCCCCCTCAAATGGTTGGCCGTATTGGTTACCTTTGACGCTATAGATCACCCCGACCGATGCGCGGGCATGGGGATTTTGCCACTGGTGGTCTCCTCGACCATCAACAACGTCTAGGTATCCAACATGCTGGTAGACAGAGGTGCGGGCCTAAAGCTCCTAGCTTCCCAACTCATGAGACAACTTCAAATTCTAGGGGAACGCCTCTCCCCGATAGGAGCGTTCCAGGGGATCAACCCGGGGGCGACCCAAACATTTGGGAAGGTTACCCTACCCATCACGTTTGGGACACCAGAGAACTTCGACGCAGAGAACATCGCATTCGATGTAGCACATACCTTCTACCTTACAATGGCATACACGGGCGCCTGGCCTTGGCTAAGTTCATGGTGGCCACCCACTATGCCTACATCACTATGAAGATCTTAGTTGAGAAAGGGGTCATCATTGTCAAGGCCGATCCTTGGGATGCTGTCTTCTGCATGGAGCAGTCATGTAGGGAGACCGCATTAGCGGTTTCCCGAGGCTCACAAGACCCTAATGTGTTGGGCTTGTCGGTCATGCGAAACAAGCGCTTGACCGAGGATCACTGACTCACTAAGAAGATGCCTCATATCGATGGGGGATGCTACTCGATCACCATTGGAGCATGCCTCACGGACAAATAGGAAAGCACGCTCGTCACCTACCTCCGGGAGAACACTGATGTGTTTGTCGGGGAACCCGTGGGTCTGCCCAGGGTACCAAGGGAGGTGATCGGGCACTTCCTGGTAGTGAGCCTGGGAGACCACCTGGTAAATCAGAAAGTGTGGTCAAGCAAGACTTCATCATCTCGGAGGTTCGGAAGCTGAAGGTTGGTCAGGTCATCCAGAAAGTGTGGCACGCAAAGTGTGTTGCGAACCCCGTCGTGGTGCCCAATCCCCATAGCAACAAACAAGTCGCTATGTATGGACTTCACGGAACTTAATAAGACCTATCGGAAGGATCCATTCTCGTTGCCACGAGTCGACCAAATCATAGATTTTATGGTGGGATGCTATCTCCTCTGCTTCGTCGAAGCCTTCTTTGGGTAGCATCATATCAAGATGGCCAAGGAAGACAAAGATAAGATGGCGTCATCACCCCCGAGGGATGCTTTTGTTACACCTGCATGCCTTTCAGGTTGAATAATGCCAGTGCCACGTTCCAGTGAGCCATGCGGGCGTGCCTCGGGACTCAGATTGGCCGCAACATAGAGGACTACATCAACGACATTGTGGTGAAATACAAGCATCACCAGACCTTGCTTGCGGACTTGGACGAGACATTGAAAAAATCTACACAAGGTAATCTTCAAGCTACACTCCGAAAAATGCATTTCAGGGCCTCCTCGAGGAAGCTACTTGGCTTCCCAGTTTCTCACCGAGGTATCGAGGCCAACCCTGACAAGATCTAGGCCATGAACTAGATGGAAGCTCCTAGGTTGGTCAAAGATGAGCATCACCTAAATGGGTGTATTACCTACTTGGGGCGCTTCATATCCCGGCTAGGGAAGCAGGCCCTCCCACTTCAAGTTATTGAATAAGACTGGACCCATCGTGTGGATACGAGAGGCGGAGGCCGTGTTCCAAGATTTGAAACGCTACCTTACCTCCCCTCCGGTCCTTGTGGCTGCCAAACCTGGCGATCTGCTGCTACTGTACATCACTGCCACTACCCAAGTGGTCAGTGCAGTTCTAGTCGTGGAAAGGGAAGAAATGACGCATGTGTCATCGCCAAGGGCCCCGGTACGCGGAACAAGCCAGACACACCTCCTAAATTCTATGAGTTGCGAAGCACGCCTGGATGCCTGCAAGCGCCTCTTCCAAATCCCGACGAGGTGGAGCCCGTGGAGGGAGATGACTCAAAAGTCATCACTGAGGAACCTGACCTAAAGAACGAGCCAAGCACACCTCCTGAAATATTGGAGTTAGGAAGCGGCCCTGGATGCCCAAAAGCGCCTCCTCCTAGGCCCTGTAACTCGAGCATTGGGGACCAGCCAGAACCCCCGAAGAAACATATGGTGCAGCGCCCTATGTATTTCGTCAGCAACGTGCTATGCGATACTCGGGTATGCTACCCTACCTTATAGTAACTCCTGCTCGGTATCCTCATTGAGGAATCTTTGTTACTTTTAGGCCCATCGGGTCACTGTAGTGACTAAGCTATTGGGAATATGCCAAGTGCTGCGCGATTCCCAGGTACACTACTCTACCTTATAGAAGTTAGGAGGCAATGCTCGGGATTGAATCCCATGTTATTCCTCAGGGACTAAGTCATCTCCTTTGGCCAGATCTTCTTGCTTCTATTGCAAGGCACATGGCAATTAGAAGAGGAATGGCAGCAAGTTTTTGGCCGATAAAGCCAAGAGTGGAGGTGCGGATTCCATCTCAGGTACACTTGTATGCAATGTTATAAACATTTATCTTGCTAATGCACCTGGTAGTTCTTGGGTATATGATACTAGATCAGTCATTCATACCTGCAACTCGTTGCAAGGAATGTTATGAACTAGGAGCGTAGCAAGACACGAGGTTGACATTCGGGTCAGCAAAAAACGAGAGTCGTTGTGTTGGAAGTCGGCACGATGCAAGTTCATTTACCTTCTGAATTCTTAATGGAGCTAAATAATTATAATTATGTTCTAATTCTTAGTCGAAACATTATTTCTACCTCATGTTTGATGCGGCAAGGCTATGAGTCGAATATTTAAGAATAATGGTTGTTCTTTGTATTTGAAAGATATGTTTCACGGCTCTACACCTTTCTAGGACAGGTTATTTATTTTGAATCTTGACCGTGAGTTGGTCTATAACATAAATGCGAAAAGGTTGAGACCAAATGATCTGAATATTACTTACTTTTGGCACTGTCGGCTTGGTCATATAAGTTGGAAATGCATGAATAAGTTGCATGGTGATGGACTCCTAACTTTGTTCGACTTGGAGTCATTTGAGACATGCGAATCTTGCCTACTTGGCAAAATTACCAAGACACCTTTTTCAAAGAGTTGTGAAAGGGCGTCTGACTTATTGGTACTAGTACATAGTGATGTATATGGCCCGATGAGCACGACAACTAGAGGTGGTTATGAGTACTTCATTACCTTCACTGATTACTTGGGTAGGTATGGATATATCTACTTCATGAAACATAAGTCAAAAGCCTTTCAAAAGTTCAAGGAATTCTAGAATGAGGTATAGAATCTATTGAGCAAGAAAATAAAGTTTATTCGGTCGGACCGAGCTAGTGAGTACATGAGCGATGAGTTTGATGACCATATGAGAGTTGTGGAATAGTTCCCTAGCTCACTTCGCCAGGAACGCCGCAAAGAAACAGTGTGTCAGAACGGCGGAATCAGACCTTGTTGGACATGGTAGGATCAATGATGAGTCAGACAGATCTGCCTTTATCATTTTGGGGTTATTGTCTAGAAACTATAGCGTTCACAGTATGAGATGTGGACTGGCAAGAAGCCGAGTTTGACGTTTCTTAAGACTTGAGGTTGTGAAGGTTTTGTCAAGCCAGTTCAGTCGACCAAGCACACAGCCAAGTTAGATAAGTGTATTTTCATGGGGTATCCTAGGGAAACCTTGGGTTACTACTTCTATAACCGAGAAGAGGGCAAAGTGTTTGTCGCTCGGAATGGTGTCTTCCTTAAGAAAGAGTTTCTTAGTCAGGGAGCTAGTGTGCTCATGGTGCAACTCGAATAAATTCGAGAGGAACTAGCTAGTAGGGAGTCGACAAAAGCCTTGGATGTTGATCCAGTCGTGGTAGCTGAGCCAGCAGCTGCACTGACACTGTGAAGATCAACAAAATTGCAAAGTGTTCGTGATGTATTACTGCTGGACAGTGATGAGCCAGCAACTTATTTGGAAGCAATGATGGGACCCGATTCTGAGTCGTGGCTTGGAGCCATGAGATCCGAGTTAAAGTAAATGGATGAAAATCATGTTTGGAACTTGGTTGATGTTCTATATGGTGCAAGACCCGTCAAGTGCAAATGGGTCTTTAAGAAAGAAAACTGATATGGATGGAAATATTTCTATCTGTAAAGCATGGCTTTTCATGAAGGGGTTCTGGCAATTTCAAGGAGTTGCCTACGATGAGAACTTCTCGCCTGTAGCGATGCTTAAGTCAGTTAGGATCATATTATCTATGGCACCTTATTTTGACTATGAAATATGGTAGATGAATGTCAAGACGGCTTTCCTTAATGGAAAATTAACCGAGGACGTGTATATGATACAACCCTAGGGTTTTGTCGATTCAGATAATATTGACAAGGTATGCAAACTTCAGAAATCCATTTATGGGTTGAAGCAAGCATCTCAGAGGTGGAACATTCTCTTTGATGACGTAGTCAAATCGTTTGGCTTTATCAAGAGTGATCATGATTCTTTTTTATACAAGAAGTCACTACTAGAAAACAGCTAATTCGTGGCGCACCTGTTTTGATCATCTGTGGCGCACTAGGGGTGCGCCACGAGGCGCGCCCTACGGGTAAAAGTTAGTTGTGGTTTACTAGGTGGTGTGCCACCAGTATGAAAAGTTAGCCATGGGGCACTTGGTGGTGCGCCACGCATTTGAAAAGTTAGCCGTGGTGCACTAGGTGCTGTGCGCCACACGTATTAAAAGTTAGCCGTGGCTCACTAGGTGCTGTGCGCCATGGGTACGATTTCAAATTTCAAAAAAAAGCGGGATTTGATTTAGATCGAGCAGCCGGCCGCCGTCGTCGTCTGTGTTGTAGCCTCATTGAAGGAGGTCGCTGCTGGAGGTAGTCAGAGGAGGGTGTGGTCAGATTATGGTGGAGGAGGGTGCAATCGGAGGAGGGCATGGTCGGAGTATGGTGGAGGATGTTGCGTCCGGAGGTGCACGGGGTAGGGCGCCGTCGGAGGATGTTCGGGAAGGGTGTAGCCGGAGGTGGTCGGAGGAGGGCGCTGTCAAAGGTGGATGCAGCCGGAGAGAGGAGAAGGAGAAGCGAGGAGAAGAAGAAGAAGGTAGGAGAAGTGGAGGAGAAGGAGAGGGACAAGGTGGAGAAGGGAGGAGAAGTGGAAGTGGAGGAGATAACGGGTGGGTGGGAAGATATATATGGAGGGTTAGGTGGTCGGGTGGTGATTCGAATTTCAAATCCCGCCCAATTTACTCGTGGCGCACTAGGGGTGGTGCGCTACAAGTAAGTGGCGTCCATGTTTTTCTGCAGGAAAAAACGATCTTTTGATCATAACTTTTTACTCTTTTCGAATTTTGAAAATCTACAAAATCGCCAAACGACCAAAGGTCGTGGCGAGCGGATGCGAAATATCGTTCTTGTCATTTTGGTATATTAAACTTTTTTTTCGAATTCGTCTGCAAAAGTTACGCCTATTTTACCGCCGCATGATCTTTTTTTGCAGAAAAAGTCAAAATTCATGTTTGTTAATTTTCCTACACACTAAATCACATTATCTACATACATGTGAAAGGATTTTATTTTTTGAATTGTTTATCATTTTTTTTTTTTGTAAGGCTAAAAAGGCGATCCGGGGGGGGGGGGGGGAGGAAACTTACCTATGGCGCACTAGGCTAGGGTGCCCTACGGGTAAGTTCACCCAGCCGCACAGCAGGCCGCAACCCACATACGCGTAGCACACTATGTCAGAGTGCGCTATGACTAAGTTTCACACCTGTAGCGCACCGCGCACAGGTGCGCTACGGCTAGGTTGTCTGCGGCCACCTGTGCCCTGGCCCATAAGTAGCCGTGACGCACCACCCCCATGTGTGCCACGCTTATGGCAGTTAGCCGTAGGGCACCTGTGGGCAGTGCGCCACGCCTATTTTACCCGTGGGGCACCACTAGCACGTGCGCCACGGATGTGTGGATTACCTATAGCCGTTTTCCTAGTAGTGAGTGTAGTGGGAGGAAAGAATTTTTTTTGATCTTATATGTGGATGGCATATTACTGATTGGAAATGATGTCCAAATGTTGGAAGAAACCAAGGAGTCATTGGCAATGAGTTTCTCAATGAAGGATTTGGGTGAGGCAACTTACATTCTAGGAATCAAGATCTACAGAGATAGATCAAGGCGTCTCATTGGATTGAGTCAGAGTACATATTTTGATAAAGTGTTGAAGAAGTTCAACACGGAATCATCTAAGAATGCTTTCTTACCGACGTCCCATTGTGTAAAACCTAGTAGGATTTAGTGTCCTTCGACAACTAATGAGCAAAGTCAGATGAGTACGATTCTGTATGCTTCAGTGGTTAGATCGATCATGTATGCCATGATTTTTACTAGGTCAAATGTTTCCTATGCTCTAAGTGTTGTGAGAAGATACCAGGCTGACCCTGGAGAGATCCACTAGGCAGCAGTTAAGAACATCCTTAAGTACTTGAGAAGGACTATGGATGTGTTCCTAGTTTATGGAGGTGAGGTTGAACTTGGTGTAAAGGGTTTCACGGATGCAAGTTATCTTACTGACTCAGAAGATTATCATTCGCAATCTAGATATGTGTTTTTAATGAACAACGGGGTTGTGGGATGGAAGAGTTCCAAGCAAGAGGCCGTGTCTGCATCTACAACAGAGGCTGACTATATCGCTACCACGGAGGTGGCGAAGGAAGCCGTTTGGATCAGGAACTTCCTACTGGATCTTGGTGTGGTTCATGGCTCGTCTAGTCCATTAGACGTGTATTGTGAAAACAATGGTGCGATTGCAGAAGCCAAGGAACCTAGACAACACTAGAAGAAAAAAATATAGTCAAGCGGTACTAGCTGATTGGCCAGTTTGTGGATAAAGGTGATATCAAGTTATGCAAGGTACACATAGATGACAACGTTGTAGATCCGTTGACAAAGCCACTTCCATAGCCTAAGAGTGAGGTGCACATAAGAGCCATGGGCATTAAATGTCTAGACATGTGATGTCAGGATGATTGTCTCTAGTGTAAGTGGGAGACTGTTGGGAATATTCCCTAGATGCAATCATGTATGATGAAATTCCCAATGTATTCTTAAAGTTATTAAGTTTTCTTAGTATGAACATCAGATATATATCATTGAGTATGTGATTTAGTTGTTGAACTATATATATTCATGTTGTTCATACTAGATGTCCTTGTTCATTGAGGTTGTACTGGACACACAACTTAGACCAATGTGAAAGTCCGCTGATGACTAGGTCCCACTTGTCATGGGCATGGTGATGCTATTCCAACTTACACCGACTTGGCTAAAGAGTTTAGCGAGTCGGACTGAGCCACAGTTGAGATATAACCAACATGTTGTCATTTGCAATCTCAAGGAGTGGAATCCTTTGACTCGAGGTGATCGCATGATCCGAGTTGTGGATCGCCAGCTTAGGTACTATCAAATGTTGTTCTGTAAATGGGCAGTTATAAAGGTAGGGTTCGGGCTGGTTGTGAATCAAGATGAGTGACATAAATTACAAAAATGGGATTTGCCCCTCTGTAATGGAGAGATATTCTCTGGCCCTCTTGTGTAATATGATTTAGGAGCATGGCCATGCGCGACTTGGTTAAGTGTTAACCAATGAGTTAGACTAATTATTAGTCCAGTGAATTGTATATCATGGAACGAGAAGAGGGAGTCGCGCTATTAAAGGATGGAAACTACTCACCTATATCTTGACAAGGTATATCGTGAGGCAAAGGGACTTGGATGAAAGTAACATTGAGAAAGGTTTGTCTTATGACTTTATGGCACTTTGGAGTGGGCAGATCTTGCTAGAGGTTGCTACCAGCTATCGACTCGGAGTGGTGACTCGTGTCCTATCTAGGTGTACGTGAACCTACATGATCACACACTTAAGGGAAAAGAGCCCATGTGGATTTGATCCATGTAGAGATTGGGGTACGGCCAATATTGGCCTCAAGTGTTGAGCCCAACTAGTTGTGTATATAAGTGGAGTGACAAGGGATAGTCCCTGACCTAGCCATCACTTTATCCACTCCCATTTCGGGCTAGAGAGGATATAGCATTCCTCTGTCCGGAGCTCTTTCCTGTACGTGTGGATACCGGTAGAGAAGTTGCACATGCGACGCTAGAGATGAAGGAGTTTGTGGGGATCCTGCGGAGGAGATCGTAGGGATCTGGAGCAGCTGTATGTGGGATTGTTCTGCACTGCCTCAACGTGTTACATAAAGTTCGATATCTCTAGGTCTAGTGGTAATCTTGTGGCCTATAACCTGAGTTAAATCTTGGGAGTACAGCGTAGGGAAAAGTTGTAATAGCCCAAGTTTGTAATATATGTAATTACTACTTAAGAGCATAAGTATGCATGAATCTTTTGCATTCTTATTGTGTTTTGGAGACAAGAGGGGATAAAAACCCTAATCTCTGAATTGTTTTCTTCCTGATCTCTATCTCATTTCAAAAGGTTTTGATTTGCTAAAATGGACCCACATGTGGACCCTACTGTTTATATGCCCAAAAGGTTTACAAAAGGATTCTAAAACTTTGCCTCATTCAAAGTTGCTCAAAATATTTTGATTTGAGTAAATATAAGGAGGGTTTGGGGAGAAAATAATTAGAAAAGGTTTTTCTAGAAAATAATGTGAGCAAAGAGGTAAAAGGCTGCAGCCTAGCAACCAACCCGCCTTCCTTTCTCTTTTCGTGGCCCAGCCGGCCCAACACCATGGCCCGTTACCGCTTAAACAATTGTTCACGTCGTTGTCTTTGTCGACGACGGGGAAGCAGCTCCGTGGCTTCGCCCTCGCCGTTGGCCGCCGCGCGCGCGCCAAGATTCCAGCCCCATCGTCTATAAAGCTCGTCGACCACAGACGAGAACCCCCATGCGCCACTTCCCCCTCCCCCTTATCCTCTCCTACCATGGTCGGCGAGATCTAGCTCATTGTTGTCGACGCCCTCGCCGTCTCTGGTCGCCCAGAGCTCTGCTGAGACCCTGCCGTGACTGCCTTCATCTCGTCATTCTCCCCATCTAGTTCACGCAGCTCGGTGCGTCTCCGATTGCTAGAATCGAGAATTTCCTCCGCCACCAGACGCCACCGCTTGCGTTGATTTAAGCCTCGCATCGCCTTGACGCCAAGCTCCACACGCTCTTGGTGAGCTTCTTGTCCGTGCAGTACCCTAAGTTTCGCCGCTCGCTCGCTGTAGCACCGCCGCACCGTGAATATGATCCCGCCGCCGCCGTAGCTCATCGGAGAAGGAGCTCTGACAACCATAGAGGGGCGGCACCACCTCTGTGTGGTTCGCCTCGCCGAGCCCTTTTCAACGAGCCCAACCGTGCTAGCTGGGGTTCGCCGGATGGCCACCAGCGACCGCTACCCGGCGGTGCCGCCGTGTCCCGTCTGTGACATGGCCATGATGTGGCCCCGGCCCTCCCATCAGCCTCAGGGGCTAGCTGCCTCTGCGGTGAAGAAAGATAGGGTTAGGGTTAGATGACGTCAAGCTGACATCATATTTATTTTATTAGTTTCAGATTTTTTTTTTAAAAGGCAGATTTTGATATAATGTTATAAAATTCATATAATAAGAAAAATATGAATAATCTATCAAAATGATCAGAAAAATGAGATCTACACTTTAAACATATAATCATGCATTGTTGAGTAATAAAAACCCTAGGTAGTTTAGAGGAACATCAAATCCCCCTAATTGCGTATGCGATCGATGGAATGCCAAACCCTCGGCACTCCGAACCCATTTAAATTGATGCAAATCCTAGGGTTGCCATGATAACTTTAATATGATATCATTCATGTGCTTGCGCATTGCAGGGTTCGAGATGTTGATTGTTTCCTTTCTTTTCGGTATTGCTTCTTCGCGATAGGATCCAATCAGGAGACCGAAGCCAACGACACCGAAGATCCACATATGTCTACTGAAGGACAAGGCAAGCATAGCCTCTCATTCTGAACCTATGTTTTACAAAGTATCTACTTTCTTGATATGTTGTATACGGTTCCAACATGGTCTTTTGTGAGTAGCTAGAGTTACCTATCTACTGCATAGTTTCCCTGTTGTAGCCTTATATACCTGATCCATAGCTCCTAGCATACCTAGGTATGGCATGTGAGTGTTGCTAGAGCTTCTTCAACGTAAAGCTTAGCCATGCTTAGTAGTTACGCCTCATCCATTCCGATCATGATGAATCGGAGATGCCAAAGAATCTAGAAAGGTAGGAGATGGAGACATGCTCGGAGGTGACAGATAAACATCCTAAGGCTTGTATGGGAGGCCATGTTGGGTGTGGTTTTTGTAGTCCCATGCTCGCCACCACTAGGAACCGAGTTCTTGCCTTGGGAACCGAGACGAGCATACAGCCACACGGGGCCCGGAAAACCCCTCGACTAACTAACTTTCCTAGTAGATTCCATGAGTCACATAGTTCGGGTTTTCCATTTGGCATACGCATTGAAAATGCTTTCGAAAGAGGAGGTGAAGGAGGTGCATCATAACAGGTAGGTAAGCGTGGCCGGGGTTGCTTGGGTGGATGGAGCCCCTAGTAAACCAACTCCGACTCACATCTCTAGGGACCGGGTTCGGGACTTGACCCATTACGGCGGAACTCTCCTTAGGGCATGACTCATGGTCTCGGTGGTAGCAAGGTAAAGGTCGTGGTCAACCACCCTCTACTGCCCCTCCAAGGAAGAGGGCTAATAATATTTGGCATTAAGAGTCGGTTGGTACGTGTGGGTAAAGTTGTACACCCCTGTAGGGTTAAATCTTTTCGAAAAGCCGTGTTCACGGTTACAAACGCTTGGTGACCGAATTCTAAGATCATAGATAACATTAACTAAAAGTAAAACTTTTTAATCCACGTGTTCTTAAGGATGCTTCCTTGGGGGTTCGAGAGGGTGATCCAAGATGAGGAGTTCAGATGTACTCGGTTAACAAGTTTAGATGTTCAAGATGAAGTTGTCACTCTCTTAGCCTATTTTTAAAAGTATTCTGTGTAGACGAGCCTCTACTGTCTCTTGTTTACTAACAAAGTTGGCGTTATGCAAAGAAAATTCGGAGAAAGATTTTCTAGCCAGAGCATGTAGATTCTAGGTTATTTAAGTCTTACGGAGTACATTCTCATACTCAACCTTGCGCTATCGTTGTTTTTCTTCAGATGATCTAATCGCAACTGAAGGTGGCTTCTACGTTGACATTAATGAGTAGTTGGAGGTCCCAGGTAGTAGCCTGAGGACTATGGGATGGGCGTCCCAAGTTTGTTGTGTAGAACGACATAATTTGCTTTCGCTATTTGGTGTAATGATGGGTCCATGACCCCTGGTTTGTAATAATCTGATATCGTACTTTGTTAAGAGTTTAAACATATGTTGTTGTAACCCTGTGTTCTGTAATGTTTCCGAATTATATACTGTGAGTCTCTGAGGTTGGAGTTAAGTTTATCTCAGAGGTTACTCCGAGGTTTGTTTAACCCTAATCACGGGGGTGTTACAAAAGTTTTGTTGATCTTTGCGTGGCCCAACACAAGCACTTGCTGGAGCACAATAGAGAAGCTACCAGATGAGTGGAGGCATGGGCCATGGAGCAATCCGTCTTCGACCTCCACTTTGCCCACACCCAAACCCTCAAAAGTTCAGCTCTACACGAATTCATTGCCGAGTGGATCCCGGCACTAGAAGAATAGGAGGAGCCCTCGTCCTCACTGCCAGGGAACATCGACGAGTGTGACTGGATCATGTACTTTGACGGTTCATACTCCCTCGGTGGCTCTGGCGCTGGCGTGCTCCTCATGTCACCAACAGGGGACCAACTGAAGTACGTGGTCCAAATGCTCTACGACGGAGAGCATTCGACCAACAACCCTGCTGAATGGGAGGGTATGCTTGTCGGCCTCCAGATCACAAAGGATCTAGGATCAAGCGCTTGATCGTTGATGGGGACCCTCAATTTGTTGTTAACAAGATCAACAAAGGTTACGACTCCCCGAGGATGGCCCCTTATGTGGAAGAAGTCAGAAAACTAGAGAGACACTTCGATGGACTCCAAATGGAGCACATCCTGTGTGGCTCCAACACCGTCGATGACGATCTCTCAAATATAGCGTCTTCTAGGGGGTGCGTAACCCTAGAAGTCATGGTGGAGCGGCTAATCAAATCCTCCATCAAGGTACCCGAGAGGAAGTTAGCAAAGAACCCCAAGGTGAGTCCTCGACCACACCCATCGTATGTCAAGCGATGGTTGCGGAGCTATGTGCCCCCGGGGACAGACACAAGCAACCATCAAACTAGAAAAGAACCCTTAGGCGAGCCCCATGCCACAACCATCGTATGACAATAGGTGGTTGCGGAGTTGTGTGCCCCCGGGCACAAAGACACAAGAACCCAACAAAACAGAAAAGAACTCCAGGGTAGGCCCTCGGCCATACCCATCGTTCGTGAAGCGATGGCTACGAAGTTGTGTGCCCCCAGGGACAAAGACACAAGAACCCTACAAACTAGTGAAGAACCCCTGGGTGAGGCCTTGTCCACACCATCGTATTGGAAGCTATGGTTGTGGAGTTGTGTGCCCCCGGGGATGAAGACACGGGAACCAATCGAGCATGCCAAGAAACCCGCGTGAGCCCTCGGCCACATCCATCATATGTGAAGCGATGGTTACGGAGCTATGTGCCCTCAGGAAAGAAAACACGGGACCCAAGTAAGCCTGCAAAGAATTTTAGGGTGAGCCCTAGGCCACACCCCTCGTATGGAAAGCGATGGGTGTAGAGTTCTGTGCCCCCGGGGACAAAGACACAGGAATCCTTCATGGGTCACGGGACTGCAGGCTCCAAACCAGGCATCCCACTAGCCATAGAGTCTGGAAGCCCGAGGAGTTTCCCCCTATAGATTCTCAATTATGTTTCCTGGCGCAAGAGGCCGGTGACCACCCGAAGAAAGAATTCGACAGTTTTCCAACGATGCCTGACCAGAGCGCACAATGCACTAGGATATGCTGCACACTGGACCTACAGTTGGACAAAGACCATGCCCCGCTCTCTAGAATCACTCAAACGATGTGTCTCTTTCATGAATACTGCACCTTGCTACGTGGCTGAGCCAAGACTCTGTTGGGGTGCCTTCTTGAACCTGGCGGCACCCCCGCCAACATTGCTGGCTCGGATAGACCGCCCAGGGATAGAAACCAAGCTGAGATGATGAGTCATGTGCCTGTCTGCTATGGGTGGTTAGCGACACCTGACATAAAGGCAAGTTTCATAGGCCATTTTGTGGGTCGGAGACCACCACGTGGCCAAGCCCACATCGCTATATGTAACCCGACCCCTATGGTGTCCCCTTGCCAATAAAAAAGGAGGCCTAGGTCGAGCTGGGGAGGGGGAGAGAAAAGAGAGAGGAAAAGCTAGAGAACCTTCCTAAGGAAGGAACCAGTGTAACCTTCAG
The DNA here is from genome assembly GCA_910589775.1 of Avena eriantha. Taxonomy (NCBI): domain Eukaryota; kingdom Viridiplantae; phylum Streptophyta; class Magnoliopsida; order Poales; family Poaceae; genus Avena; species Avena eriantha. The sequence goes on along the minus strand of OU342742.1, from coordinate 435,216,601 downwards.
ATCATCAGATAATGTCTAGTTGCAAGACGTAGGGATACGGTCACTATGGACCTGAACCTGGTTAATAAACATTGTGTTTCTCCCTGTGATTGTGCTAGTTTAGCTGGGAAAACGTTGCACCATGGCCGAACAATGAAGGGGGTCTCATACACCTCGATGTCGAAAATCAAGACACGACATATGGCGTGCCATGTAGGGGCGCACTTCTACAAGCAACCTTCACTGGTGGCCCATCACTCCCTTCACGCATGGCGGTGTGGAGCCAGAGAAGGCGTCGACAACAGACGATTGGTGCGGCTGAGCGGGAAAGGGGGATTGCACATATCCTCAACCGAACCAGGCGCAGTGGGACCTGCCTAGAATTCTTTGTAACCCCCTACGGTGGGGCGGAACCAGATGGTTTAGCAGAAGCCATGGGATGCGGGGCGGGTGACGCTGCCAGTGAGCTACTGCCACCACCGGCGGATGTTTTCGGACCGAGGGTTGCACTAGCGGCGGCTGATGTCCTCCTCTGATTCCTGTCCGAGCTTATCAGAAATAGCCCTAGGGTAGGAGGATATAATTTTGTGGCCCGAAATTTGATGCACCAATGCATAGCGATACCCAAGTTGCTTGTAATTAGACGGGTTACCCACAGTTGGCGTGCCAATTGCTTAGATGGTATTTTTCAGCACGAATTCAACATAATATTTGAATATCAAATATCGGGCTAACAACCGTCAAGTTGGTTCCCCCTGTCAGTTTTGGTCGTTATGTCGTTGTCCCCGTGATGTCCTGCAATATGTCATCGTGATGAAGTCCCGGACGATGGTGTTTGTTTGCACAAATTATCCGGATATTATTGCATGGCCCGATGAGAGCACCCCAATGGGGAAATTTAATGAATCATTTGGAGAAGGAATTTATTCACCACCACCCAATGTGCTTGTGAACTGCATGACGCCATTCCAATGGGAAGTATATGCAATACTTGAGAATGGAGACATGATGTCGACCAACATCCATTTAGAGCAGCGCGCGAGAACTGTCACGATGGCCAAAATAACTGTAGCCCCAATCTTTGAACAGATACGTGTAACCTACAATTTTACCTAGTGGAGTCAGATGGTGATCTGCTTCTTGTGTTGAACGGGGATTTTGCCGAAGGTTAACCAGTGTTGTACCATGTGGACATGGAGAATCGCTCTCTCAAGGCCGTCGGTGACATTGAAAGTTGTTCCCTCTTCATTGGTTTCCATCGGTCTATCTCCATCGACACCAGGTTGCACCCCACAGTCAAACCTGGCTGCATATACTACACGAATTATATCAGGTTGTACAATCATGATGTTCAATTCTGGGAAGAGGAACCAACAATGGTTATTCATGGCTTCGGTCATCATGATCTGGAACATATGCCGAGGCCTTACCCTCTATATGAGATACTGGTACCATACTAAAGACAGAGAGGTTTCTCTGAATATGTGATGCAGCACTTGGGTGCCAACAACGACAAAATATATAGGGCACAATAAATCCTATATTCATCTTAGGTTATTTGATAGCTTGTTCAGGTCTATGTGACACCCCCGGGATTAGGGTTAAACAAATCTAGACCTTAGCCTGACATAAGATTAACCTAGAGCTCGAGGATATCCAGTGAAGAATCGGTAACACAACAGTAACCCTGTGACACAAAAATTATTACAGCAAGCTCATAACTGAGCGAAGAACTAAAATATTACAAGCAGAGGTCACTGGACACAAACATCAAACAACAGAAGGCAAATTATGCTATTAAGTATAGCAAACTTAACAAATGGCCTAAGAGGCCTGAAGCATAACGATGATGTCCCAGCCCTTAGATTCTAGGCTGCCGGCCGGGAACCCCAAGCTACTGATTGGTGTCGATGTCGTACCAAACTTGTCTTCAGGTGAACACTTATTCTTCTACAAAAGTATCAACAAAGCAAGGGTGAGTATAGGTTGTACTCCGCAAGACTTATGGCTGGTGGGGTTATTATGCATAAAGCCATCTTTGTTTACAAAACAAGAGGGAGGAGAAGCTCATCTAATCAGAATATTTTAAAAGGGGATAAGAGATCAGCATCTCCAAAGAATTGATCATCATCTTTTGATATCCACCAAAGAAATCCTCATCTCACAACTAGGATCACCCCCTCGTACCCATGAGGAAGCATCCTTAAGCACATGTTGAACTACCAAGTTTTAAAATTAGGTTATAGTTCTCTATGATCTTAGAATTCGGTCACCAAGCGTTCATAACCGTGAACACGGCTTTTTGAAAAGATTTAACCCTGCAGGGGTGTACAACTTTACTCACACGTACCAACCGACTCTTAATGCCACATGATTAGCCCTCTTCCTTGGAAGACCGGCAGAGGGTGGTTGGCCACGACCTTTACATTTATTTCACCGAGACAATGAGACACGCCCTAAGGATGGTTCCGCCGTAACGGGTCAAATCCCGAAGCCGGTCCCTAGAGATGTGTGTCGAGGTTGGTTTACCAGGGGCGCCATCTACCCCAAGCAACCCCGGCCATGCTTACCTACCTGTTATGAATGCACCTCCTTCTCCTCCGCTTTCGAAAATGTTTTCAATGCATATGCAAAATAGAAAGCCCAAACTATGTGACCCATGGAATCTACTAGGCAAGTTAATCAGCGGAGGGGTTCCCAAGCCCCGTGTGGCTGTACGCTCGTCTTGGTCCAAAGACAACAACTCGGTTCCTAGTGGTGGTGAGCATGGGACTAGAAAAACCACATCCCACCGTGGCCTCCCATACAAGCCTTAGCATGTTTAACCTTTACCATTCATCTTACCTCATCAGTATACCTCGTTCTCCTGTCATACGAGATTCTCTACATTTGGTACATCATCTAGATGAACCGTCACTGACAGCTAAGCAGGGTTAAGCAGGACACAGATATAAGCTCTAGCAGTGCACACAAGCCAAACCTAGTTATGCTAGGAGTAGTGGATCAGGTAATATAAGCTCAAGGGAGTAATGCAACGCATAGGATACTCTATCTATCGATAAAAGACCACAGTAGAATCGTATGCATCATGGCAAGAATGAAATATTTTTGAAAGCATAGGATTGTATTATGGTGGGGTTTTGCTTGCCTTGTTTGTTGATACCCATATATAGATCTTCAGGATCATTGTACTTGACTTGATTATAGTTGGTCAAGTATTGTTCGTCGATCTTCGATGGTGTTTATCTCGGTCTTCAATCTCGATCTCGATATCGTATTCTACTGGAAAGAACCAAACACTTGAAAGAAAGGGGAACAACAATCAACACATGGCATCGATGCAATGCTCAAGCAAGGATGATGATATGACAAGTTAATTTATATTGAAATGAAACCCTAAATCATGCGTGGCAATTTAAGCGGGATCCGAGGGGTCCAAACCCTAAAACAGGACCCGGGATCACCTGCGGGGGTTCATTTAGTTCTCTAATTAAACTTGTCTTGAAAGTTGTTGAACAATGCATGATATTGATGCTAAAGTGTAGATCTCATTTTTCTGGACATTTTGATATATTACACATATTTTTCTGAGTTATAATTAAATAGGTATTGAATTAACCATATTAATGCATTTTCTATAATTAAAATAAGGCAGGCTAGAACACTTTTTGTACTAAGGCTCCAGCTAGCTGAAGAGGCTGATAGAGGGGCCCCAGGCAACCTCAGCTGCCATACAGGCAGGAATGGACCCACCACGGTTTGACCCTGCTGACCGCGCCCTGCTAACGTCATGATGACATCAGCCGAACGTCATCAACGGGAAACCTCCCAGGTGGTCGATGGGGAGGGCGACTGGGGGCATACGAGGCTGCACTACGGGGGCTGTTCGACCAAGCGTGGCAAGGCGGACCAGAAATTGGCGGCACCACTAAGAAACGGCCACCAGGGATGGCTGGCAGCGAGCTTGCACAACGGAGGAAGGCGGTGCACGACGCAGACTCAAAGCAAGGCGAGAGGGAGACGTAGGGGTAGTCCTTGAGGACCGAAACCTCACCAGGAGCACGGATCTGGCGACGACGAGCTCGGTGGGGGCCAGACGACGGCGAATTGATGTTTGCCGGACTCCGGGAAGACGAGAGCGTCGGGCTTGATTCCGGTCATACGGGGGCGTCCTAGCTTTCTTGCGTCACTAGATGGTAAGATGGACTTGTGGAGAAGCTCAAAAGCCACTCAGAGGTGAGTGGGGCATTGGCTATCGGCAACGGAGCTCAGTGTCCGAGAGCTAGGGTTTCGGTCGTTTGGGGAAAATAGGAGAGAGCATGAGAACAAGAGAGAAGGGTATGGGGAGAGAGCATGAGAACAAGAGAGAAGGGTATGGGTATGAGCATGAGACTCGGCTCCAAGGCAGCGGCGGGCATCACAGCTCGAAGAGAATCAATGGCGAGCGCACACACGCACTAGCTTGCCTACCGGTCGCCAAGAAGAAGAAAAGGGAAGCACGCGAGGAGGTATGGGCCGGCTTGGTTTGGGCTGGGTCGAAGTTGGGCCGCGGAAAACCTTACGTGGCTGATGCTACTATACACACGGCGCGACAGAGAGGAGAGGGAAAGAGTTGGGCCGGCCTGAGAGGAGGTCTGGCTCATTTTTTTGTGTGTGAACAAAACACTTTTTCTCTTTTGTATTTCATTTCCAAATCTATTTTGATACATTTCAAAATACTAGAACTTTGTAAAACTATGGAAAATTATTGTGGGGCCCTATTAGTCCATTGGGCTCCACACTTTTTGAACCTTTTCAAATATGAAACCATTTGAGAGGATTTCAAAGAGAGGGAAGGATTAGGGTTTGTTTTACTTCTTCAATGCATATTTTAAAATATGATGCTCATGCAATGCACATTAAACCCTAACTAGACATTAGCTAAAACTGGGGCGTTACGGTCTATTCGAAGTAGAAACTTGTATTGTGTTTATATTATTTTAGCAGTATGTGTATTACCTTTCAGATAAAATTGTAATGTATTTCTTTTTAGTACTTTCAGAATTCAATGTATTTATTTTTAGTAGCTTTCAGAATTCTCTGTGGTAGCTTTGAAAAATGAACACATGCACTGACACTCCATGTGTCAAACCATGGTCAGGAAGCCCAAAAAATCCCTGGAATGCATCTGTCACATGTAATGGAGCACAATTGTGACATAAGTTGCATCACCACACCCACTTGATTGTGTGTGGTAATGTGGATCATGGTGGTTTTGGAAAGTAACACATGCAGTGACACTCCATGTGTGAAATCATGGTGAGGAAGCCCAAAGATCCCATGGAATGCATCTGCCACATGTAATGGAGCACAAGTGTGACATAAGTTGCATCAGCAAACCCACTTGAGTGTGTGTGATCATGTGATCATGGTGGTTTTGGAAAGGAACACATGCAGTGACACTCCATGTGTCAAACCATGGTCAGGAAGCCCAAGAAGGCCCTGGAATGCAACTTCCACATGTAATGGAGCACAAGTGAGACATAAGTTGCATAACCACACCCACTTGAGTGTGTGTAGTCATGTGGATCATGGTGGTTTTGGAAAGTAACACATGCAGTGACACTCGATTTGTGAAACCTTGGTCAGGAAGCCCAAAAATCCCCTGGAATGCATCTGCCACATGTAACGGAGCACAAGTGTGACATAAGTTGCATCACCACACCCACTTGCGTGTGTGTGGTCATGTGGATCATGGTGGTTTTGGAAAGGAACACATGTAGTGACATTCTATGTGTCAAACCATGGCCAGGAAGCCTAAGAAGGCTCTGTAATGCAACTTCCACATGTAATGGAGCACAAGTGTGACATAAGTGGCATCACCACAGCCACATTAGTGTGTGTGGTAATGTGGATCATGGTGGTTTTGGAAAGTAACATGTACAATGACATTCCATGTGTTAAACCTTGGTCAGGAAGCCCAAAAAACCCCTGGAATGCATCTTCCACATCTAATGGAGCACAAGTGTGAGATAAGTTGTGTCACCACACCCACTTGAGTGTGTGTGTGGCCATGTGGATCTTGGTGGTTTTGGAAAGGAACACATGAAGTGACACTCCATGTGTCAAACCATGGTCAGGATGCCCAAGATGGCATTGAAATGTAACTTCCACATGTAATGGAGCACAAGTGTGAAATAAGTGGCATCACCACACCCACTTGAGTTTGTGTGGTAATGTGAATAATGGTGGTTTTGGAAAGTATCACATGCAGTGACACTCCATTTGTGAAACCTAGGCCAGGAAGCCCAAAAATCCCCTGGAATGCATCTGTCACATGTAATGGAGCACAAGTGTGACATAAGTTGCATCACCACACCCACTTGAGTGTGTGTGGTCATGTGGATCATGGTGTGTTTGGAAAGGAACACATGAAGTGACACTCCATGTATCAAACCATGGTGAGGAAGCCCAAGAAGGCCCTGGAATGCAACTTCCACATGTAATGGAGCACAAGTGTGACATAAGTTGCATAACCACACCCACGTGAGTGTGTGTAGTCATGTGGATCATGTTTTTTTGGAAAAGGAACACATGTAGTGACACTCCATGAGTCAAAACATGGTCAGGAAGCCCAAGAACACTTAGGAAACCAGCTTCCCAGATGTAATGGATCACAAGTGTGGCATAAGTTGCATTACCCACCCAACTTTAGTGTGTGTGGTCATGTGGATCTTGGTGGTTTTGGAAAGGAAGACATGCAATGATACTCTATGTGTTAAACCATGGTCAGGAAGGCTAGGTACACTTAGGAAACCAACTTTCACATTTAATGGAGCACAAGTGTGACATAAGTTGCATCATCATGGCCACTTGAGTGTGTGTTGTCATGTGGATAATGGTTGTTTGGAAAGGAACACATGCAGTGACACTCCCTATGTCAAACCATGGTTAGGAACCTCAAAAAGGCACTCGATTCAGGAGGGGATGGAATTAGGGAGGGGAGAAGTTGTTCGAGTAGGGACCGAGGCACCGTTGCGGCCAGTATCATCCCAATGGAAGACAAGGAAGGGGGTGCCATTATTAGTGAGGGTGGGAAAAGGAACCATCGAATTGTAGTGAAAAAATAAATCTTAAGAGAGCAAATGTAGGGTCCCACCTGTTAGCGAGTGAAAACGTGACTACGTTTGACTTAGATCGTGCATGGAAGACCTCGATTCCACTACATGCAAGTGGCACAGAACCGATTTCAGGCAATGCTAGTGTCGCCATGTAAAACCGATGTTTCCTTCCACCTCCACCCTACTACGAATGGCCGTGCACCATTCCAGACATTATGAAGGACGGTTGCAATCTTGCAGTAAGTAGTTTCACTTCTCCATCTCCTTTCCTCCTCCATGGCCTCATCGTCTTCCTTCTCCATGGCCTCATCCATTTCCTCTGCCACGGCAGCACCCACTTCCTCCGTGTCCTTTCCCTCTTGTATGTAGTCATGGACTGGCGCGATGTCCGAAACAATGGCATGCAAGGGACTGCATACTACGACATAGACGTCCATGTCGGGAAGAAGATCAATGTCGTCTACACCACCGACCCTGAGACGGTGAAGCGCACTCTAACCAATTATGTCGGGGGGGTGCCCCCTCGGGTAAGCCAAGCTAGGCTCAACTCGCCGGCTCTAGGGAAATCTCGCCGGATGGCCACAATACAAAGAACCCTAGCCGGGTGATATGCTTCACCCGTTCCACATCAAGGTTCCCGGCTGGCCCATCTAGCCGCAGGCTAGGATAGCCGACTGGGTGGCCACCTCTACCCGGTCGCCTCGGATCCGTTGGCCAAAGGTATGGGAGGGGATGACGCTCCTTGCTGAGCGCACCCTTGACTGGGCAAGCTGGCATGCCACCCTTCCGGCACTACTAGACAAGGGCGCCAAAGCGCTGAGGATGGGAGATGGCGAGTAAAGCTCCGGCTGATAGATAAAGCACCAAGATCATGGATAAAGCATCGGGTGACGCCCAAAGCGGAGGCACTGAGATGCTGTGGCGCTGTCCCCACCTATACTGGAGCTTGACTGGGTCCTGCACCATCGGCTCGACCTGGTCAGTTGACCCGCTTTGTAAACCGAAAGCCCAAAACAGTAAACCCTAGACCCCACATTGTAACCTACGCTTCTACCAGTATATAAGGAGGGGTAGTGCCAGGTTTCTAGGGAGGAGATTACGAGTTGCAAGTTAGCCAGGATCACCAGTCAAGTAGTTCATTTTCGTTTAGCTCCCAATAGCAGCTAGGGAACAGCTCAAGGAGGAATTGTATTGACCATCTACTCCCATATAGTAGATCCTTTGCAGGAGTAGGAGTGTTACCTCGACAAGAGGACTCCAAACCTAGGTACATCGCTATGTCTACAATATTTGTGCCCAACCCGTTGCGAGTAGCCACCGATAGCATCCTGATTGTCCCCTCTCATGCCATCCCCGATGGCACTGCCGTGTTCCACACCACGACAGTTGGCGCCCACCGTGGGGCACAATGGTTCGGCTGGGATCATCTTTCGCATGGGACTTTCGCTCGTTGCCGGTGAGCGAGTCGCCTCTAGCCTCATCCTCACCTTCGGCTCCTTCGACTACGTCCTCGACAACACATCCTGCTTCAACAGGGAGACTTTCCCAAGAGATGGCTCTGTCGTGCACTTCGGCAAGCATCGCTTCTACGTCACGACTATCTCCAAGGAGTTCCCTCGCAAGGTCATCACCGTCTCCGGTGCGCCTCCAGGCTTCACGCCTCGCTCCTCGCCAGCGGCAGTGTTGAGGTCATGATGGCCGGCGCAGGCGATGGACGTCGCCTACCTCTAGAGCGCGACGCGTGCGCTAAAGACACCGCTCCGCGCGAGAAAGCCGCGGACCCCTTGGTGGACTCCATCCAGAACCTTCGCATCCCCATCGCTCTCGAGCTGGACATGGCCACTACAGCAACCACACTGGAGACCACGCGCCAGAACCTCCTGGAGGAAGCCAGCAAGTTAGCCGCCCGCCAACAATGCCATGATGCCATCATGTGCGAGTACAACACCGCGCACGGCTTCTCCTGCTTAGCTGGTGCCAACAGGTAGGCGCTAACCTAGGGCTACAACTTAGGTTCGAAGCTAGATCGGGCTGCTGACTCGCGCATCACTGTGGCACAGTCGGTCTACAGTACCCCGACCAAGAACATGAGGGTCACGGAAGCTGCCGTCGCAGAGCATAGCCACCTGGAGGGCGATGAGGTACACCGCCAACATGCATGCGTCTAGCTCCTTGTGGCTACAGCCAACAGGCAACAGGCCAACACAGGTGCAAGCCTTGGCGGCAATAGTAAGAACCAGCAACCTCGCCGGGTGGGCAATCCGGCCACAGGTGGGAGCAAGGCCTCCTCTCTGAACGTTACAAGGCAGGACAATTAACCCTGTGGCGGATCGGCCAGCCGTGGGCAGAACCCACGCAAAGCCATTAGCAGAAACTGCAATCCGGCTGACGAAGCCGGGAGAACCAACGCATCGCCCAACTCTCGCCTTTCAGGACAGCTTGGCCCGCTCGAGCCGGAGGAACCGCGAGACACACGTGCACGCATCGACCTCCTAGTTCAGTCACACGCACTAGAGGTGGAAAGTCCAGCTGGCCAAAGATATTTCAGACCATGCATCCGGAATGAACCATTTCCAAAGGGATTTTCGCTCCCAAGGGACACACCAAAGTACAACGGGACGGTGAAGCCGGAGGACTGGCTGGTGGATTACACCACCACGGTGGGCATTGCAAACGGCAACCGCGGGGTGTCCATGCGCTATGTCCCCCTCATGCTCCTCGACTTAGCCAGGACATGGCTCAACAGTGTTCCCGACAACAGCATCAACGCTTGGATCGATTCGAGGAGGCGTTCGTCGGCAACTTCATTGGCACCTACAAGCGTCCGGGTCGCCCTGAAGAACTCGCCCTCATCGTCTAGGGTAAGGATGAAACCGACCGCTCCTACATCACCCGGTGGACGAGCATGCACGACTCCTGCGAGGGGGTGTGCGAGCATCAAGCAGTCGATTTCTTGATCAGCAGTTGTAGGGATGACACCATGTTGAAACACAAGCTTCACCGGGTGGAGCGCACTACCATGGCTAAAACCATGGACATTGCGGACAAGTACGCCACCACAAAAGCGGCAATGAAAAGATCTGTCTGGCTGGATGACTAGGGACAGATCATCGTGGAGGTCACTAGAGACTGGTGCCAGCCGAAAGGGAGTAATCACGACTCTAGGCGGCATGACAAACACCATGGCAAGAGGAAGGACGACCGGCCGGATAACCAATATGGTTCCAGGCAAGTGGCAGCCGTCCAAGAGGACCCGGCTGTAGGCGGAAGCTGGAGACGGAAGCCCGACGACCGGCCACCACGGCCCAAGTACACAATCGAGTCAATGCTTGATGGCCCATGCAAGTTCCATAGTGGTGGCAACAAGCCGGCTACACATACAACCCGCCAGTGCACCTGGACAAAGACGATGGCCGAGCTTTGTGGTTCACCACCGCCACCCCCTCCACCGCTAGCCGGTGGGTAGCAATACAACCTCGAGTGCAAAACCACCAAGATGAAGATGGCGGAGACTATTGATGAGTGCATATCTACATCGTGTTTTATATTATTATTTTGCATTGTAGATGTAAGATCTTGGTATTTTACGGTGCTCACGTGCACATTTTATGTCTGTTTTCACCAGGATTAGGACAGATGATGGATCCAATGGACACAATTCTTGGAGAAGTTGTATTGGGGAGAAAAGGAGTTAAAAACAACATAAATCGCTTATTTGGGAAATATCAATAATACTAGAACACCTGAAGGAGCCGAGGCACACAGACGGTTCAATGACCAACTATATGATCAGAATACTTTTTCTGGTCGTATAGTTCCAGTCGTATAGTTGGCGCCGCCTCCGCCTCTTCAAATAGTTTCACCCCATGCAACTGGATCAGGGAGATGACATACATAACAACTAGAAATCTTGAAAACCTCACCTCTGGAAGGCATATGGAGGGGGAACTTGCCCAAGGGATCCATCTTCGCCCTACGCAGATCTGGGAGGCCAAGGCATCAATCTCCATCTTCATCAACTGCTTCACCATCACCATCTCCATCCATCCCATCTCATCCATCTAGATATTGTTGTAATTTCCGTACTCGTTGTGGATTTATACAAGTACCATTCATCTATGATTGTTTCCGTCACCATTGTCATGATGTTAATTGCCTCCATGTCTGAGTAGATCTCTTGTTCTTGGGGAGATGGATAAACCCTAGCATATGATTGAGATGAGATAGGGATTATTATGTTATACATCATTATGTGTATGTGTTAATTGTCTTCATCTTGATGTTGGGAGTTGTGCGCCTCCTTAATATTTGCCTCCTACGGGGACTCGATGAAGGGGATTACTTGTTGGTAGACGGAGGGATGATAGCACTTAATGTGACTATAAAATTGTTGTCATTCTTTACGTACTAACTTGGGGAATTAAGGAGAACTCATTAAGCCATGTCCATGCCATGGGAGAAATCCCTTACTAGCGGGATAATACGATTGATGTCGTTTATTTGTCAGCAGTGGTTATGAAGGATGACGTGAGCAGCGGTTGTTGCCTATTTATCCATATATGGAGCTCCTCCCACATACATACATATCATGAGAATATTCGTTAGAATAATCTTGATTGCTTAGTCTAAATTGCTAGTGGTATATCCACCACTCCCTGAGAACGCATTTTTCTCTATTGCAGTTCTAAGTTCTTTTACACACGCGATTCTTACTTTCTGCATTAAGCTTTACTTTACTGTAAATTGCATTGTTCAGCCAAAAACCCAAAAACATCTCTACTATTCTTGCATCTTAAATTTATTCCTCAAGTACTTCGTTTAGTTTTAGTTAAAAGCATTTTAGTAATTTTCCTACTGCTCCTTGTGGGATCGATATCTTTATATCGAAACTAACTACAAATGATCTGTGCAATTGCAGTCATCAACTATCCTCGCCGGGTAGGGAACTACCACATCTTCACCACCGAGCCGAAAACCAAGCAAGAAGCGATTGTTGTGCAATATCCGAGAAACCCTCCCTAACAAGAGTCAAACAATCGCAGGGAATAAGACAAAGAGAAACGTCAGGAGGAGGACCGTCAAAGGATGCCACCTCCAAGACATGCAAGTTATCCAGCTAAACCCCACCGTAGAGTGACGGGCGAAGGAACAACGAACACTGTTCTGAGTCAAGTTGGCAGGGGGTTCGTCATAATGAAGACCTTCCTCGGAATCTGAATAATGATGCTCCGGATGGAGGCCGACGATCAGCTGGAAACAATCCACCTGAACCACCCTCTCCACCAAGCAGCCACCACAATGGCTCTAAAGGAGGGCATCATGGCGGAGGAGGTGGTGGTAGAAGCAGAAGTCCGGCTCCAAGGCACCGCAGCCACAGCGAAAAACCAAGACGGCGTTTACTGTCACCAAGTGATGCAAGACACCGGATCAACTCTAACATAGAGGCGTGGCTCTACGAGTTGGATAACATCTACATAGGACCTAAATGCTTTGGACCGCGTATTCGACAAACAAACTTCCCAGAAGGATTTGCTATCTCAAGACACATCCAACCCTATGACAGTGTGGCTCGGCCAGATACTTGGCTCCAGGATTTTTTCCAGCCTTGCTGAATCGCCAAAGGCGGAAATAGCTTGGTCGTGATCTAGTATCTCCCATTTATGTTGTGGAAGATGGCACGATCATGGCTTCATGAACTTCCGGAGAATACCATCCACAACTGGTATGACATGCAAAGCGCGTTCTTTGGGAATTTCGAAGGCACATATTGGAGGCCCTATACGGTACGAGACCTACAGCAGTGCACCCAGAAAGCTGGAGAAACTTGCCGAGATTACCTCAGACGATGGATCGACACCAAGAACTCCTGTGAAGGAGTAAGTGATCAAACTACAATTGAAACTTTCATTGCAGGACTCCCAATTGGTTTACTACGTCACCACTTGAAGTGTGACAAGGTCACTGATTTGGGAGAGATGATAGAAGCAGCGAGCAGGTATGTAGACGCTGATGACGATGCAGAGGATTACTGAACACCCTAGCTGTGCCACAGTCGGCAAACCAACCAAAGAAACAAGCTCAGAAGCGTCAGAATACCTTGGAAGAAAAACTCAACATGGAAACACCAGTGGTCACTGCTACTTTCGGGTCTAGAGGACGAGGAGGGCACAACGGTGGCCGCGGTCGCGGTCGTGGGACATCAAGAGTCCAGGATAGAGAAGACCAGCAACCTGGCAAAATCTATTCCTAGGCCGACATTGCCAACAACCTGTGTGTGCATCACTTGGATGCCAACGGGGGATCGTCTCACACAAACGCCGAGTGTCGTTTCAACGACGACATCAAGAAAGATGATACCACTGGCTACAGGGCTAAGCGGAAGAAGGGAAAAAAGAATCCCGAAAAAGAGAAGGAGACCAAGGAAGATTCCAACATGGAGGAAGCTGACCCGTCAAATCCAAAAACGGATGGAAAGAAGAACTTCCAACGAAGAAAGACACTTATGTCACTTTCCTTGGGTCTCAACCAGCTAAGGTGAAGAAGGCAGTTTTGCATGAGCTCAACGCAACTGTTCCGGCTGTCCCACAATTCTTGGACTGGTCGGAGGTGGCAATCACCATTGACCGTGCTAATTATCCACCTAAGTTGCACAGGCGAGGAAAATACGCCTTAGTCGTCAACCCACTTATTGACGGCTATGGTTTCTCCAAGACTCTCATGGATGGCGGCAGCAGCATCAATATTTTGTATGTCAAAATGCTACGCCAGATGTAGATCTCGGAGACATAGCTGAACCACAACTCTATGATCTTTCACGGAGTTGTCCCAGGAAGACAAGCCAATTCCCTAGGAGAGATCACTTTGGATGTTACCTTTGGAACTTCGAAGAACTATCGAACTGAAGCACTTTCCTTTGAATTGGTCCCGTTCAAGAGTGTGTACCACGCTATATTCGGACATTTGGCTTATTGGGCGTTTATAGCTCATCCGTGTTACATTTACAATATGATGAAAATTCTAGGTCCCAAAGGTGTGATCACCATCAGGGGAGACCCGAAGAAGGCGCGAGAGTGCAAGGATGAAAATTCCGCCTTTGTTGAAGCCGTGATGCACGCCCAGGAGTACCAGGAGATCAAGAAGACCATTTATCTATTCGAGATGCCTGCGACGAAGAAGGAGGTGACAAAGCCGACTCCGGAATTCAATGCATCGCAAGAGACGAAGAAGACCCCGTTGAAGGATGATGACCCCTCCAAGGTGACCCAGATAGGTGTAGGCCTAGATAGCACATAGGAAAGCGCGCTCGTCAAGTTCCTCCAAGCAAATCAAGATATCTTCGCATGGTAGCCATCTGACATGACCGGAGTACCTAGGGAATGTTCCGAGCACTCTCTAAATGTACACCTGAACGCTAAACCCATCAAATAGTCCTTACGATGTTTTGGCGATGAAAAGCGAAAAGCAATAGCTAAGGAACTAGCCTGGCTTGAGTTAGCCGGATTCATAGAAGAGGTCATCCACACTGATTGGTCGGCCAATCCTGTAATGCTCCCTAAAAAGGACACCACTGATTTAAGGATGTGTGTTGATTATACTACCTTGAACAAGGCTTGTCCCAAAGATCCGTACAATCTTCCTTGAATTGATCAAGTTATCAATTCTACGGTAGGCTCGGAACTCCTATGTTTTCTCGACGCATATTCCGGTTATCAACAAATTCAGAAGAAGGAATCAGGCAAAGTCAAAACTTCATTCATAACCCCCTTCACAACCTTCTGTTTGTTATGATGCCCTTTGGGCTCAAGAATGCAGGAACACCTGGTACAACGTCTGACCTACTACCTCAGCGAAGTCCTAACTGAATCAAAGAAGCGGTATCCACACTATCAACAGCTGGCTTACGGTGTGTTTTTCGCATCCCGGAAGCTACGACATTACTTTTAGGAACACCCAATTACCATGGTGAGAACAGATCCCATGACAGATATAATCAACAACTGTGATGCTACAAGACGTGTCGCAAAATGGGGCATAGAGCTTTCAGCTTTCGACCTTGAGTACAAACCTCGTACAGCAATCAAATCCCAAATCCCCGCTGACTTTGTTGCTCATTGGACAGAGACAACAGAGAATATGACCCTCCTAGGGTTGGAATACTGGACCTTACAGTTTGACGGGTCTAAGGCGCTCAGGGGCTCGGTGGCTGGTGTGGTGCTCAAATCACCCCAAGGAGATAAACTTTTCTATGTGTTGCAGATTCACTTCACGACAACAAATAACATTGTCTAATTTGAAGCACTACTGCCTAGAATCCGGATTGCTAGGGACATCGGCATCTGACGATTAATGTGTTATGGATATTCAGATCTTGTGGTTCAACAAGTGTCAGATATTTTTAATGCAAACAAGCACATGGCATCATATAGAGCTCTCGTGGATGAACTATCTTAATTGTTCGAAGGGTTTGAAGTTCAGCACATCCCATGAACATAAAATGAGGAAGCAGATGCATTATCTCGAATAGGCTCTGCACGGAAAAAGGTCCCGAATGACACTTTTTTAGAGCACCTCAAAGTTCCCTCTATAAAAGGATTAGACGAGAAATATCTGACCAAATCCGATTGACCTTTAGTAGCAGTTTTGGATGTAATTCCTAGCAAGACTCAACCCTACCTTGATTACTTGGTAGATCAAAAATTACCCGAAGACGAGGTCCTGAGCCGGCAGATCGTCCGACGAGCAAAAACCTATAAAATAGTAAATGGTGAGCTCTATAAGCGGAGTGTGTTTGGGGTCTTTCAACGCTGCGTATCTCCGGAAGAAGGAGTGGAAATCCTAAGGGAAATCCACGAAGACGAATCTGGGGGCTTGACATGGTACGACCATTTAAACGGGATCCAAGTGGATTTATTCACCTCTTAGTGATGGTGGATAATTCCACAAAATGGATTGAGGCTAAACCCGTCACAAGGTGTGATGGAGCAACAGCGAAAAGATTTTTTGAGGATGTCATAATCCGATACGGTTATCCGCATAGCATTATTACAGACAACTGGAGTCATTTTTCTATCGGAGAGCTTGCCGAGTTGTACAGTGAACAAAATATCCGGCTTGACATTGCGTCAGTCGCACATCCACAGGCTAACGGACAAGTTGAAAGAGCAGATGGTTTAATCCTACAAGGCATAATACCAAGAATCGAAGCACCACTATGTCGTGATGCGGGGGCTTGGGCAGAGGAATTACCCTCTATGATATGGAGCTTGAGAACAACTTCGAACAGGTCAACCGTATACACACCTTTTTTCTTGGTCTATGGCGCAGAAGCAGTTCTTCCTAGTGATTTGATTCATACTTATCCTCGTGTTGCTGCATATATTGAAGAGGATGCTGAAATTTTCGACAAAATGATCTCGATTTTAAGCGAAGAAGTTCGCGTTGTTGTTGAGATGAGATCAACAACCTATCAGCAGAAACTACGTAAGTATCATAGCCAGAGAGTTAGAAACTGGTCTTTCAATAAGGGCGTCTTGGTTCTCCGGCTTGTGCAGAAAAGAAAGCACAAACTTTTCACAGTATGGGAAGGGCCCTTTTTAGTTAGCCGAGTATTGCACAATGGTTCTTACTATCTAACTGATATGCGGCCAGTCAAAGAAAGACCTGCTACTAAGAAAAGAAAGAGAGCTGGAGGTAGTATAGACCCAGAAGAATTAGATAGACCGTGGAATATTTCTCAGCTATGTCCCTTTTATTCTTAATTTATCTTTCTTTGTAATCATATATGTGTACATCTTCAATGAGAAATAAAGTATTGGTTGCCTCAATTGTTCTGAGAAGTTTTATATTACGATCTTATTTCCGAATGATCATGTCACAATCGAAAATCCTAGAATACTTGAAAGTACTTTATGTTCATGTTTGTTTTGGTTAAGATTTCTTATTCTAAAAATGTTACATTCGGGTATAAATCTAAATTTTCTAGTTTGTACTTTGGTTATTTACTTGATTGCTGGATGCGAGCATTTTTCGAGTAGTGAATTGTTGGTACTGGAAGCCGGCTTTGTTTCCGAGTTTAAACTTGTTTAGGAATTGAGCTCTGTTGCTCAAAAAAGTCTCTGTGTTGAAGGATAGCCGGCTCACGAATGGGACGAGGCGGAAAGCTAGATAAACTATAAGTACAGGCAAAACAAAAAAAGCTTATGTAAACATTTAAGGCACGATAAATATAAAGCCAAAAGTGCTAAATAGAAGTAGAAAATCTTAGCACCAGCAAAAGTATTACACTACTTATTTACAACCTGAATTTTTTCAGAATAACACAATGTTTTTCTGATGCTCTATGATGCAGGGGAAGTGGTAGGAGCTGCCGGCTCACTGGAGACATCGACCTCGCCTTGATATGTTTCCGAGACATTCAAATCCGAAACAGTTTGTTCGTCATCAGAGATTTCAGCTGTTTCTTCGATAGTGGGAGGAGGCGTCTCCACACGAGTGAAGAAGGGAGTGTCATAGATGGTCAGATCCGCCACATGACACTCGTATCCGGCACATGAGTCCATGATGGCCTTGATGTCCTGCTCCTTGCCGTCTTCATCCACTTTACACTACCCTCTGGTTACTTGCTAGATTTCCATGTTTCCATGATGGCTCATAACCATGGTGAGTGTTTTCTGTGCCGTGGTTCGCGCATAGGACATGTTCCAGTTCTAGATGAGCTGGGGCATCTCCTTGGCCTTGTCTCGCACCTCAAAGCCGGACATTTTGTGCATGTACGGGACCTTGAGTACTCCACCAATATCCTCCAAAGATTGGCGGAAATCTTGAAGCAAAACTCCGACTTGTGTAAGCTGGCTAGTGCGAGACTCGGTGGAGGAAGAGCCCAGTAAGTTTAGAGGACCTGTGCATATAAAGCAAAGGTTAGTACATATATCCGAATTCCTAGAGTCAGAAAAGAAAAAATTAAAAAGTAGGAAACATACCGAAGATGACATCGTCAACTTTGGCCTTCTCTGCCATAAGACTCTGGAATTCAGCCCGTAGTGCTTCGGAGATGTCCTTCTCTCTGAATAAAGCATCATTGATATCCGAGATCTTTGGGTTCTGGGCCGCGATCCGGCGATCACGTTCTTCAGTGGCCATAGAAGAGAATTCGAGGAATGGAGCAATGCTCCGCTCGTGATCTTCCTTCAATTTGTCCAGCTCCCGACGTAAGTCGGTGTTCTCCACCTAAATGGTCTTCAGATTCTCGGCTTCTTTAATCATAGCACATGATTGTTTGACCAGTGTTGTAAGCGAAAAGAACAACAGTTAAATAAATAATTTGACTATGAAAGAAAGAGCAAGGTTAAGGAATGAAATTTTTACCTTCAGCCTCATCCCTGGACACTTTTAACTGAGCATTTTCAAGTCGGAGAGCTCTGATCTCTCTCAACTTGTTACAGATATTCTTCAACAATTCCTGGTTATACGAATTAGCTTTCTGTAAGTTAGAGTACCTAGAGTCAGAAGTCCACTAAAGAATCTGGCTAATATTTTTACTAATATCAGCACAAGCCTTGGGGGCTACACTAGTTCATTCTTTGGCATCCTATGAAAGCATAAACTCGGACTGTCTATCAAATTTCATGCTTGGGGGCTAGAGGATATGATATGAAGTAAAGTAAAATAGTTGAGTTGGAAATTCGACTTACATGATGTTCATGAGTGAGCTTGCTTAAGCTCAGGGTCACCTCGGTGCTAACCTACTCGGCAAGGGTCAGTGGGATTACCAGTGGGGGAGGAACCACACTGGCTCTCAGCCTCTCGTCACGAAGACGGATCTACTCAAGGAGTTCGGAGTACTTGACGTCCTCCGCTTCTTGTGCCTCCTCCTCTGTAGTAATGTTATGGCTTTCCAAGCATTGTTGGGCTAGCCGTTGGATGTCCTCCATAGATTTCTGAGTAATGCCAAGTTTGGGAAGACCCAGATTGTTGAGGAGGTTTTCGGCGAAGACCTCTTCCGATGGATCATTAACCGTAGAGGGTTCACCCTTATCAAAACCAGAGTCACCCATGGTGATGTCAGTTTCCGAGTCGAGGATCGTTGGCTCTGCTTGTTGAGCTAGATCTTCCACAACGGGCAGGGATGGAGTACTCCGGCGCTACGGAAGGTTGTGGGGTAGGAGTCGGAGGAGCTATGGCAGGAGAAGTCAAGTTCAGCTTTGAATGGCGGAGGGTCTTCGACGAGCCTCCTTTCCCCTTGCCCTTGGTGAGGTGGTTAGCTCTGAGGAGGTAATAGAACAAAGAGCATTACACCTCGGAAAGAATTAAGAAATAAAATACAGAGACCTTGTGAGGAAAGTTACCTCTTCACAATGGGCACTTTCTTTGTGCCGATAGAAACTGTTGGAGCTTTACGCTTTCGGGTAAAGGTCTCCTGCAAAGAAATCAGTTCTCCATCATCCTGAGAGATCTCAAGAGGATATCCCTCGAGAGGAGAAAGCTCCGACTCGGGGAGGTTAGGAAGCTAAAAAGGAAAAATATCTCAGTATAGCAGAAAGAGACAATAATGTAAAGATGAACACATAACTTGAGTTATTGTTGGAAACTTACTGGTACCACATGATTATTAGCCGTATGCATGTCCAAGGATAACTCTGGAATTTTCCTCTCGATCTGCTCCCGTATTAACCATCTAATATGGGACTCATAGTCCTCTTCCGAGTACGGACACAGGCTGATCCGGCAAGAGTCCTTCTTGGACGAAGTGATGGAGTGCATGAGTCGGTCACCATGGTGTTGGTGAGGCTGGATCCGGCATGCCAGCCAACAATGAATCAAGTCGGACCCTTTAAGGCCCTTGTGCTTCATCAAATATTCAATCCGCCTATGGGCGAGAAGCAGATCATCACTGAGAGCCGGCGCGTCTATGTCCCAGGACTCTTGGGGCGTGCCGACACCAGCAACAAAAGCCGGCAAAGAAGTAGCTTTGCCGGGAACTGGGATATCCTTATGATAGAAAAAGGTGGATGGCCATTGTTTTACTGACTCACTAGCCTTAATCCTAGGATAGACACGCTCTTTCCTAACATAAAAGCTAAGAGTTTCGGTAATGTATGGATTACCTGCAGTGATAGAGTTTCTCCGGGTATGAAAATAATACCGGAAGAGAATGAGACTCGGCCTAATGTCGAGATACCCCTCGCACAAAGAAGCGTAAGCACTCATCTCTAAGATAGAGTTCGGGGGGAGATGGTGGAGTTGAACTATGTAATAATCTATCACCTTAGAAAAGAAATCTGAGGGTGGGAAGCTCAAACCTTTGTCGAGGTGGGTGCCGAAATGCACCTGCTTGTCGGCGTTGGTGGTGGGGACGGTTTATCCAAAGCCACTCCGCCAGTCGCCAGAGCGGAGGAGCCCTTCATTCTAGACGACACGAAGCTTGGCGTCATCCAAGACGAAGTGGATCCAAACCCTGCGGAAACTCTCCTTCTCTGCTGCCGACGCTATCACTGCCATCTCCGTTGTGCCGGAAGATGAGCCCTCAGCCATTTTCTATGCGCCGCTGACCTGGGATGGGCGGCACTGGAGGATTTTGGGGGAGGCAGAGGAGCTCTGTTTGTGGGATGCGTTGAGAGGAAGGAAGGAGTTCAAGTGCTGGTGAAGAGGAAAGGGAGAAATCTTAGCCCCTTAAACCCTTCGTCCGTGCCAAGATTCGTGCAATGAAAATAGTAACCGTGCCACACATCATGGAAGGAGTCGGGCAACTCCCTTGTGATGATTACGCCGTCTCGACCTTCGTGCACGCATTAAAACTATGCTTCGGTTCCGCAAAATGCGGACCCACCAACGATTGTGCTGACGGGAATGTCTATCAGTGACATGACTTGACCATGTCTGGTGTAAGATTACGTCAGAGACCAAGTTCCGGCTTAGTTTGAATTTCAAGTTGGAAACGCAAATAATGTATTCATAGGTCTGACTCATTTTGAGACCCAGATCGTATCCTTTCTTTTGAGTTTTAGGAACCCTTCAAGATTCTGCACGCCAAAGATCAAGCTAGATAATGATTAAATCCGACTCTGGATCTTGGAGGCTTCTGGGGCTGCTATTGGGGATATACTTTCTAGGTATACTCACTGTGCCTCAATGACTAGCATGGCCCACTTCAGGTTAGAGCTTTGCTTCATGGGCGTCCTAGTCAGTGAGAAGAGACGGAGTCCAATCCGGCTACGGGAAGGCCCAAAAGACTTATCGACATAGGCCTATGGTGTTACTTGCAGTTCAAGATGTACTCTGTAACCGAATCTTAGTCGTAGCCGGATAGGTCTCTCGTGTAAACCCTAGGCCGGATATCTATATAAGCCGTCCTAGGGTACGCCTTTAGGGCACCTCACAATAGTCTATAATCTCAACTCGCATAGGAAAATCCCTTGTAACCCATATTCTGGCTCTACTGTATTACTGGATTGCTAGCAAAGGAGTAGGATCCGTCCAAAGCCAGCGGATTCGAACCTGGGTAAACTTGTGTGCTCACCATCCCGGAACACCGTACATCCCACAACCCTCT
Organism: Avena eriantha; assembly: GCA_910589775.1. Lineage (NCBI taxonomy): Eukaryota > Viridiplantae > Streptophyta > Magnoliopsida > Poales > Poaceae > Avena > Avena eriantha. The sequence continues at coordinate 435,194,974 of OU342742.1, read as the reverse complement.
ATTCCACACGCCTCGAGGACCCCCTCATGGCATACTTGTCATCAATCCGATGACAACAGATGATCGGTAGAATGCGCTACAGACGGCTCCAAGATCGTCGAGGCCATGATCATTGCGAAAGAGAAGCGCATCATCATGCAGAACATGGTGGCCCTCTAGGCGGACATGCCGGCTGGCGAGACAAAGCCAGCCAAAGAGGCACAATTGAAGCCATCAAAGGGCACCAAGAAGATCCTGCTGAACGAGGCTGAGCCAGACAAGTTCGTCCTAGTCGGAGACGGTCTTGATAGCAAATAGAAAAACACGCTCATCGATTTCCTCCGTGAGAATCGGGATATCTTTGCATGGTCCCCCAAGGACAAGCCTGGTGTTCCAAGGGAACTCGCCGAGCACTCTTTACATGTCAGGACGGATGCAAAGCCGGTCAAGCAGTGACGTCGCCACTTCGCGGGAGAGAAAAGAAGAACCATCAGTGAGGAGATCACCTAGCTGTTCGCAGCCGGATTCATCATCGAGGTTTTCCACCCGGAATGACTCGCAAACTCGATGCTGGAGCTGAAAAAGAACAAGACTTGGCGCATATGTGTTGACTACACTAGTCTCAACAAGGCATGCACCAAAGATTCATTCGCCCTGCCAAGGATATACCAGTTGATTGACTCCATAGCCGGCTGAGAACTGTTGTCGTTTCTGGATGCATACTCCGGCTACCACCTGATCCGGCTAAACCCCGTTGATCAAATAAAGATAGCATTCATCACCCCGTATGGGGCCTGCTACTATACCACCATGCCATTTGGACTCAAAAATGCAGGAGCCACATATCAGCGCTGCATGCAAAAGTGTCTACAAATGCAAATTGGTAGAAACATGCACGCCTTTGTCGATGACGTGGTGGTCAAAACAAAGGAGAAGAAGACTGCTCCTCGAAGACATGAAGGAGACATTCACCAACCTTTGCCGGTTCTAGATGAAGCTGAAGTCGGAGAAGTGCGTATTCAACATCCTAGCCGGGAGCTCCTCGGCTTCCTCTTCTCAGAACATGGAATCGAGGCCAACCCGGAGAAGATCGGCGTAATCGAGCGCATGCAGCCGCCGCAGAACCTGTGCAACGTATAGAAGTTCACCGGATGCTTGGCCTGCCTTAGCCGGTTTGTCAGCCGGATGGGCGAGAAGGCACTACCCCTGTACCAGCTCATGAAGAAAATGGACAAGTTCGTATGGACATCTTAGGAGGACGAGGCCTTCCGCGACCTCAAGAGCATGTTATCCTCTCCACCAATACTGGTGGCCCCAGCCGCAAAGGAGCCAATGCTGATGTACATTGCAGCTACCAACCTGGTCATCAGCGTTGTACTGGTGGTAGAGAGACCAGAAGAAGGAAAGGCTTAGCCGGTTCAACACCCGGCGTACTACTTGAGTGGGGTACTCTCGCTGTCAAAGAAGAGCCACCGTCACTATCAGAAGTTGGTGTATGGCATCTACATGGCTGCCAAGAAGCCAGAGCACTACGTCCAAGAGCACTCCATCCGGGTAGCGGTGTTAGACCCACTGGCGGAGATCATCAGCAACAAAGACGCCACAGGCCAGGTGGCGAAATGGGCGATAGAGCTCGCCGCACACTACATCCGATATGAGCCAAGAACGGCGATGAAGTCTCAAGCCCTAGCGGACTTCCTCGTCAATTGGGTAGAGACACAGTACTTGCCTCCATGTCGTGACTCCACACACTGGAAGCTACACTTCGACGGTCCAAGCTGTACGGTGGACTCGGAGCTGGGGTTGTCATCACCTCCCCAAATGGGGAGTGGCTGGAGGACGTGCTGCAGATCCACTTCCGTGCATCCAACAACATCGCCGAGTACGAGACGCTCGTCCACGGCCTCAAGATGGCAAAAGAGATCGGCATCAGGCGCATCCTCTGCTTTGGTGATTCCTACCTGGTGGTGCAGCAAGTATCAGGAGATTGGGATGCCAAGGATGCAAATATGGCACTATACCATTTCTTCATACATCAACTATGTGCCTGTTTTCAAGGATGCGAGTTCCACCACGTGCCTCGAGTGAACAATGAAGCCGCGGACGCGCTCGCCCGCGTGTGGTCAACAAGAGCAGCAATTTCGCCTGGGGTCGCCATCGAGCACTTGCATAAGCCCTCCATCATGCTATCTCCGGAATTCGACTCCATAATGTTGTACACAGACCCAGGCACCGTCGGCTCCAAACAACCTGGTGTCACGCCGCATCCGGCGGCTGCCGTCTCAATCCCAGGGACTGCCGCATCACAGCCGGGGACTGCCATGCCGCACCCAGGAACTGCCGCCTCCATCCCGGGGACTGCTGCCTCCATCCCGTGTCTAGGAGCTCTGACCTCCCACCCGATAGACCACCTGACAAGCCCGAGCCAGCCGGAGCGAGGAAGTCAAACTGATCATGCAAGCCGTCTACGCCATTCAGGAAACACCTCCATTGGGCAAGCCATTAATGGACTTTCTATCCAAAGGAGAGTTGTCGTAGGAAGAGGTTGAGGCGAGGCAAGTGAACCGTAGGGAAAGCGCGTATACAATCATCAACAATGAGCTCTACAAGCGTAGCGTGGGAGGAATATACCAGTGCTGCGTAAGCCAAGAGGAAGGAATCCGGCTGCTAGTGGAGATTCACCATGGCGAGCGCGGTCACCACGCATCATCCAGAGAAATAGTATCAAAGGCATTCCGCCATTGGTTCTACTAGCCCTTAGCACTGGAAGATGCCGAACAGCTGGTGAAGGCATGCAACGGATGCCAACGGTTCACCCAGCAGAAACACACTCCGTCATCAACACTCAAAACGATCCCTATCACCTGGGCGTTTGTCGTTTGGGGCTTGGACATGGTAGGCCCATTCAAAACAATGTGGTCCGGCATGACACATCTGCTAGTGGCCATGGACAAGTTCACTAAGTGGATCGAGGCAAAGCCAATCAAGAAACTGGATGGCCCGACAGTGGTCAAGTTCTTCACCAACATCATCACGCATTTTGGCTACCCGAACAACATCATCACAGACAATGGCCCAACTTCACCAAAGCGGCGTTCGCGTGTTTCTGTCGTGACAAGGGCATCTGCCTGGACCTGGTCACACCCCAATCCAATGTACAGTGTGACCGGGAAATGGCCTGGTCCTAGCCGGAATCAAGCCAAGGCTGAGACGAGCTGCTGATGAGGACTCCTGGATGCTGGATAGAGGAACTGTTGGCTGGGGTATGGAGCCTACTCACAACACCCAACCACTCCACCGGCTTGATGCCATTCTTCCTCGTCTATGGCGCAGAGGCAGTCCTACCAACTGACATCGAGTTTGACGCACTGCATAAACTGCTGTACCCTAAGCAGTAGGCTAAGGAACCACGAGAAGACATCGCTGATCTCCTTGAGGAGGCTCGAGAGTTGGCCTTGTCCAGATCTACCATCTATCAGCAGAACCTACGGCGCTACCATGCTAGCCGAATCCGCAACGTCTCATTCCGCGAGGGCGACGTCGTCTTGCGGCTGGTACAAGACACCAAGGGGATGCACAAGTTGGCTCTGCCGTGGGAAGGGACATTCATCATCAGTCGGGCGCTTCATAACAACTCATACTACCTTATTGACGGCCGCAAGTCTGCAAAGAACAAGATGGACCGCTCCGGCGAAGAAACTGAACGCCCGTGGAACGCGAACCTGCTTCGTCCGTTCTATACCTGAGTAAAGGGAAAATCTATCTTAATTTTATGTAATGAACAAGTTGAGGGGCCTCGACATAGTCTCGAGGACTCCATGATAATTTAGCATTTTCTGATGCACTTAAAATTCTCCGGCTGCATTGTTTTTAGCCCCGGAACTGGCGGTCTCCCTAGGGGACTCGCCGGATGGCCTAGACGGCCACAAGCTCTGAAGAGACGAAGTACTATACGCGGTTCCAAGAGATCCCTCTTTGATTCCGGCTGCAGACTACAAGCCGGCTGACAGACATGGCAAGAGCAGAAAAACTTGAAGGCTCGTACAGAAAAATCCTAAGCTGGGCCTGCTCATTCGAAGCTGGTCGCCAAAACCTGAAGTACTATGCAGTATGCTAACTAAGCAAACCCTTGCTTCCAGCCAAACGCTGACAAGGGCACAGCTTCAAAGGCTAATGCTCGCTAAGAAAAGGACTAAGCTACCAGTCTTGCACGAAATGGCAAAAAATTTACCAAAAGAGGAACTATAGACTATTTGCATCTTACACATGTCTAACGCACAACCTACTGCTTATGTTTCATTTCTGCATGATCCAAAGTGCTGGAGCCGGACGTCAACCCCCAGACGACACAGAAAGAGCTTCGGCCCGCCTGGATTCTCCAGCCGGCCTGAACCTCGGGGACTACATCCTGTGGGTGCGCTCGCACGCCCCCTCACAGTAAAACTGCAACAAGTAACATCATAAAGGGCCTTGACCCGGCTATATTCTCCAGCCAGCCCGAGCCTCGACGACTACACCCTGTGAGTGCGCTCGCGCGCCCCCACACAGAAGAAAGCATACAACAAGTGCAACGCAAAAAGAGAACAAGTCAACATTGCAAAAAGGAGCCAGAACTCCAAACAAATTTCACTCTGTTAGGACAAATTGTTCAGACAGGTAGACAAACAAGTTTTCAAGACAAATACAAATACACCCAGCATTCTAGGGATCAGGCTTGAGGGTCATTGGAAGGGCCAGAGGCGTCGGCTGGAACGCGGCTGCTGGAAGCAAGGTCGGCGGAGGAAGGGCCTGGCGTAGCCGGAGCATCGTCGCATAGAGGGTTGTAGTGACATCCCTCCGAGCCGGTCAGGTCGACGATGTCCTGATCCAGCTGGACGAAGCTCCCAATTTTGAGATCGTAGGAGCGGATGTCAGGAACTTCAGCCCGAAGCTGGTCGTAGCTGGTCCCCTAACAAAACCCTCTAGAGAGGCTCCGTAGGTACACGTCCGGGTGCTAGGACCTCAGCAGCGCCAAGACCATCTCGGCACCACCGTGAGCAGCCTAGTCCTGTGCCACGTCCATGAGCTCCGAGGCACTAGAGAGCATCCTAGCCAAGGCAGCCACTGTGCCTGTGCGGTCGGTGTCAGGCAAGACATAGTCGAAGACTTCAAGGGCAGCACCGTGCAGTCGGCTGGCCTCTTCGCTGATAACCGTCACCAGGTCCACCAAGTGCACGTCATGGCCAACGTCTACCTCGGGGACACGCGCCAAGGCTTTGTCGGTCTCCTCAGGATACTGCGTTGTACAAGGCGAAAGGAAACTGTCAACTTTTCGGCTGCAGTAGGAGGGGAAACAAGCTCGCCAAAAAAATCACTTATTGACAACCATCTTGGCGATCTGGCAAAGCTCCCCTAGAGCGCCTTCTCCTGGGCCTAGGCGGTTTTCTGATCGCTCGCCTGGCAGGCCTGGATCTGCTCGAGGTTCTTCAGCGCCTCGGCCCGGATTTCGGCATTCTTCTTTGCCTAGCTAGCGTTGACCTCGATCAGCCGCTAATGCGTCAACAGTTGGCCGATCTAGGCATGGCGTGCCTGGTTGGACTCCTCCAGCCGGCCGACCTCCGCCTTCAGCCTCTCCACCTCGCGGTTCCTGTCCGCTAACAGATCTACGGGGGGTACTCAATGGTCAATAAGAAGCGCGGAAACACGCGCAATTGGTAAGACAAAGCAGAGCAAGCAATCTTACGCCCTAGGTCCGGCGAGGTCTTAGTAGCTTCGGCAAAGGCTTTCTGCACAGAGAGCAGAAGGACTAAGAAGAGAACGATTAGAAGGGCACCAAAAACAATGGAGGAATTATTTTCCTCAAGGGATGCCCCGAGCGCCTGGCTTCGCCAAGCCCCTGCTTCATCATGTCCACTGAAATATAGTCATCTACGTCCACATTTAAACTGGAGATTAATCATATTTTTGATGATATATCTCTCTAAACCCTGCCACTAATGCTAATATTCAGAGGGGTATGTAATCCTTTGTTCTTGTATTTTTCCTACGCGCATAATGTAGTTTAAAGGAGGGAATCACTACATTAAAGTCAAAGATACAATATTTCCTGCAACGAGAAGAAACCAAGAGCCGTCCAACGAAGGAAGACGCGGTAACGACCAACTATACGGCCGGAGCAAAAAAATTTCGACCATATATCTCCGGTCGTATAGTTGGCGCCGCCTCCGTTAGGTCAAACAGAACAACTTTCATGAAGGGACCCCTATATAAAGAAGCCTCAGACGATGAGAAACAGAGAGACACCACGCCCCAGAAGCCATACCTCGCCAGAAAGCCGCCTCCAGATCTCCACATCCTTCTCCATCTCCATAGCCATACTCCACCACTTGTAATAGTAGATCTCTTCTCCGATTGGTGACATTGTAAGACAACTGCTATCAATCTTATGATTTTCATTACAATGTTTGTGATTGTTGATATCATCACTATGTGTGACTAATTCTCCTTGGGCTAAGGCCTTCAGCCTAGGCATGTAGCAATTGTGCATGTGATTTATCATAGATGGGATCGTGTAGTTTGTATGACATGATGATTATTGTATCCACGCTTACCTCCATATAAAGACTAGTCAGGTACCCAAGAACCCGAGTGTTGAGCCAGGTATAGGGAGTATGAGTGATGACTGGTCTACAGGTTGGGAATCCCAGTGACAGAAGGGGTAGTGCGACTGTATGTGAGGGGTTTGCTTGGGATTAACGGTGACATCACTATGCATATCATTAGTCTTTTTCTTCTATGGATGAGACTAGTAGGTTATTGCTATAAGCGGTTGCGGAGGCAATAGCAATTATGGATGCACTGCCCACATATAACTTATCTTGCTCTAACAAGTACACGCATACTTTATTTCTATCTTTTATTTCCATCAGATGTTTTTTGCACAGCTACAAGTGAAACCGAACGCCCTAGGCCCTCTCTCTCCATCATCGACAACAACAAAATGATGCAAGCTACTGGTCCGGTGAAAACACAAAAGGAATTCTAAAACTCCCAAAGGTCCGTTAACGTAACTTCACTACGCATTCACTTCCCGTGGATTCGATAACCTAGGTCTAGGGAAAAAGAGATATACTACATCCGTAATCCGGATCGAAGGTATAATCCACCAGGTGGCGAACCTGGCTAACCGCAATGGGCAGCGATTTAGAGAGCTGCACCAGGACAGATTCTGGCGGGGGCACGACCTGAGCCAACCGACTGCCGGTAATTTGGAGCTCGTTGTCATCACTAGAGGTAACGCGCGACGCCTCCGGAGTCCCGGCGCCCGAGCCAGGAACCACCTCCCTGCCTCCATTTTCGTCCGTCGGCTACACATGGGCCTCCCTCTCCACCTTCACCTGGTAGGCGACAGAACCCGCCTGAACATGGCCCGGAGCCAGGAATAGATCGGTGGCCCGAGTGGCGGCAGAGGCCCGATGCAGGACCAAATGCCCAACTGGCACCACCATCTTCGCCGTGGCCTTGGCCGCGTTGGCAGTAGAAGTAGCAGCCTCAGCTGTCTTCGTAGAAGAGGCTGTAGCCTCAGCCTCCTTGGCAGTAGAGGCATCAGTCGCGCCACCTTCGCAGTAGAGGCAACAACCGGCCCCTCAGCTCCAGCCGGAGTAGGGTCGGACATGGTGGCGATGGTCACGGAACTAGTAAAGGACATCGCGTCGGTGAAAGAAGGGTGAGAAGAGCACAATGAGCAAGACATAATCCAACAAATGCAAAGAGAGAGGACAACAAGGGCACGTACCTAGTACGCTCGGCACAACAGTTTCAGCCCTTAGATTGCGACTCCTCTTCGCCCCACACCCGGTTGACACAACGTTGGTCGAAGCAACTCGCTTCCCACGAGCCTTAGACATGGATACAATGTCAAGCATATGAAAAATGAAGGGCAAGAAAAAGCTAGGCAAGAAAAGCTGCTCAGGAGGTGGAAACTTGTAGCCCTGGTTGGCTTAGGTGGGGAACCGCTCTGGCTCCGTCTGCGGGCTCACCCTCCCCAATACCGTCTTCCGCTAGTTGTGCCGTAAAATGCTACTCAACAAGGAATATAAGAAGCAAGGAGAAAAATTCCTCGGGAAAGGTTTAGCCGGAGAAAAGGAGGAAAGCCTGACCTTCTGGGGGCAGCCAACCGCGGTGGTACGGACGGCACCAGAAGACCGAGTCCTCCGTCAGCGTCTCCTTCGAGATGGTGGTGAGTCATTTTCGAAGGGCCACGAATGACACCTCTAGCTGGGACACCCGGGTGGGATCCAGTGGCCCGGGCAGGTGGTAGAGCTTGTGTGACCGCTGTGGCAGCGGAAGCACGCAGCTCGTCATCGTGGACAACATGATTTCCTAGGTGGTGAACCGCTCCTTCTCCACCAACACCATCACATGGGCGGCCATGCGCTCCATGTCCGCCTGGGCGCCCAAGTTCTGGGCGGTCCAGGCCTTCCGGCTGGACGGGACATTGGACAACACCAACGCCTTGATCCAGTTGACGTCGGTGTTGTTGCGCACGTAGAAGTACGAGCGCTGCCACAGCTTGATGGTGTTAGGGATGTCCAGTCGCGGCATTGGTGGCAATGCCCGGGGGTAGACGGTGCAGCAGTCGGTCCCTGTGAGGGGGCCACCCTTCCCCACCACCTGGACCTTGAAGTAGAAGAACTTCAAGAAGTTTGCCGTGTCTGAGCGAACCCTAGGGAGGCCTCGCAGCAGGCCGCGTGATGCGACAGCTGCACAACAGCGTTGGCACCGAGGTGGTGGAGCTGAAGGTCAAACGACACCATCAACACCAAGACGAACCTGCTCAGAGGAAGGCCGAGCCAACGGGCGAAGTGGGAAAGGAAGACGATGGCCTCCCCAGGCCGAGGGTTAGGGACCCGCTCCCCCTCCAGGCGATGCTTTACCAGGCACTCTAACGGGGTGAGTTCCCCCGCTAGTACTTCTGCACAATCTCGTCGGTGACGTATGAGCCGCACCAGCCCCCCCTCCCACCTAGTCAGGAAGCATCTTGGGCAGGCACAGTGGCCATGATGGAGAAGCGGGGTCCCGTTGTCGCAACGAAGGAATGGAAGTGTCGGCGATCAAGGAGAGCGGTGGCGCAAGGTAGCAGCAAGGAGGTAGAAGCACAAAGGGCAATGGGCGCAGGAAGAAGGCGAGGTAAGGGACAAGCCCTCCCTGGAGATCCTATTTATCGAGGCAGGGCAACCACGCTTCCTGCACTCCCCCAGGCCACCTAGCACAAGAACTTCTGCACTACCCCCACGACGCTTCGGTGCTGGATCATTTTCACCATGAAGGAAATGGCATAGAAGATCCCACATGCGTTACCACGAAGGCCAAGCACATGCACGATCCCCAAGAAACCGCTATGATGAAGGCATGTGCGTAGTTACGAAAATTGCAATGGAAGGCCAAGAGGTCAAACTGACGCGATGTGCGCCGGGGAGGCAGGCACACCTAATGATAGCATTGACGTCACCAACTGAGCGATTCGCCTCCCTAGCTTGGCACCACAGGCGGGAGACGTAATCGCTGCTCACACCATGTGGGTGGGTCATCGGACCTGTCGCCGGTGAACTCCAGCCATGGAAGTAGGCATCTCGAGCCGGAAAATGACAAGCACTACAAGACAAATTCCGATACGGTCTTCACCAGCAGTCATTTCAAGAGCATTCAATGAGCACGCAGGAACTACTTCGCAAAACAAAGTCCAAATGCGCTCGTGGACTATTGTCGGGGGGATGACCCCCGGGTAGGCCAAGCTAGGCTCAACTGGCTCGCTCCAGGGAAATCTAGCCAGATGGCCACAAGACAAAGAACCCTAGCAGGGTGATACGTTTCACCCGGTACACATCAAGATTCCGCGGCTGGCCCGTCTAGCCGGGGGCAGGATAGCCGGCTGGGTGGCAACCTCTACCTGTCTGCCTCGGATCCATTGGCCAAAGGTACATGAGGGGATGATAATCCTTGCTGAGCGCACCCTTGACTGGACAGGCTGGCACGCCACCCTGCCGGCACTACGAGACTAGGGCGCAAAAGCGCTAGGCTAGGAGATGATAAGTAAAGCTCCGGCTGATGGATAAAGCTACGACTGACATATAAAGCACCAAGCTGATGGATAAAGCATCGGGTGACGCCCAAAGCGGAGGCACTGAGACAGTGTGGTGCTGTCCCCACCTGTACTGGAGCTTGACTTTGTCCTAGACCACCGGCTACACCCGATCAGCCGGCCCAGTTTGTAAACCCAAAGCCCAAAACAGTAAACCTTGGAACCCACATTGTAACCTACCCTTCTACCAGTATATAAGGAGGGGTAGTGCCACGGTTCTAGGGAGGAGATTACGAGTTGCAAGTTAGCCAGGATCACCAGGTCAAGTAGTTCGTCTTGCTCTAGCTCCCGATATCAGCTAGGGAAACAACTCAAGGAGCACTTGTATTGAGCGTCTGGTCCCCATATAGTAGATCCTTGTAGGAGTAAGAGTGTTACCTCAACAAGAGGACTCCAAACATGGGTACATCGCTATGTATGTAGTATCTATGCCCAACCCATTACGAGTAGCCACCGATAGCATCCTGATTGTATCCTCTCATGCCATCCCCGATGGCACTGTCGTGTTCCACACCATGACAAATTATAGTAATTGGCTGCGGTTCAAAGAAAGCAGGTTCGTCGGTATCGACCTAGAGTACACCCGCAATCAGCGCAGGATTGTCGTGGTGCAACTCTCCATGAAAAGGCACATCCTCATATACCAGCCTTTTTGCGACGAAGGGGTGTTGTCATTTTGTTCGCGAACCGTCTGTTTGCAAAATTTCTTTCTACATTATTTGTGTGAATTCATTTTCATGCAGGTGGGGCTAAAGGATTAGTTCACTCTTTCATGACTTTCTCGTGAACCACCAGATAACATTTACTAGTGTGGACACTAGGGGTGACACTGGCCTGCTTACCAGCCCGTCTGTCGGAATTGACATCCAAGAAAAGTACGCAGTGGACATCCAGGATATTTATTGGATCCCAGAGATGAAGGGTAGCAGGACTGGGATCTTGCAGCCAAACTCATCGACCCATGGCACACTAACATGAAGGAAAAATTACCGAATTGTTGGTGGAGGTGTCTAGGGAACAATTTCTGGGAGGATAAGTCGCTTTATGAACCTAACCTGAAGTACGCTGCAATTGACGGGTATGTAAGCCACGAGTTTTACCGCCTTACTGAATTTTTTTCTTCTAGGCATCGCACCCTTGAACCACCACCAAGGCAAGTGGTTTTCCCATATGCCAGAATGGAGAGGAATCTAAACGCTGGGGCAAGCACCCAAAGGCATATTGGGATCGGTCATCTTCTCCGCCAATCATTCCAACAGGTTGGAATGTCCCGTATTAGTGCACGATTGGTGTGTTTGTATGGGTCTTGTTATGTTTATGAAAACATGTTCTTTCATAAGTACTATGTGTGATAGCTATGTGTGAGCACTTCCGAACTATTGTGTATTACCTTTTCGAACTATAATCTGGGTTTGTTTATGACTGTATCATTCGCTATAACAATAATTATGCATGTGCCACTATATTATGAATGTGTCCTTAGATTGTGCGTGTTAGGGCACGATGTGCCGAGTTTGCTAGAATCTTATATTATGAATGATGGGGGAATACCAATCGGGGTATACCCATGAAGTGGAGTCGCCAGCTGGAGCGAGCCGACTAAAGCCTAACCCTAGGCGGATCGACTCGCCGAATACAGCGACTGGCGCATAGTAGCGCATAATGGATCTAGATGACTCGCCGACTGAAGGCCCAAGACGGCGACCCCAATAGAAAGCCCATTAACACTTGTAAACCCTAACTGGCTGCATATATAAAGCTACCAGGGGCACCCCCATGGCGCACGTTCTCTCCCACGTCTCATTAGATCTAGTATCTCCTACAGGCTCCGGTAGCTCCCATGTAAACAATCTACAATCATATATTGGATTGACAGTAGGACGTAGCGATCGTCCATCGAGGGGACGTGAACCTGGGTACATCGTGTGCCAATCTCGCTCTCGTATTCTCCTACATCGCCTTGCCGTTTCCTCTACGTAAGGTACCCTATAGCATCTGATGTGGTCAATACCAGGACAATGAATGTGTCCTTAGATTTTGCATGTTTGTGGACAATGGCATATGATCTCGTGGATCCCACCATAATCTCAGGTAGCTATATTCAGTAATAAACCTAGGCGCTGCATGGTAGTTCTAGATTCCGCAGCATGTAAAAGGCACATACAGCATTTGTAAGTACGAATGTTGAGCATATAGAAGGAATAAATGTAATTCATACTGGTTAACAACCTAATAGGACAGGGATCATACGAACTCCGTTCTGACACACATAATGCTCAAAAAATACAGGAGAGATAAACTAGGAATGTAATGCCAAACTAGTAGTGGTAAACATCACACTCACTCATCTGCCAGATCCTGTTGAGCATCTCGTAGTAGATATACCAATCCCTGGTTGCATACCAGATCGTGTCATAATTCAGGAACCTCCACTCCCTTCGCTCATGAAGGTGCTTCGGGAATTTGACCTTCATGCCAGCATACTCGTGGTCGATAATGTCGGCAGCAAGTCTAGCCATGCCTGCTTTCCCCCTATCAATTTTCGAGTACCTCCACACATGCTGGAGATCGACCTGATTGCCGACATGAACGAGGAGATATCGCTCTAGCTTTGGAGTGTCATTCCCGATGTCAACGCTGGCGAAGTAGATCTCCGTCCTACTCAGGAATTAACGAAGCTCCGGGCATACCCATTTGGCCCTGCATACGTGGTATAGGAGGTAGTGGTTGCGGATGGATAACTGCAAAAGCACCGCTCTCTTTCCATCGCTGGTATACTCCAGGTCTAGGCCGACAATCTTGTACTAGTCCATCGACTCCTATAGCCATCGCTCATACATTGCGATGACCTTGTCCACCTCCGCTAACGCATTGCTGTAGACGACTGTAAGCTCGGTGGTGCCATGGACAATGATGGTGTGCTCGTTAGTGAAGTCGCTCCCGTCGCCAAACATACCATACTCTGCGTCCATGGCAGTAGCTAATGTTGTGGAAGTGGCCTAGCGTTAGTGGCGGTGGCTTGGACTAGGCGTGGCGGTGGAGAGATCTGTTGTGGTGGTATGGCGCGGCACTGGCTGTGGCTGCAGCGGCGTTGATGGTTCTTGCGGTGGCTACGGCGGAAGTAGTTGGGGATTTTTGCACAGTGATGTGTTGTGGGGACGGGAGGCGATGCGTAAAATGGGGGTTAGGCATCGTAAATTGCATTTAACATTACTCCGGTCATACCCACTCGAAGCACGTTTGACCGGGCGAGCACCATTGGTTTCCATTCCTAGCACTTAACTTGGGAGGCCATGCCCGGTTGGCGATGGGATGGGTGTGCGACGTGGCTATGGCGTGGCAGAGACCGGTCACGGGGACGACCACCATCCCATTGCCACACTACAACGGGTGCATGGTGCTGACACGACGTAATGTGATAGGACAGAAGGAAGTGGACAGCTATTTGTGATCATCATGCCAAACAAATTTATGGGACGTGTAAAGCATAGACGGACCTAGCATCCCTACACCCCGGGCAACCGCCTAGGCCTGCCTATTGCGCAGAGCTTACACTTTGTTTTTATAGTTATTTTGTCTAGAATTTGGCAACTTAAACTAGTTTTCCCAGGCTTCTAGAAGTTTCTGGGTTTGCCACGGGTGTAAGCATGCATGATCAAGCAACTTTGCAATACACGTGTAGGTAGCATAGCATCAGGTTTCAACACACCACATAGTTTCAGGGTCTAGAAAATGGTAAGAGAATTAAACATTATTAGTGGCCTGGGCAGCATAGTCACGGGTTCGTCAGCTAGAAGTTGTCGATTCCTAGGTAAGGGGACACCAGGCCGATCTTGACATACTCCCTCAGGAATTTGCCATAAGCAGCGTGCTTAGCCTTGGTCGCTGACTTTTGTTTACTCGCCGGGCTTTTACCGATGCCAACCGCATGCAGAATCAAGTTGTCAATCCTCAGGTTTACTCCTTTCTTACAGAAAGGGCACCTGAGCTCCCCAGGTTGACTGTAGAAACGTATTCTTTCGCTCTTGAGCTTCTTCATGACATGGCAACTCTTGTTGTCTCTGACCTCCTTATTAGAGTCCACCACACTAGAATCTAACTATAATATATAAAATGAAAACATAAATGAGAAAAATAATGAATAGATATTTGAACAACCATTCTAAGTTACTTTGAAAACAATAACAAATTTATACAGGTTCAGCAGGTCATTACGGCCGTGTCCCTAGCCCTCTCATATATTAATATTATTTGTGTTCTTGATAACTCAATAATAAATAAATAATGTGGATTCATTCAGAACAAACTAAATCTCTCCATGCACCGATTTTTACGATGCATCTAATAATTAGGTCTAGATAAAGTAGCACATGAACATATTAATTAGTACATAAACAAATTAAAAGGTACATCTACAGCTGAAAGAGCATGTGTGCCCCCATGTGTGGTTTTGGTAATTAATGACAATCACTATGGACTAATATTTGTACTGAGTTATACTTAAGGATATGTCCATAGGAAATTCATGAGCCATATGGTGGTCTCAAGTGATTATCAAGATGGAGTGATCTCATGTGTACCTTCAAGACACCAACATAATAAAGAAAGAGGAAATGAAGTGCAAGTTCAACATGAGACATCTCAAAGATATCATATGCTTGAAGCTTACCATCCTTATGGTTAACATGGTTATGTGAAAATATACCTAAAAGATAGGCTCTCCCATTGTGGAGTATGGGGGAGAAAATTCCATGTCTTCACCAAGCTAGAGAAATCAAGAAAGGTGTTCCATGTTGAGGTGTACAAGATCATATCATCAAGCTCAACTAGAATATGTATAAGCCAAAGTTTTGTTCTTGATAGGGTTTCTTTCTTACCGGTCTCATGGTATTAGTTTGCAGGACCGGTTTATAGGATAGGTAACCGTACTATCAAGTGGGGTTCTCGAGTGAGTAACATGATCATATCCTTCGGAGAGAGATCAAACCTTTGCATTCTTGGCATCATATTTCTTGGTTCTTATTTGGTTCTTATCCATGAGAGGATTTATATCTTGTGACAATCTCCATGACAAGCTCAAGTTCATCAAAACGGATTTTATATGCATTCTCTATTGTGTTTTTGATATTGGAGGTTTTACCGATTTGTCTTTTGCAGATAGGTTAAACCTTTCACCATTTGGTTCTATCCTCCTATGCTATACTATGATGGTTCCCTGCATGATCTTGTAGAGGTCATTACTATCTTCGAAACGAGTCCAAGATCATCAAAATCGGAGTCCGGATCCAAAACTTATGATGGTTTTATTATTGTTGTTTTTGCCAGTTTTCGGAGGGGCGGATTATCTGGCCAAATATCTGGCCCAAATATCCGCCCCCTATACAGAGGGACGCGCCGTGAAGCCTTAGCCATTTTTCGGCCCAGGGAGCCCGGAATATCGGGGGAAGGGGCGGATTATCCGGACTAGGAGGTCCCAAACGGTCATATTTCGTTGGGGAGGGGTGTAAATAGACCCCTTCTTCCTCCTTAGGATGGTTGGTTGCATTCTCTATCTCCTCCATTTTTTAACCTTCAAGATCTTGCAAATAGTCTCAATCCCTCCCATATTTCTTGAATCATTTTGGGGGATTTGAAAGGGGAGATCCAGATCTACAACTTCACCAATCCATCTCTCCTCTATATGAGGGGAACATTTTGGGATCAAGATCTTGGGGTTTCTTTTGTGGATTTCCTCTTGTGTTCTTCCTCTCTTATTTCCACAATAGCTTTTCCAGCTTTGATGGAATTTGGGAGAGAAGGACTTGAGCACTTCTCGTGTTCTTTCCATTGCATTTGGTGCATCGGTATGAGTTCTCGGTGATGATTCGATTGGGTGAAAGGTGAGAAGCTTTTTACTCTTGGGTTCTTGGTACCTTAGATGGTTTAGTTGTTTTGCAGGTTTGTGGATTACTTGGGGCCTCCAATTAAGTTGTGGAGATTTCCTCAACCTTGCTTGTTGGGATCCTCCAATTGAGTTTTGGAGAAGTGCCCCAATATTTGTGAGAGGTTACGCATTTCCACCGACAACTTCACCAATAGTGAAGAAGTGAACCAGGCCTCTCGTGGCAAGGTTCATAGGAGAATAGGGTGAGGCGTTTTGTGGCATGGTGGTCTTAGTACCGCCCACCCCTCCAACGAGATGTACTCCCTTTATGGCATGAACTCAGTAATAATCATCGTCTCCACGTGCCTCAGTTATCTCTATACCCAAGCTATTACTTATGCACTTTACTTTGTGATAGCCTTCGTGCTTGAAGTCTTATATCTAGCTATCACATAGTTTCTTGTATTTCTAAGAATAAGTTGTTAGTGCACATAGGTGAACCGTAGTTTATATAGGTTTTGTGCTTAACAAAGTAAATGCTAGTTTTATTCTGCCTTTGTTAAGCCCATCTGGTAAAAGTTTTAAATCGCCTATTCACCTCCCCTCTAGGCGGCATCCGTGTTCATTCAATTGGTATCAGAGCCTGGTCTCTTTGGAATTCACCGCCTTGAGAGTAAAGATGTCGGCTAGGGGATTAGTGCACGATGACATTTTCATATTTGATGGCACAAATTATGATGTTTGGAAATTTTGTTTAATTGGTCATTTCTAGAGCATACACCCAAATTTAGAGCAAATTCTAGATATGGTTTTTTCTCCTCCAGTGGATCGCCAAAATCTATCTTTAGAGGAGAAGTTAAAATCTGATATATATTCTCTAGCTACTAATGTGATTGTTAATGATGTGAGCAATGTAGTTATTTCATCGATGATGCCTTATCGAAGCACTAATGAGTTATGAAAAAAACCTACAAGATAATTATGATATGTCCAATATTATTGAGGATGATAATATTGTTTCCACTTCCGGTCGTAGTGAGTTCTAATCTTCTTCCACTTCACCAAAGTGTGGCAAGACACGAGGTAATGATATGGTGAGTGGTGGTGAAAATTGCAATGTTGATAGTAAGCTTACTATTGATGATTCCTCATCTCTATCTCATTACAATGCTTTATCATTGGAGTTAAACACTTCTAACACTATATATGGTTTCCACGCTCGTGTTGATAGTCCTTGCATATCCTGTGTAAGTTGTTTTAATAAAGCTCATGATGATATGCTTGATATTCCTTGTTGCCATGATATAAATGCTTCTATTTCCTCTAGTTGTTGTTATTCTAACAATGTAGAGGAAAATTAGGATTCTATGGGTCAATACAACATCTTGAATGGAGCTTCAAGTAATTCTCCATCATCGCCATCTCATGGTACCCACCTATGCCATGGCTAAGGCTTCAAAGGTATCTCCTACTTTGGAACCCAATACCTCTTCTGATGATGAGGATGAGTATAATAAGGAAGAAGAGATTGATGTTGATTTTCTACATGAAAAGGGTGAGATTGTTTATCATTCTCTTGTTAAGAATAATATTGCTTGCTCTAACTTCATTGAAATCTTGTGTTTTGCTATTGAGAGCAAAGAACGTATTGATAAGTTAGAAGCTCAAGTTGAGGAGCATGAGAACACCATTGAAAAACTGAGTATCCTTGAGGGTGAGCATGGTAATGAAATTGCAAATCTAAATGACGCTCTTGAAGAATCACAAGCAACCAAAGAATCTCCTGAGGAGACATTTAACCTAGAAGTGTCTAAAGTAAAGCGAACCCGTGATAAAGCTCTTGAGGTGGCAATTGATCTTAAAATAAAATACAATGAGCTTGCCAAGTTGTCTGCTTCTACTACTAATTATAATGATGCTTGTGCTACTAACTCTATTTCTTGTGAAGCATATATTTTGAAGGAGAATGTTGAGCTAAAGGCTCAACTTGCTTTGCTAACTAGCAATTATGGGAAATTGGAAGAAATTCATGTTATGTTATCAATCTCTCATCGGGATCTTCTAGCCTCCCATGATATGCTAAAGTTAGCTCATGAGGCTATTGTGTCAAAGGTAACATGTAATGAGCCTCATGTGGACATTAGCACTATATCCACTACAAATATCATACTGCCACGTGCTAGTCCTAGTAATTCATCATCTCATATTATTGCTACATCTTGTGAAGAATTACATTACTTGCCTTGTTGCGCTAATAATGAAGGTTCTACTTCCTCTAGTATTTGTGTTGATACTAACCATGTAGAGGAAATAAATGAGCTCAAGGCCCAAGTCTCGTCTTTGAAGAGGGACTTGAAAAAGGGTCATTAAGAGAGGGCCACACTCAACAACATCTTGAGTGTGCAAAAATTCCCCAATGACAAGAGTGGGCTTGGATTCAAACCCAAAGTCAAGAACAAGTCCACTAACAATAATAAGTTAAAAAGCAACAAGGAGAATGGCCAATAACAAGTCAAGAATTTAGCCAATATTGTTTGCTTCAAGTGCAAAATTGAAGGGCACCATGTTAGATCTTGCCCATTGAAGAATAAAACTCTTAGTGAGAATCAAAAATGGAAGAGGCCTCAAGTTCAAGGTCATGGTCTACCTCAAGTTGAAGTAAGGCCACTTCCCAAGAAGAATCAAGATAGTACTCCCATGGTGGAGAAATCAAGTGTGAAGAAAGGGAAGAAAATAACTTGCTACATATGTCGTGCGAAAAGTCACCTCTCTTCTTCATGCACTATTGTTAACTCCTCATCCAACCCTATGATGATTGATGATGTTTATTTTCTTCGTAAGGATGATGTTGACAATGTGTTTGCCAAATATGGTGGTTCCTAATGTGGTTTCAAGAAAACAACCATTTGGGTTGCCAAGCCTATTGTGACTAGCTTATTAGGACCCAACTTGGTTGGGGACCAACAAGCTAAAACTTGATCAATAGGTGTTGTTGGAGGGCATTGGAGACTTGGGCTACATCATGAAGAATTAAGGGAACTTCATCAGTTATATTCTCTCAAGCCAAGTCATATACATTATCATATCTCTATCATATATCCATTATTCTTCCTTGCGGTAACATGTTCTCAACTCATTTACATTGAAGGTTACTTACCCTTTGTGCATGTGTTGGTTTTTTACCTTGCATGTGTTTGTATATGGTGTGCTTCCTACATGCTTAACTTGAGATATCAGGTTTGTGTATGTGGGATTTCACACCATGTATGTGTGTTTTGTGTTTGAGCCTATCCCATCTTGTTCACATCTTATTTGGATCTTGTGAGAAATTAATGGACTATTCCATTTTGGGGAGTGTGATTTCCTTAGGGCACCTCACAATCCTACAAATGTGTGT
This sequence comes from Avena eriantha, assembly GCA_910589775.1. Lineage (NCBI taxonomy): Eukaryota > Viridiplantae > Streptophyta > Magnoliopsida > Poales > Poaceae > Avena > Avena eriantha. The sequence goes on along the minus strand of OU342742.1, from coordinate 435,175,615 downwards.
ATATGAGTAATAACACTTAGTCTTTATATTTCAAGTTTATATAGTCTCTATGCGGTATGTCATACTCATGAGAAATTCAAATTCTATAATGTCCATTAGTTGTCTCATGTTGGGTCTTTTTTCCTTTTATTGAAAAATAATGGTTTATAACATTATGGGGAGTCATATGCTTTGTGCATATTACAAACCTAAATTGTCTTTTGTCTATTTTGTCCTATCTTTTAGCAATAAATGTTTGGTGTTGACTCCCACGTCTTCCTTGACTCCTTTGAATCTTTCTTGGTCTTGAAATCTTTTAGTTCTCTATTTGATGTAGGTAGAGATGATGATCCTGTGTGCATATTGTATTCAAATGAAAAAACTTAATAATGCACTAATCATGGGGGAGTTCTATATTGTTTAGAACACTCCTTTTATGCCTCTTCACAACATGTTTTCATCCATATCGTGTTTTGTGTCTTTGTATGATATTTTTTTTGGGTACTTTGTGCCATCTTGAAAAGTGTTAAGAGTTTGGTGTGGTTGTTTAAACCTTGCTCTTTTGGGAGTCGGATTTTTCTCATTCCTTTTTTATTATTTTGACCTTTTAGAATGATATAAACCCTTGAGCACTTGTGGTTTTGTCCATCTCCCTCTCTCTATTTGGTTTTTGTCTAGTTCATTTATTAGACTTGTGGTCTACCATGTGTTGATTTGGTTATTTTTATATAGTTTGATCAACCATTTGTTTTGTCTCACTTTGTTGTGCCTTCTTAGTTTTCTTAGTGTTTTGTTCAAATTGTATCACCTTTGGTTCTTGAAGTCATGTGCATGCATTTTACTAAATGTTAATATTATGGTGTGCTTGCTTTCCTTGATCAAATATATAGTGGAAACTCCACCAAATCCTAATTCGCTAAGATGTGCATGAAATTCCATTTCATACCAATATGCACATATTTATGTGGAGTCTCTCCTATGTATTGTAGTTGCTCTAACTACTTTGGACCCAATAAGTTTGGGGACCATATTGTACTTGAATTTTGTTTTAGGTACATGGGATATGCATTGGATACTTGTCTCTTTCATAAGGAAAAGTGATGACTCAATGATAATTATAGACAATCTAGGATGGTCAATAAATTTCGATCTACTTCATCACACCAATGATATCTCGGTAACAAGTATCTCTTACTAATGCATACATATCTTGCTTCCAACCTCTTATAGGTTGTGTCTAGGCGCGAATTTTCGTATTTCCAATTGTTTGTGGTTGAAGTTCATCAATATAAAATAAGAGAAAATTCGGCCTTTTGGCCATGCTATCAAGCAAAGATCTTATTGTGGTAATGTATGACTTTGTTTTGGATATCATGCTCTATCTATATTAGTACCTATTTTTGTGTACATGTTTCCTTGTCGATCAATATATTTGTGAGATTCTCTACTTAGAAACTTATACACATGAGAGACGTTACACTTTTTATATCTTCTTTGATTCATGTGTGTTGTATGGTCATACAAAGCAATATCATTCATTGAAGACTATGTTGATGCTCAATGCTCATCCTTGAATTAGTCTTATAATATGCTTTGTCCTGCCTGTCACACATCCTTGTGGTTGATCTTCGTAGTATGTTGTCTCTTACTTGCTGTTCAACCATTTGTTTATTGCAAGTTTCATGCCTTGGTATATGCTCTTTTGTACATAGTTGTGTTTTAAATAATATTGAGGGAGTGAGGATGTCATGTTTGTCCATATTGGATTCAAATGCAAATTATAATTTTTGCACAAACCTTGGGGAGCCTCCTTGTATTATTTAGAGCACTCTCTTTTTGATCTTATAATAATAAATTTCTTTCACTTGGTATGTTCCTTTTGTCAAGTGGTTCTTTGCATGTTTTTATTGCTTGCATCATTTGTTGATTCTTCTTCACCTTGTTATGTTTTTGCAATCTTTTGATCCTCAATATAGTTTGACCTCATCCTAAGTATTCATCATTGGATATGTGCAAATGTTTCCAATCATAATAAATTTGTTTCTAATGCACAGCTTTGGAGGAATTCTCACTATATTGGCCGTCTAGAACTTTTCACTCATTTTGGCAATCGATGCCAATGGGGAGAAGTTTTAGAGGGTTTAAGGGAAGTTGGTTTTATGCTTTGAGTTTGTTATTTAGCATTTGCCTTTGAACATCTTTTTGTTGCTTTGCATGTTGAATATATAGAAACTCCACCGACGGTAATAGTTGATAATATATGCAATGAAATTCAAGTTCATCACACATGTATATATTGTGGGGGACCTTGCTCTATATATTGTGGGTGTACCAACATCACATAGTTGTGTAGTATTTTATGTTGGGGAAACCATTTTTGTTTGTTAAACTCCTTATATAAACAATCTCAAAGTGATTATCATCAATTACTAAAATGGGGGAGATTGAAAGAGGATGTGTGCCCCCATGTGTGGTTTTGGTAATTCATGACAATCACTATGGACTAATGTTTGTATTAAGTTATACTTAAGGATATGTCCATAGCCAATTCTCACTACTAGAAAACAGCTAATCCGTGGCGCACCTGTTTTGATCATCCGTGGCGCACTAGGGGTGCGCCACGAGGCACGCGCTACGGGTAAAAGTTAGCCATGGCGCACTAGGTGGTGCGCCACGAGTATGAAAAGTTAGCCATGGCGCACTAGGTGTTGTGCGCCACGCATATGAAAAGTTAGCAGTGGCTCACTAGGTGCTGTGCGACATGAGTACGATTTCAAATTTCAAAAAAAAGCGGGATTTGATCTAGATCTAGATCGAGCCACCGGCCGCCGTCGTTGGTGTTGTAGCCTCGTCGAAGGAGGTCACTGCTGGAGGTGGTCAGAGGAGGGTGTGGTCAGAGGCTGGTGGAGGAGGGTGAAGTCGGAGGAGGGCTCCGTTGGAGGATGGTCGGAGGGTGCAGCCATAGGTTGTCGGAGGAGGGTGCCGTCGAAGGTGGGTGCAGCCGGAGAGAGGAGAAGGATAAGTGAGAAGAAGAAGAAGGTAGGAGAGGTGGAGGAGAAGGAGAAGGTGGAGAAGGGAGGAGAAGTGGAGAAGGAGAAGTGGGAGTGGATGAGATAATGGGTGGGTGAGGAAGATATATATGGAGGGTTAGGTGGTCTGGTGGTGATTCGAATTTCGAATCCCACCCAACTTACTCGTGGCGCACTAGGGGTGGTGTGCTACAAGTAAGTGGCCTCCATTTTTTCTGCAGGAAAAAACAATCTTTTGATCATAAGTTTTTACTCTTTCCGAATTTTGAAAATCTAAACAATCTCGTTCTCATCATTTTGGTATATTAAACGTTTTTTTTCGAATTTGTATGCAAAAGTTATAGCTATTTTACTGTGGCATGACCTTTTTTTGCAGAAAAAGTCGAAATTCATGTTTGGTAATTTTCCTAAACACTAGACCATATTACCTACATACATGTGAAAGGATTTTATTTTTTGAATTGTTTATCATTTTCTTTTATTTTTTGCAAGGCTAAAAAGGCGATCCACAAGGGGGGGGGGGGTGGTGCAGGAAACATACCTGTGGCGCACTTGGCTAGGGTGCCCTACGGGTAAGTTCGCCCAGCTGCATAGCAGGCCGCAACCCACATAGCCGTAGCGCACTATGTCAGAGTGCGCTATGACTAAGTTTCACACCCGTAGCGCACCGCGCACAGGTGCGATACGGCTGGGTTGTCTGCGGCCACCTGTGCCCTGGCCCACAAGTAGCCGTGACGCACCACCCCCATGTGCGCCACTACGGCAGTTAGTCGTAGGGCACCCGTGGGCAGTGCGCCATGCCTATTTTACCCGTGGGGCACCACTAGCACGTGTGTCACAGATGTGTGGATTACCTATAGCTGTTTTCCTAGCAGTGTCTTGATCCATATGGTGGTCTCAAGGTTGAAAGATGAAGAAAATTAAGAATATCAAGTGATTACCAAGATGGAGTTATCTCATGTGTACATTCAAGACACCAACATAATAAAGAAAGAAGAAATGAAGTGCAAGTTCAGGATGAGCCATATCAAAGAGATCGTATGCTTCAAGCTTTCCATCCTTATGGTTACCATGGTTATGCGAAAATATACCTAAAAGAGAGGCTCTCCCACAGTGGAGTATGGCGGAGCAAATTCCAAGTCTTCACCAAGCTAGAGCAATCAAGAAAGGTGTTCCATGTTGAGGTGTACAAGGTTGTATCATCAATATCAAGTGGAATATGTATAAGGAAAAGGTTTGTTCTCGATAGGGTTTCTTTCTTACCAGTCTCGTGGTGTTAGTTTGGGAGACCGGTTTATAGGATAGGTAATCGTACTATCAAGAGGGGCTCTCGAGTGAGTAACATGATCATATCCTTCGGAGAGAGCTCAAACCTTTGCATTCTTGGGATTATATTTCTTGGTTGTTATTTGGTTCTTATCCATGAGAGGATTTAGGGCTTGTGACAATCTCCATGACAAGCTCAAGTTCATCAAAAACGTATTTCATATGCATTCTCTATTGTGTTTTCGATATTGGAGGTTTTACCAGTTTGTCTTCTATAGATAGGGTAAACCTTTCACCAGTTGGTTATATCCTCCTTTGATGACTATGATGGTTCCCTGCATGATCTTGTATTCCTTGTTACTATCTTCGAAACGAGTCCAAGATCATCAAAATCGGAGTCCAGATCCAAAACATATGATGGTTTTAGTTTTGCTGTTTTTGCCAGTTTTTGGAGGGGCGGATTATTCGGCCAAATATCCGGCCAAAATATCCGCCCCTATACAGAGGGACGCGCCACAAAGTCCTTAGCCATTTTTCATCCTAGGGAGCCTGGAACATGCGGGAGGGGCAGATTATCCGGCCTGGGAGGTCCCAAACAGTCATATTTCGTTTGGGGGGGTATAAATAGACCCCTTCTACCTCCTTAGGTTTTTTGGTTGCATTCTCTATCTCCTCCATTGTTTTAACCTGCAAGAGCTTGCAAATACTCTCAATCCCTCCCATATTTCTTGAATCATTTTAGGGGATTTGAAAGGGGAGATCTAGATCTACAACTCCACCAATCCATCTATCCTCTATATGAGGCAAACATTTTGGGATCTAGATCTTGCGGTTTCTTCTATGGATTTTCTCTTGTGTTCTTCGTCTCTTATTTCCCCAATAGCTTTTGTAGCTGGTGGAATTTTGGAGAGAAGGACTTGAGCACTTCTCGTGTTCTTGCCATTGCATTTGGTGCATCGGTTTGAGTTCTTGGTGAGGATTCGATTGGGTGAAGGGTGAGAAGCTTTTTACTCTTGGTTTCTTGGAACCGTAGTTGGTTTAGTTGTTTTGCAGATTTTGTGGATTACTTGGGGCCTCCAGTTAAGTTGTGGAGCTTTCCTCAAGCTTGTTTGTTGGGAGCCTCCAATTGAGTTGTGGAGAAGTGCCCCAATCTTTGTGAGAGGTTACGGATTGCCACCGGCAAGTGCACCAATAGTGAAGAAGTGAACCATGCCTCTTGTGGAGAGGTTCACTAGAGAATAGGGTGAGGCCTTTTGTGGCGTGGTGCTCTTAGTACCGCCCACCCCTCCAAAGAGACGTAGTCCCTTTATGGGAGGAACTAGGTAATAAATCATCATCTCCGCGTGCCTCGGTTATCTCTATACCTGAGCTATTACTTATGCATTTTACTTTGTGATAGCCTTCGTGCTTGAAGTATTATATATAGCTATCACATAGTAGCTTGTATTGCTTAGAATAAGTTGTTGGTTCACATAGGTGAACCGTAGTTTATGCAGGTTTTGTGCTTCATAATGTAAATGCTAGTTTTATTACGCCTTTATTAAGCCCATCTCATAAAAGTTTTAAATCGCATATTCACCCCCCTCTAGGCGGCATCTGTGTTCATTCAACAGTCCAAGCAAAAAATATGCGAGATAGAGAAATAGATGTACCTCCGGGTACATGAGCGGAGTGTGTTTTTCGAACTCCTACCCTCATCAAGGGCTCTGTAGTCGTCTGCATCGGTGAGCGCATTGTCCCCATAGGTGTCAAACTGCACGTCCTCCTTGCCCTAGGCAGCATGCTTCTCCTCTAGATCTTACACATGAAGCACCTCATTGCACGTAGAAGGAGCGACCACCTCGGTGGCAATGCGTGTAGACTCACCCCCACGCGCTGGATCCATGGAGAAGATTGATGGTTTTGCTAGATCGGGTAGAGGGAGGATTGGATGAGTGCAAGGGGAGGACCCAATGAAGACGACTAGGTTTTTAATGTAGGGATGTTTAGGTTCTCCTCAAGGGGCCCCGGTAGGCATCTCTTCGGGCTCCGGCTGACGCGTGGAAGGTTCGTGCAATGGGGGCCTATTGGAAGTGAGATTGCTGTCGCGCTGCGTAAAAATGGGATAACCCATGGATGACTTGTTGCCGTGTTGTGGAGTAGTAGGATTTTCAGACGAGATTAACACATGAAATGACCACTCGACGAATTATTTAATGTATGGCTCAGTGTTCCTTCTTGTAGAAGTGTCATTGATAGAGACACACCCCTAAAAACCCCAACATATAAAACAGGGGGCCAGATGGCAAGAAAATTTCCGTGTGTTCTCATGATGTAGTGTGAAGGGAAGACATCGTGCAACAATGCATGTTGGATTAGAGAGGATCAACGGTAGGCACAAATGATCTGCGTGACAACTGTGGCAACTAATCAGCGTGTAGCAGTCAAAGTTAGCACACGTTTCGGCTTTTGTGAGAGTTTGTGACTATGATAGAGGGCCAAACTGAGTAGAATCACAAAACCAAGGGGAAAACAGACTAAGGGATTCAAATAGAAACTAGAAACAATTTTCAAGAATGGAAATGCGTGTTTTTCACAATGGAATACATACTGGCCTATATCAAATTATCTGCCATTGAAAAACTATAAATAACTATGATATTATGTAGATGTCATGTGAAAATATGAATCATGATGTATCATGGAATATATATATTTCATAAAGAACTATGATCTTACATAGATATCATTGCATGTTGCACCGGTGTGGAAGAAGTTGCATCATAGAATCCAATCTAGTGTGCGTGGTCTTGTGGATCAATGTGCTTTAGGAAAAGAACACATGCAATGTGGTCATGTGGATCAATGACACTAGTGGATCAATGTTTTTTAGGAAAATAACAAATACAATGACCATAGTGGATCAATGTGGTTTAGGAAAAGGATACATCCAATGACTCTAGTGGATCGATGTGTCAAACCATCGTCACAAAGACCAAAAGCACATAGGAAGAGCAGCTTCCACATTGCATGTTGCACCGGTGAGGGAGAAGTTGCATCACCGAATCCACTAGTGTGTGTGGTCATGTGGATCAATGTGGTTGAGGAAAAGAACACATTCAATGACACTACTAGATCAATTTGGTTTAGGAAAAGAACACATACAATGTCTCTAGTTGATCCATGTGTCAAACAATGGGCTCAGAGACCAAAAGCACATAGGAAGAGCAGCTTCCACATTGCATGTTGCACCAGTGTAACATAAGTTGCATCATAGAAGGCAGTGTAGTGTGTGTGGTCATGTGGATCAATGTGGTCTAGGAAAATAACAGATGCCATGACCCTAGTGATCAATGTGGTTTATTGAAAGAACACTTTCAATGATTATAGGTGATCCATGTGTCACAGAGACCAAAAGCACATAGAAAGAGCAGCTACCACATTTCATGTTGCACAGTGTAGCAGGAGTTGCATCACAGAATGCACTAGAGTGTGTGTGCTTATGTGGATCAATATGGTCTAGGAACACAACACATGCAATGTGGTCAAGTTGACCAATGACACTAGTGCACCAATGTGGTCTAGGAAAAGAACACATGGAAAGACACTAGTTATCAATGTGGTTTAGGAAAAGAACACATGCAATGCTTATAGGTGATCCATGTTTCAAACCATGGTCATAGAGACCAAAAGCACATAGGAATATCAGCTTCCACATTGCATGTTGCACAAGTGAGGCAGAAGTTGCATCTAGAACCCACTAGAGTGTGTGCCGTCATGTGGATCAATGTGGTCTAGGTAAAGAACACATGTAATGACACTAGTGGATCAATGTTGTTGATGAAAAGAACACATGCAATGTCTATAGTGGATCCATGTGTCAAACCATGGTCATAGAGACCAAAAGCACATAGGAAGAGTAGCTTCCACATTGCGTGTCGCACCAGTGTAGCAGAAGTTGCATCACAGAATGCACTAGGGTGTGTGTGGGCATGTGGATCAATTAGGTCTATGAATAGAACACATGCAATTACACTAGTGATCAATGTGGTTTAGGAAAAGAACACATGCAATGACTATAGGTGATTCATGTGTCAAACCATGGTCACAAAGACCAAAAGCACATAGGAAGAGCAGTTTCCACTTTTCATGTTGCACTAGTGAGGTAGAAGTTGCATCATAGAATCCACTGGAGTGTGTGTGGTCATGTGGATCAATGTGGTCGAGGAAAAAAACACATGTAATGACCCTAGTGATCAATGTGGTTTATGAAAAGAACACATGCAATGACTATAGGTGATCCATGGATCAAACCATGGTCACAGAGACCAAAAGCACATAGGAAGAGCAACTTCCACATTTCATGTTACACCAGTGTAGCACAAGTTGCATCACAGAATGCGCGGGAGTGTGCGTGGTTTAGGTAAAGGACACATGGAATTACTATAGGTGATCCATGTGTCAAACCATGGTCACAGTGACCAAAAGCTCATAGCAAGAGCATCTTCCACATTGCATGTTGCACTAGTGAGGTAGAATTGGCATCACACAATCCACTAGGTGTGTGTGGTCATGTGGGTCGATGTGGTCTAGGAAAAGAACACATACAATGACACTAGTGATCAATGTGGTTTATGAAAAGTACACATGCAATGAGTATGGTGGATCCATGTGTCAGACCATGGTCACAAAATCCAAAAGCACATAGGAAGAGCAGCTTCCACATTGCATGTTGTACCAGTGTAGTAGAAGTTGCATCAAAGAATGCACTAACATATGTGTGGTCATGTGGATCATGTGTGGTCTATTAAAAGAAAACATGGAATGACAATAGTGACCAATGTGGTTTAGGAAAAGAACACATGCAATAACTATAGATTATCCATGTCTCAAACCATGGCCACTGAGACCAAAAGAACATAGGAAGAGCAGCTTCCACATTGCATGTTGTACTAGTGAGGCAGAAGAATGCATCACAGACAGCTGGAGTGTGTGTGGTCATGTGGATCAATGTGGTCTCGGAAAATAACACATCGAATGATACTAGTGATGAATGCGGTTTAGGAATGTAGCACATGCAATTACTATATGTAATCCGTGTGTCAAACCAGGGTTACAGAGACCAAAAGCACATAGGAAGAACAACTTCCACATTGCATGTTGCACCAGTGTAGCAGAAGTTGCATCACAGAATGCACTGGAGTGTGTGGTCATGTGGATCAATGTGGTCTAGGAAAATAACACATGCAAAGACACTAGTGATCAATATGGTTTAGGAAAAGAACACATGCAATATATATAGGTGATCGATGTGTCAAACTATGGTCACAGAGACCAAAAGCACATAGGAAGAGCAGCTTCCACATTGCATGTAGCACCCATGTAGCAGAAGTTGCATCACCGAATGCACTGTAGTGTGTGTGTGGTCATGTGGATCAATGTGGTCTAGGAAAAGAACACATGCAATGGCACTAGTGGTCAATGTGGTTTATGAAAAGAACGCATTCAATGACTATAGGTGATCCATGTCAAACCATGGTCACGGAGACCAAACGCACATAGGAAGAGAAACTTCCACATTTCATATTACACACCAGTGTAGCAGAAGTTGCATCATAGAATGCGCTAGAGTGTGCGTGGTCATGTGGTATAGGAAAAGAACAGATGCAATGACACTAGGGATCAATGTGGTTTAGGTAAAGAACACATGGAATGACTATAGGTGATCCATGTGTCAAACCATGGTCATAGTGACCAAAAGCACATAGGAAGAGTAGCTTCAACATTGCATGTTGCATCATAGAATCCACCGGGGTATGTGTGGTCATGTGGGTCAATGTGGTCTAGGAAAAGAACACATAAAATGACACTAGTGATCAATGTGGTTTATGAAAAGAACATGTGCAATGAGTATGGTTGATCCATGTGTCAAACCATGGTCACACATACCAAAAGCACATAGGAAGAGCAGCTTCCACATTGCATGTTGCACCAGTCACTACAAGAAAAGTTGGCTTTTACAACAGACGATTTTCATGCTTGAAGGCCCGTTTTTCGTGGACAAAGAGTCTTCTACGACGGATGGCCATCGTGGTAAAAACCCCGTCACAAATGAATTAACCATGGCATTTTCTGAGCATGGTGGATCGCACCGTTCAGCCACGAAAACTTGTTCCATCATAGATCTGTTCGCCAGTCACGCGGACTGTAGATGTCATGCGAACTGCTAGGTGGAAGCCGCTATTAGCGGCCGGTTACCATCGTTAACGGCCATAGAAACCGTGGCAGAAGCCAAGGCCTTCTAAATACTAACTGGGCCGGACCATAAGGGGAGCTCAATTTGAAGATGGCCCGTTACTATTTTGTCCTGCACTGTTTGAAATGGGCCCAAAAATACAGCTAGGAGTGGCCCATGAACTTTCAGACCTGATTCAGTTTTGGCCTACAGAAGGCCCATGTGGGTCCAACATTGTGCGGCCCATTAGCAGCCCGCGCCAAATCGCTCCTGTAAACATAAGGCCTGTGGTTAGCCGATCACTATTATCGTAGCCCATCGTCGAATCTACTGATGGCCCTTCTCTGAGATGGTCAGTTACTATTCTGGCATGTTAGTGTTCTAGTCTTTAGCTGTTTAGGCCCACAAAAGGCCCTTTACTGTTCTAGCCTGGTAAATTTCTCGGACTGTTACTACCCTCGTCCGGGAATTTCTCGGCCCGTACTGTTCAGGCTCGTCACTATTCTGGCCTTTTATTGTTGTGGCCCGCTACTATTTTGGCTTATTACTGTTCTATGATTTTTGCAATTTCTTGCATGTTACTGTAATGGGTTGTTTCTGTTTTGTTCTGCTACTGTAACAACATGTTACTGTTATGGCCTGCTTCAGTTACGGCATGTTTCTGTTATGGCCTGTTACTATTACGGCTCGTTCGTCCTGTTATATTTACAGGTTGTTATTGTTACGGCCTGTTACCACATGCGCATTGGCCCGTTACGTTTATGGCCTTTTACAGTTTCATCATTTCTAAAGCCCATGCCAATATCATAAAACTTGTATAATAATCCAGCATTTTTTATTGTTCGTCGTCGGCCGAATACAGCACGGTACTGTTCTCTAATCGACCTGGCTGGCGTAGTTACCGTAACAACTACCGCAATGTGTGGACATCGTCAACTAAATTCCTACATGGCCTACGTGAGTTATCTAGATATTACATTAGCTGCAAACTTCTTTAAATTATTACATATTATCAACTCAGGGGAAAGAAAAATCGGCATTTCAGTTGACAATCAAGTTGATAGCAGAGTCCTCAATTTGCTTTCTCAATCGATCACCTACATCTTCCATTGAGTGTGGTAGCTACACTAGAGGAGACATGATCTTGCAGCCCCCTCTTTGGTGGGGCTAGCTATAATACCAGTCTGAAACTAAGTAATAACAAGTTAATACATCAAACTAGACAAACTACTCATTTAGCTGATATGATAGGAGCTATGAACTGGAGTTTATAACTGGTCAATGGTTCAATTATTGACCAACACGTCAAACAAGCATGACAAGCAAGCACACATTAAACAAGTGTGACTACCGTGAAACGAGCAATCAAAAAATGTGTGTGTGGGGCTTAGAATTTCAGTAGATATAAACTAGCCAAGTCATTTTGAACAAATATATATGGAAGTAGTTCTATACCCTAAAATGCATGAGACGTTGGGTGACTCGGAATTTGCGCTGAGCGACAAAATGGCATGCAGTTACTATCATAGCGAAGAATGAACCAAATAGAAATTATAATCGCATCATACGAGAACCTGTAGAGCAGGAATGCAATCCACGAATGCACTATATATTGTAGATGATAGTTATGTCGTGACTTAGGACGAACCAGACCCAGAAACAGATGCGAGATATAATGGCATCGCTTGTGAACCTATAGAACAGGATAAACAAGCATTATACAAGTGTGCCTAGAATGAAATGAGCAATCAAACAAAGTGTTTCTTAGAATTTTAGCAAATATATATGGAAGCAGTGGCATCTCCTAGAATGCATAGAGTCATTGGGTGACTCAGAATTTGCGGTGAGCTATACAATGGCATGTAGTTAATGTCATAGCTAAAAATCAACCAGATAGAAATTATAATGGCATCATAAGAGAAATTCTAGAGCAGGAATGCATACCACGAGTGAACTACATAGTTGAGTACAGTTATGATGTTGCTTAGGATGAACCAGCACCAGATAAAGAAGTAATGCCATCCCTTGTGAACCTGTAGAATAGGCTATGCAAACCAACATGTTCATTGTTCCATTTTGAGCTCTATGCAAGAAAAAAGAAATAGTTAGTGATGGAACTTTTGAAGAATCAGATGGCATTATGGCAACAACAGAATTATAATCGAATTAGTACATAGAGTTCAAACGACTACTATAGGATAGCATAATGATGCCAAGGAGGAAATAATAGCAGGAAGTGATCTCAGGACAAACCAGATAGATTCAGCAACTGTAGAGCAGGGAATCCACACTAATATTTTCCACTGACTACAGATTTTGCATGAATTACATGGTAGCAGGGAATTACTGGTGTATGGAGTAGCTAAGAACATGTGCATGACAAGATAGCAGACATGTGCATGACTTGAAATTTGTAGAGAAGCGAATGCAAACCAACATGTCTAATGACCTTGCATGTACTAGCACGAAAAACATGCGTGCCTAGTGACTTGTATGTACTAGCATGATTACAAAAATGCAGTTCACTACGACTGACCTGAACCTGCTATACCGCTGACAAACCAAAAATGGGTTGGAGATTTGATTAACCTTGCTCGGAGAGGCATCTAAGCATCATCGGTACCGTGCGAGTGACGTCCCGGTCACCGAGCGTGTTGCGGTTGCGGTGGATATTGGCGTCGGAGAAGCAGATCTTGGGCGGTCGATGCTGGCCTAGAAGCAGTGGACGAGAGCGTCGCTGAGGTAGATCCGGTGCAGGGAACGGCGACGGCCGTGCAACTGGTCTGGAGCGGTGGACATGGAACTCTTTGAACTAGATCACGCCCGGTGGACAGCGGTGAAGCGGAACTCTTTGGGTAGCTTTCGACGGAGAAGAAGCAGAGCTTTGGCGGTCGATGACGCCATCAGCATGCTGAACGACACCACAGCTCCTAGATCTGGTGGGTGAGCGTCGGTGAAACGGCTGCGCTGCGGTGCACGAGACCACAACTCAAGCCCGTGCGCGCGGTGATCGTGGAGGGGACATAGGAGCTTGGGATTTTTGGGAGGGCCCGCAGGAAAAACTAGGGGAATCGGAACCATAGAGGTTAGCACAAAAAATAATTATGATCGTGCCCTCGAGCTACCGACTTTAGCATGCCCATTTGTCGTCTGAACAATGGGTAGATTTGGAATTTTAAATTCTAAAGTTTTTGAAATGGAAGGGCGTGAAATGCTCCAAGGTTGATCTGTGGTTTTTTTGCTCGATTGAGAATTGAATGTGGCTTGCGCCCATCTAATAATAATAATAGAAAAATGGTACTCCCCGGTCGGTGCGATATTTTGGCTTAAAGTTTTTGAAACGGTGGGGTAGGAAATGCTTGGTAGGTGGGTGATTTTGCCGCTCGATTGAGATTTTGAATTTGGATAGCCTCCATTTACTAATAGAAAAAGGTAGTAGACCGTACGCTATCTATCCAGGAATTTAGGGCCGAGAGTCACATGAACTAATCATCCATAAGCATTTTTTTGCACAGAAATGTGGATACCTTCCATTCACATAGCATAGGCTGGTAAATTTTGCCGCTTGACTTAGATTTTAAATTTTTCTACGGTCCATGTAATAATATAAAAATGGTACTACCTCGGTGGGTGATTTTTCCTGAAAATGTTTGAAATAGAGGGGGTGCGAAATGCTTCGGGGTCGGTGGGTTATTTTCCTGCTCGATTACGATTTTGAATTTGGCTACCAGGCAAGTTTTTATTACTAGAAAAAAGGTTGTGTAGTTCTAACACCATCTGGCCAGGAATTTAAGGTGAGTATCACATCAACTGATGCCTCCGATTCAAATGGGGTAGGCAGTAGGTTTTGGCGGTCGACGGTGATTTTGAATTTAGAGATTGTCCAAAGAATAATTAAAAAAATAGGCCGTTCTCCCTGTATTTCAGGGATCCAAGTTAGGAAGAGTGATTATCTACCACGCGTATGAAAATGTAGATCTCCGATACAAGAATATTTGTTTAACATAACAACAAACAAATGTAGGAAGTAGGTCTGATTCAAGCATGTGAAAATGGTGTGCAACCATGGTTTACTAATTATTTAGGTGTCGGCACAGACTCTTCTACAGGAAGCGCTAACTTAATGGTAGTACTAATTCATATCAAATAAAAAGCCTGCTGCAAAACAAATACTCCTACTATAGCATACTATCAAAACACAAAGACCAACTAAAGTATATGTAGAACAAATAAAACAAGATTTCATCACGCATACACTACTATATAGAGAACACCATTTCATCATATAAAACAATGTTTTATCAGACACACCTAGGCCCCCAAAACAAACAGACAACTCTAATATTCCAGCCCCTGCCGATGTGACTACAGCACAAACAAAGGTGCCGCCACAGTTCCATCAGCTACCAAAACATACAAATATCAGACTGCAGCTCCAATAACACAACCTGGGCCAACACATGCTTGCCCAAACAAGCCTTGCTTGTTCATCCGACTATTATTCTCATCTCCTTGATGTTGTAGTCTGAATTAGCAGTGTTGCTGACATGACTTACTTTTCGTTTCTTTGATTAGTGTCGTCGGATTGATGACAAGTATGCCATAAGGTGGTCCTCGAGGCGTGTGGAAGAGAGGGGTCCCGGTGAGCACATGAGTTTACCCAGGTTCGAATCCGCCGGCTTTGGACGGATCCTACTACTGCTAGCAATCCAGTAATACGACAGAGCAGGAATATGGGTTACAAAGGTTTCGCCTATGCGAGTTGATATTGTAGACTATTGTGAGGGTTTCCCTAAAGGCTCTCCCTAGGACGGCTTATATAGATATCCGGCCTAGGGTTTACAGGAGACCTATCCGGCTACGACTAAGAGTTGGTTATAGAGGACATCTTGAACTACAAGTAACACTGTGGGCCTATGTCGGTATGTCATCTGGGCCTTCCCATAGCCGGACTGGACTTCGTCTCTTCTCCCTGACTAGGCCGCCCATCAAGCAAAGCTCTAACCCGAAGTGGGCCACCATGGTCAATGAGGCGCAGTGAGGATACCTGGAAAGTATATCCCCAACAGCTGTCCCTGGAAGCCTCCATGATCCAAACTCGGATTTCATCATCGTCTAGCTTGATCTTCGGCTTGCAGAATCTTGAAGGGTTCCTAAAACTTCAAAAGAAAAGATAGGATCCGGGTCTCAAATGAGTCGGACCTTTGAATACGTTATTCGGGTTTCCAGCTTGAAATTCAAACTAAGCCGGAACTTAGTCTTTGACGTAATCTGACACTAGTCATGGTCAAGTCACGTCACTGACAAACATTCCTGTCAGCACGACCGTTGGTGGGTCTGCCTTTCGCAGAACCAAGGCATCGTTTTAATGCGTGCGTGGAGATAAAGCCGGTGTAATCATCGCCTGGGGGTTACCCAGCTGCTTCCGCAACGCGTGGCGCGTTCACTGTTGCGTTTACACGAATATTGGCGTGGCTAGAGGATATAAGCGGTTAGGATTATTCTCCCCTTCTTCTTCCTAGCACTTGCGTCGTTTCCTTCTCATCAACGTTTCCCACGAACACAGAGCTCCTCTGCTTCCCAGAATCCTCCAGCGCCTCCCATCCTAGCTCACCAGCCCACAGAAAAATGGCTTCGGCATCATCTTCCGGCATGGTGGCGATGGCGGCGATGGCTACGGAGGCGGAGAAGGAGAGAAACCACAGGGTCGGGATCCCATGCGTCCTTGATAACGCCAACCTCCGCGTCGTGGAGAACAAGGGGCTCCTCCGCACCGGCGACTGGCGGAGCGGCTACGTCCAAACTGTCCCTACTCCTCACAATAGTGAGCAGGTACACTTCGGCACCCACCTCGACAGAGGTTTGAGTTTTCCTCCCACTGACTTCTTCTCTGGGATTATAGCTCATTATGGAGTTCAACTCCATCATCTTCCCCCGAACTCTCTCTTAGAGATGAGCGCATATGCTTCTTCGTGCGAGGTGTACCTTGGTATTAGGACGAGTCTCGACCATTTCCGGTTTTACTTTCATGTCCGGAGAAATTCCATCATTGCCGGTAATCCATACATTACCGGTACTATTAGTTTTTCTGATAGAAGAGAGCGCGTGTATCCTTGGATTAGGGCTAGTGAGTCGGTGAAACAATGGCCATCCACTTTCTTTTATCACAAGGATATGCCCACTCCCGGCAAAGCTACTACTTTGCTGGCTTTTGTCGACGGTGCCGCCAAGCCCCAAGAGTCCTGGGACGTAGATGGGCTGGCTCTCAGTGACAATTTGCTTCTTGCCAATAGGCAGATCTAATATTTGATGAAGCACAAGGGCCTTAAGCGGTCCGACTTAGTTCATTGTTGTGTGGCACGCCCGATCCAGCCTCTTCAGCATCATGGAGACCGGCTTATGCACTCCATCACAGTGTCCAAGAAAGATTCCCTCTGTATCTACTCCTAGCCTTACACAGAGAAAGAATACGAGTCTCAAATCAAGTGGCTAATAACGGAGCGGATCGAAAGGAAAATCCCGGATCTGTCTTTGGACATGCATACGGCAGAAGATCCTATGGTACCGGTAAGTTTCTAGCATTAACTCGAATTATGTGTTCATCTTTACATTGTTTTGCAATACTGAGATTCTATTTCTCTTTTCAGCTTGTTGACCTCCCTGAGTCGGAGCTTGCTCCTAGCGAGGGATATCCTCCTGAGTTATCTCAGGATGATGGAGAGTTGGTTCCACTACCAGACATAGTTCTTCGGAAGCGTAAGGCTTCGACTGTGTCTATCAGCACAAAGGAGGTGCCCGTTGTGAAGAGGTAACTTTCTTCACAAGGTTTCTGTATCTTATTCATAATTCTTTCTGAGATGTAATGGTATTTATTCTATTACCTTCTCAAATCTAAATAGCTCACCAAGGGCAAGGGGAAGGGAGTTTCGTCGAAGCCCCTGTGCCAGTCAAAGCTAAATTTGACTTCTCCTGCCACAACTCCTCTGACTCCTACCCCTCAATCTTCTACAGCGCCGGAGATTACTCCATCTCCGACCATTGTAGAAGATCCAGCTCAATCAGAGCCAGTGATCCTCGGATCATAGACCGACGTCACCATGGGTGACTCAGGATTTGATAAGGGTGAACCCTCTTTGGGTAATGATCCCTCGAAAAAGACCTTTGTTGATAACCTCCTCAGCAATCCGGGACTTGCCAAAATTGGCCTATCTCGGAAATCTACAGAGGAGATCCAACGGTAGCCCAGCAATGCTTCGAAAGTCGGACTATCACTACCGAAGAAGAAGCACTCTACACTTCTTCAACAAGTCCGTCTTCGTGACGAGAGGCTGAGAACTGGCGAGCTTCCAGCACCACCAGTGATGTCGCTTACCCTTGCCGAGAAGGTTACCACAGAAGTGAACATGAGTTTGAGAAAACTCACTCATGAACAACAATAAGTCGGAATTCCAACTTAGCTTTTTACTTTATTCCATATCATATCCTTTAGCCCCCAAGCATGAAGTTGGATGGGTAATCCGGATTTATGCTTCCTTAGGATGCCAAAGAATGAACTAGTATAGCCCCCAAGGCTCGTGCTGATATTAGTAAAGATATTAGCCCGAGCCTTTTGTAGTCTTCTGACTCTAGGTATACCGACTTACAGAAAGTTAATTCATATAACCAGGAATTGCTGAAGAATATCTGTAACAAGCAGAGAGAAATCAAAGCTCTCCGACTTGAAAATGCTCAACTGAAAGTATCCAGGGATGAGGCTGGAGGTAAACATTCCAGTACTCAATTCCTTGCCTTTTATTTCATAGTCAATTTTTTATTCAACTGTTGTTCTTTTGACTACATCACTGGTAAAGCAATCCTATGTTATGATTGAAGAGGCCGAGAATCTGAAGACCCTAGAGGTGGAAAACAAGGACCTCCACCAAGAGCTGAATAAGCTTAAGGCGGATCATGAGAAGAGCATTGCTCGAGTTCTCGAATCTTCCTCCATGGCCACCGAGGAGCGTGATCGTAAGATTGTGCTCCAAGATAAGAAAATCTCGGATCTCAGTAATGAATTGTTCAGAGAGAAGGATATTACCGAGGCACTCCGGGCTGAACTCCAGAGTCTTCGGGAGGAAAAGACCAAAGTCGACGATGTCATCTTCAATATGTTTCCCTCTTTCTGACTTTCCTGCACTTTCCTACTTTTGGAGTCCGGATTTATTTTATTAACCCTTTGCATTACATGCTTAGGTCCTCTGAACTTACTGGACTCAGCCTCCGCCGAGTATCGCACTAGCCGACTTACACAAGTCGGCGATTTACTTCGTGACTACCGCCAATCCTTCGAGGATATTGGCAAAGTTCTCAAGGTTCCAGACATGCATAGAATGTCCGGCTTTGAAGTGCGAGACAAGGCCAAGGAGATGCCCCAGCTTATCCAGGACTAGAACATGTCCTACGCGTGGACCGTAGTGCAGAGCGCTCTCACCATGGTTATGAGCCACCATGGAAACATGTAAATCTGGCAAGTAACCAGAGGGTACTGTAAAGTGCATAAAGACGGACAGGAGAAAGATATCAAAGCCATCATGGACTCCTACACCGGATACGGGTGTCACGTAGATGATCTCACCAGCTACGAAACTCCCTTCTTCACTCGCGTGGAGACGCTGCCTCTTCCTGCCATGGAACAACTGAGGTTTCCGGCGACGATCAAACCATCTCGGAAAGATATCAAGGCGAGGCCGATGTATCTAGTTAGCCGATAGCTACTACCTCTCCCCCTGCATCGCGGAGCATCAGAACAAAGTATGTTATTCTGAAAACAATTCAGGTTGTAAATAAGTAGTATAATACTTTAGCTAGTGCTAAGATTTGCTATCACTATTTAGCACTTTTGACTTTAATTTTTATGTGCCTGAAATGTTAACATAAGCACCTATATTTTTTGCCTATACTTATCGTTTGTCTGGCTTTCCTCCTCGTCTATTTCGTGAGTCGGACAACCTTTAGCACAGAAACTTTGTCGAGCAACGGAGCCCAATTGCTAAACCAGTTTAAACTCAGAAACAAAGCCGGCTTCCAATACCAGCAATTCACTACTCGGAAAATGCCCGCATCCGGCAATCAGATAAATAACCAAAGTATAGACTAGAAAATTTATATTTATACCCGAAGGTAGCAATTTTAGAATCGGAAATCTAAACCAGAGCAAAAATGAGCATAAAGTACTTTCAAGTATTTTGGATTTTCGACTATGACATGATCATTCGGAAATAAGATGGAAATATAAAACTTCTCTGAAAAAATGAGGCAACCAATACTTTATTTCTTATTGAACACGTACACATATATGATTACAAAGAAAGATAAACTAAGAATAAAAGGGACGTAGCTGAGCAATATTCCATGGTCTCTTTAATTCTGCCGAGTTTGTGCTGCCTCCAGCTCTCTTTCTCTTCTTAGTAGCATGACTTTCATTGACTGACCGTATATTAGTTAGATAGTAAGAACCATTGTGCAATACTCGAGTAACTAAAAAGGACCCTTCCCATACTGGGTTAAGTTTGTGCTTTCTTTGTTGCACAAGACGGAGTACCAAATTGCTCTTATTGAAAGACCGGTTTCTGACTCTCTAGCTATGATACTTGCGTAATTTCTGTTGATAGGCTGTTGGTCTCATCTCAGCAACAAGGCGA
Source organism: Avena eriantha (assembly GCA_910589775.1). Classification (NCBI taxonomy): domain Eukaryota; kingdom Viridiplantae; phylum Streptophyta; class Magnoliopsida; order Poales; family Poaceae; genus Avena; species Avena eriantha. The sequence goes on along the minus strand of OU342742.1, from coordinate 435,155,447 downwards.
ACTTATTCAACTAAGTCGGGATCATTTTGTCGAGAAATTTCGGCATCCTCATCAATATACGCGGCAACTCTAGGAGAAGTGTGAATCAAATCACTAGGAAGAACTGCTTCATCACCATAGACCAAGAAGAAAGGTGTGTATCCGGTTGACCTGTTTGGAGTTGTTCACAAACTCCATATTACAGAGGGTAATTCTTCTCCCCAAGGCCCCGCAGCACGTCGTAGTGGTGCTTCGAGTCTTGGTTTTAGGCCTTGTAGGATTAAACCATTTGCTCTTTCCACTTGTCCATTAGCCTACGGATGTGCGACTGACGCAATGTCGAGCCGGATATTTTGTTCGTTGTAGAATTCGACAAGCTCTCCCATAGAGAAGTAAATCTCTGGCTATTGCTCCATCACAGCTAGTGACGGGTTTAGCCTCAATCTATTTTGTGAATTTATCCACCATCACTAAGAGATGAGTAAATCCACTTGGAGCCCGTTTAAACGGTCCTACCATGTCAAGTCCCTAGACCGTGAAAGGCTATGTTATAGGTATTGTTCGCAACTGATCAGCCGGAACGTGAGCTTGTTTGTCGTACTTTTGGCAGCCTTTGCACGTCTTGACCAGCCGTTCGGCATCTGCCTTGGCTATAAGCCAGAAAAAATAGGGGTCGGAAAGCTTTTTCCACTAGAGATTTGGCTGGAGCGTGGTGACCACACTCGCCTTCGTGGATTTCTCGTAAGATTTCCACTCCTTCTTCCGGAGATACACAGGGTTGAAAGACCCTAGACACGCTCCGGTTATAGAGCTCACCACTAATTATAGTGTAGGATTTGGCTCGTCGGCCGATATCCTGGTTCAGAACTTTGTCTTCGGGTAATTTTCCATCTACCAAGTAATCAAGTTAGGGTTGAGTCCAGCTAGTAATTACAGCGAGAACTACTACTAAAGGTGAGTCGGGTTTGGTCGGATATTCCTCGTGTACTCCTTTTATGGAGGGAACTTTGAGGTGCTCCAAAAAAGCGCAATCCTGGACCTTTTTCCATGTAGAGCCTATTCGATATAATGCATCTCCTTCCTCATTTTCTGCTCGAGGGATGTGTTGAACCTCGAACCCCTCGAACAATTTAGATAGTTCATCCACGACAACTTTATATGCTGCCATGTCCTTATTTGCATAACACATCACACGTCGGTTGCTGATATCCTTAGCAATCCGGATTCCATGCAGCAGTGCTTCATACTAAGCAATGTTATTTGTCGCTGTGAAGTGGATCTGCAACACATAGAAAAGTTTATCTCCTTGGGGTGATTTGAGCACCACGCCAGCCCCCGAGCCCCCGCTTAGACCCATCAAAATATATGGTCCAATATTCCGACTCTGGGAGGGTCATATTTTCCGTTGTCTCTGTCCAGTCAGTGACAAAGTCAGCAAGGATTTGGGATTTGATTGTAGTATGAGGTTTATACTCAATGTCGAAAGATGAAAGCTCTATGCCCCATTTTGCGACGCATCCTGTAGCCTCGCTATTGTTTATTATATCTCTCATGGGAGATGTCCTCACCACGGTAATTGGGTCTTCCTAAAAATAGTGCTGTAACTTACGGGATGCAAAAAACAGACCATAAGCCAGCTTTTGATAGTGCGGATACCGCTACTTTGATTCAGTTAGGACTTCGCTGAGGTAGTAAGTCGTACGCAGCACCAGGTGTTCCTGATTTTCCTCTGGTCTGTCCACCACCATGACGACACTGATGACCCTATTTGTCACAGCAAGATAGAGCAACATCGGTTCCCGTGGTTCCGGTGCTGCAAGGATAGGATAAGACGAGAGTACTTCTTGTAGGTCTTGTAGTGCAGCTTTAGCTTCACCAGTCCAAACAAATCTTTTGGTCTTTTTCAGGAGCTTGTAGAGTGGTGCGGCTCTTTCTCCGAGACGGCTTACAAACCGATTGACAGCAGCAATGCAACCTGTTAGTCTTTGAACGTCTTTCAGGCGAGTTGGCCTGGAAATATTGAGTATAGCCTTGATCTTGTCTCGGTTCACCTCTATGCCTCTTTGAGACATGATGAAACCTAACAATATTTCGGCTGGAATTCCAAAGAAACACTTCTTTGGGTTAAGCATTATGTTGTATTTTTGTAAATTGGCGAATGTTTCCTCCAAGTCGGAAATTAATGTTTCCTTCTTTTTGGACATCACCGCAATGTTGCCCACGTATGCATGTACGTTGCGTCTGATTTGGTCGTGGAGGCAACGCTGCATAGTGTGCTGGTACGTAGCTCCTGCGTTCTTGGCCCAAAGGGCATCGTAACAAAACAGAAGGTTCCGAAGGGGGTGATGAATGAAGTTTTGATTTTATCTGATTCCTTCATCCGAATTTGGTGATAACCGAAGTATGCGTCGAGAAAGCATAGGGCTTCCGAGTCTGCCGTAGAATCGATAACTTGATCAATTTTAGGCAGAGCGAATGGATCTTCGGGACAAGCCTTGTTCATGGCAGTATAATCAACAGACATCCTTAATTCGGTGGTGTCATTTTTAGGGACCATTACAGGGTTGGCCAACCAATCAGTATGGATGACCTTTTCTATGAATCCGGCTAACTCGAGCCGGGCTAGTTCCTTAGCTATTGCCTTACGCTTTTCATCGCCAAAACATCGTAGGGACTGTTTGACGGGTTTAGCGTTCGGGTGTACGTTTAAAGAGTGATCGGCAAGTTCCCTATGTACTCCGGTCATGTCAGATGGCTTCCATGCAAAGATATCTTTATTTGCTTGGAGGAACTTGACGAGCAAGCTTTCCTATGCGCTATCTAAGCCTACGCCTATTTGGGTCACCTTGGAGGGGTCATCATCCTTCAACGGCACCTTCTTCGTCTCTTCTGATGCCTTGAACTCCGGTTTCGGCTTTGTCACCGCCTTCTTTGTTGCGGGCATCTCGGATGGATCAATAGTCTTCTTGATCTCCTGGTACTCTCGAGCGTGCAGCATGGCTTCAACAAAGCCGGCATTTCTGTCCTTGCACTCTCACGCCTTATTCAGGTCTCCCCTGATGGTAATCACGCTGTTGGGACCTGGAATTTTCATCATATTGTAAATGGAACACGGACGAGCCATAAAATGCCAATAAGCCAAACATCTGAATATAGCGTGGTACACGCTCTTGAACGGGACCACTTCGAAGGAAAGTGCCTTTGTCCAATAGTTCCTTGGAGTTCCAAAGGTAACATCCAAAGTGATCTCTCCCAGGGAATTTTCTTGTCTTCCTGGGACAACTCCGTGGAAGATCACAGAGCTGTGATTCAGCTGGGTCTCCGACATCCGCATCCGGCATAGCGTTTCGACATATAGAATATTTATGTTGCTGCTGCCGTCCATGAGAGTCTTGGAGAAACCATAGCCATCAATAAGTGGATTGACGACTAAGGCATATTTTCCTCACCTGTGCAACTTAGGCGGATGATCAACATGGTCAAAGGTGATTGTAACTTCCGCCAGTGTAGGTATTGAGGGGCAGCGGGAACAGTTCCGTTGAGCTCATGTAGAACTGCGTTTCTGACCTTAGCTGGTTGAGATCTAGGGAAGGTGACGTAAGTGTCTTTCTTTGTTGGGAAGTTTTTCTTCCCCTCCGGTTTGGGATTTGAAGAATCAGCTTCCTCCATGTAGGAATCTTCCTTGGTCTCCTTATCGTTTTTGGGATTCTTCTTTCCCTGCTTCCGCTTAGCCCTATAGCCAGCGGTGATGTCCTCATTAAAACGACACTCGGCATTTGTGTGAGACGAGCCCCCATTGGCGTCTAAGTGATGCACACATGGGTTATTGGCAATGTCGGCCCAGGAGTAGGTTTTGCCAGGTTGCTGGTCTCCTCTACCCTGGACTCTTGATGTCCCGCGACCGCGTCCGCGGCTACCGCCACGTCCTCCTCATCCTCCAGACCCGAAAGTAGAAGTGATCACTGTTGTTTCCGTGTTGGGTTTTTCTTCTGAGGTGTTGTTACGCTTCTAAGCTTTCTACTTTGGTTGTTTTGCCGACTATGGCACAACTAGGGCGTTTAGTAATGCCTCTGCATCGTCGTCAGCATCTGCGTACTTTCTCGCTGTTTTTCTCACTTCTCCTAGATCAGAGACTTTGTCACACTTCAAGCGATGACATAGTAAACCAATTGGGAGACCTATAACGAAGGCTTCAATCGCAGTTTGGTCATTTACTCCTTCATAGGAGTTCTTGGTGTTGATCCATCGTCTAAGGTAATCTCGGCAAGTTTCTCCGGCTTTCTGGGTGCAATGTTGTAGGTCTCCTACCATATAGGGCCTCCGATATGTGCCTTCGAAATTCTGAAAGAACACACTTTGCATGTCATACCAGTTGTGGATGGTGTTCTCCGGAAGTTCATTCAGCCATGATCGCGTCGTGTTCCGCAACATGAGTGGGAGATATCGGGTTGCGACCAAGATATTTCTGCCTTTGGCGATGCAACAAGCCTAGAAAAAATCCTGGATCCAAGTATCTGGCCGAGCCACACTGTCGTTGGGCTGAATGTTCCTTGAAATAGCAAATCCTTCCGGGAATCTTGTTGCTCTCATGCGTGGTCTGAAGCATTTTGGACCCACATAGATTTCATCGTTCCCGTAGCTCCGCTTCTCTATGTTGGATTTGATCCGATGTCTCGCGTCACTTGGTGACAGAGATCGCCATCCTAATTGACAGCTATGGCTGCGGTGCCTTGGAGCCGGACTTCGGCTTCTGCTACCACCTCCTCTGCCACGACGCTCTCCTTGGCCTCCTTGGGAACCGTTCTGGAGGCTACTTGGTGGAGAAGGTGGATTGTTTCTGGCTGATTGTCGGTCTCCGTTCGGAGCATCATTATTTAGGTTCCGGGGAGAATCTTAATTGTGACGAGCCCCCTGCCGGCTTGTCTTAGCATAGTGTCCATCATTCCTTCATCCGTCACTCCTAGTGCGGTGTGGCTCAGCCAGACGGCTTGTATGTCTAGGAGGTGTCATTCTTTGATGGTCCTCCTCCCGACGTTTCTCTTTGTCTTCTTCCCCGCGATCATTCGACTCTCGCTGGGGAGGATTTTTCAGATACACTGCAAAAATTGCCTCTTGCTCGACGGCCGGAGCGACGTTGCGTCAGTCACGTGCAGTTCTATGGTGCATCCCTAAAGATCCAGTTCTTGAGTGGTTGTCTTCCTGACGGTCGGAAAGTTGATGTTGTTCTGGACCCCGTTGGGATCTTATATCATTCCAGACCAGATCCGTGCGACATTTGTCGGATTAAGAGACCCGTTTTCCGCTTCTAGATTTCATGACCTTCTGCTGCTCCAGACCCTTCGTGAGTAGCTTAATGTCCAATTGAACCTGTTTTGGGCCTGGATTATTCGCTAGGATATCTCGAGCTATGGTAGTGTTTTGTACTGGTGTTGGGTACACCAGATCTCCATTACTGTCCAGTCGAGGCATCCCTAGATCTCCCTCAAAGAGGACCTTGTGAACTTCCGAGAATTGATTGTCATGCGTGTGCCTTTTCCGGGCCTTCTGATGCTACCAAGAGATGTACTTCTCCGCAGTTGCTATGTGCTTCTTCTATTCCTCGATGTTGTTGGCTTCATCCAGGAGTACATGGCGATGCGCTTCTAGGGCCTGGGCCCTTTCCTCCAGCTCTTCAGCAGTAAGCTCTACAGCTATAGGGATAGGTGTAGTTAGTGCGACATCGATGTGTTTACGTGCACCTACGATGACCACGTGTCCATCCACCGACACTTCTTTGGGATCGTCTGGGATAAGTGCTCCATCCGAGTCTTCCTTGTATTCCTCGGCAATCACCTCCTCTGTCGGAAGTTCTTTTGCCGGGGTCTTGTTCTTCTTGTTCTTCTTGTTCTTCTTCTTTGCCTTCTTGCCAGCACTGGTAGCAAAGACGGCTTTGGGCCCATTTCCTGGAGTCAAGCTCTGATCGGTACTTTCGGACATTTGGACCTCGGGATTATCTCCGAGATCCATGTTATCCTGCGCTTTAGGAGAGTTTTCTCTAGATCCTTCGTCCATGGCTTCTCCTTCTTCTGCAGCTGCGGAGTTAAACTCCTCTTCGTACTCCACGGAGAACTTCTGGAAATCTACCGACAACATGGAATTGTCCAAAGATGCTGGTAAGTCGATGTTTGTTCCGATCGCCTCTAGCACCGAGTCTTCATTGTCTCCAGCATCGGCAGAGACGGATCTGAATCCAACATATCCGACAAAGTGCGACGCGTGCCTGCTGAGATAGTTGCAACTTTCTTGGTTGGCTTCCTTGAAACATCTGATGGTCTCGAGGATTTCATCCGTGCTTGCCTCTTTCATTATCATGCGCCTCAACGTATATCTCAGGAAGGGTTTATCTATTCTGGTATTATCAGAGCCGAAATCAGAGCTATTTTCTTTCTCCTCCTGGATTTCGACCTAAGCAGGCAGATCGATCTCGGATTTGTCCTCGCTAGGGAGAACCACTCTAGATTCGACCTGAACCCACAAGATCTGCTTCAGGTTCAGCTTTCTCCAATATCTCTGCAATAGGTGCGCGTTGGGTGGGATTAGGGTTTTCTGAGATCCGGAACTCTGCGGCCTCCACGGACAAAGGGGACCCAAAATTTTCTTCTTCCTCTATCATCACCGCTGGGGTGGGTGGGATAGGTTCTGCGAGACCGATGTATACATCGATCTCACCAAAAGACATGATGGTGTAAGCAGTCATGACCTCCCTAGCCGGAATCCAGGTCTCGTCGAGAACGATGAGATGGACGTCGCTGGCGTAGAGGATGCGACCAACGGCGATGGTCTCGCCGATTCCGATTCTTGCAGATTCTGCTCAGAACGTAGATCCGAAGCTCACTTGCCCCACGGTGGGCGCCAACTATCGTCGGATTGATGACAAGTACACCATGAGGGGGTCCTCGAGGCATGTGGAAGAGAGGGGTGTGAGACGTATGGTATTCCGAGACGGTGAGCACACAAGTTTACCCAGGTTTGAATTCGTCGGCTTTGGACGGATCCTACTCCTGCTATAAATCCAGTAATACGGCAGAGCCGGAATATGGGTTACAAGGGTTTTGCCTGTGCGAGTTGAGATTGTAGACTATTATGAGGGTTGCCCTAAAGGCTCTCCCTAGGACGGCTTATATAGATATCTGGACTAGGGTTTACAAGAGAGACCTATCTGGCTACGACTAAGAGTCGGTTACACAGTACATCTTGAACTACAAGTAACACTATGGGCCTATGTCGGTCAGTCATCTGGGCCTTCCTGTAGCCGGACTGGACTCCGTCTCTTCTCCCTGACTGGGTCGCCCGTGAAGCAAAGCTCTAACCCGAAGTGGGCCACCCTGGTCAGTGAGGCACAATGAGGATACCCAGAAAGTATATCCCCAACATTTAGCACTCTGAATCACGTCAGTTGCTGAAGGAAATGAACAAAATGATCAGCAAAATCATAGGTGTACAAGAATGCAACGGTTGCACATGAATGAATGCACTAACCAGGTGTCATAATGTATGGATGTAATGTACACCAACGTTTATGAGATCTAAAATTCTTAGACTTCATGCTGCTGAGATCTACTCCCTCCTTCGCCGATATAACCACCATTTCTCTATCCTCAAATGCGTAGAGTATTCTTACTGCATCTTTCCCACCATATGCCCATGATTTCTCAAGGCCAAGGAGAGTATCCAACTCAACCTTTATATGAGGCACCCAAGCTTCCCATTTGATGATCTTGCACTAGACCACGTGTTTAGACTGAAGTCTCTTATAATTGCAAGGGCAACATCTCCATTATGCCCCTTAGCGATGACTAAATTGCATCTAGAATTATCAGGTGTCTCATTGGGGCACTCAATATAACACAGTTTTGTTGTCACGTTATTGAAGGCAATTATATATTTGGAGTTCATTGTTGGGCACTAAAAAATGTCCCCTATGAGAGTTGACGGCCTGCGATCAATCCTAGCCAGTATCTCAGCAGGTTTCTAGTCCTCCCATTTTCCTAACTCCAATTAGTACCTCTGCACTAGTGCTTGGTTACCATTGGTTACTATTCAAACAACCCACAAATTGCTTCAACAGTGTGAAGGCAATTTCCCATGATCTCTCGAACAGAGAATTGTGCCGCTATCATACTCACGTCTCTGCGAACTTGGTGGTTCTGGTATCACTGTTTCACTTCCACCGACTGGATCCCAGGCCTTTATCATGTTAGACTCTTGCGGATAATGAAGTAGCACCCTACCATTGTGACATCCGAGTACATATGGCTTTATATACTTCCACTAGCCTATTCAGTATCTAGAAGATGGATTGGTCAAGATTATGATCTCTTAAGAATCGAGCATCCTTAGAGCTGTTGGTGAAAAACCCAAGTAATCGCATTCCTCTGTTGTGTGACAGGGTTAGCCTTTTGAAATTGTTGCTTCCCACGAAGTCCATCCAACATTTTTGGGCGACTGATGCCCTCAGTATGCAGGATGGGTGCGAAGGAAGCCTGGCAAGAATCTGACCAAATACATCGCCTGACAAGTCATTGATTGTTGCATAAGTTCTTCCACCGAAGATGGTAGGATGATGCAAATAGCACAAGTGCATCATCAGAATTATGTAGACAGCACAATGCACAATGCACAACCTAAAACAATAATTAAGTAAACACCACAACGCATCATACAATTTGACAGGAAAATTTTATCATCGAAATTTCCTAAACTGCACCCATCGAAAAAACTACCTTAAAAAAAGAGTCTGTCAACAATATAACCTAAACAACACAATTAATCAACCAGAGTAGTACAACAGGACCGCAAAATGCTTAAGCATGCCGGAACTTTTTTTAGGTCACCGGGGAGGATAGAAAGGCCCCCACCTGAATTTTCTGGTTTTATTATAAAGAAGAGGATAAAAAACGGATGTAGCTTCAGTGACTTGGTGAACCCAAGTCTCACGATGACTTGCCCCATGATACACCTTCCACCTTAGATCAAACGTATGACAGTAGCTCAGATTTTGAACTAAAAAGTAAAACTATTAAATAAATTGACAAAAAATTAGTAAATCATCGATGCCTAGGTTTGAATCATGTGAAAGTTTCATCCCATTCGGATCACTAGTTTGTGATTAAATAGATTTTTATGTTCCCGGTACTACTAGTTTAAACTAATATCCACTGCGTCCAGAAAAAACCCTGGAGCAGAATACACAAAAGAGGGAGGAAGTCAAGGAGACAAAATCCAATGCAGAACTTACAATGGGGTCGACGAGTTCTGAGCAGATGGAGAAGGCGCCGCCGATGAATGATGAGCCATAGCCGTTGATGCTTAAGAAGCACGACCACGAGTTGACGCATTCCTAGCATCCCACGCAGCCGTCACTTTGGCAGCGACAACCAACATAGCCAAACTTGTTCCAGTAGCAGCCGACCAAGATTCCGACTGTGCCTCCACCGCTTTCCAAGCATCACTCAACACTGCCCAAGACTCCGATGCGGTACAAGCATCGGCCTCTGCATCCGCTTCACATGTATTTGTTGGTGCTACTTCATCATCCACCTCTGCTTTACAAGCATCCACCGATGCAACAAATGCAGCCGCCAACGCCGATTCCATTTCCTATAAACACCTTGAGCTTATTGAACTTGCAATGCCCAAAAATAAATGCATTCTGTCCTTGAGAAAGCTCGTAATGGCTGGAGGTTGGGGACGTACATACCAGCGAACCGAGGTGCGGTGGTGTTCAATGGTGCAGCAGCTGGGACGATCTGGTCGAGGGAGGGTGGCCAGGTGGAGAAGATGACGATGGGGTCGAGGGGCAAACGCCTGAGCCACCTCGACCTCGAAACTAACTTTCGCCCCACTATTTTTTTGCGAACCCCGCTTTTTTAGGGGAAACCCCGGCTGTATTAATAGTAGCAACCACACGACTGATACAAGTTTGTGCACTTGCGTTGGTCAGTTTCCTGCGTACAGACATCAAGTTGCTGGACTTATTCGTGTGATACAATCAATTTCTAGGTAAAATATTCCAGGTGGTAGAAGCCTGCCCTTTCTATGATATCAAGATCTAGAGTTCAAACATCAACCTGAAATTCCACAATCTACAACTACAAGTTTTGGTTTACTACCAGAAACATGCTAACAAATCACTCGCAGCTGGCATTAACGTCATCATTAACAGGTCTCAGAAGGAAAAAAATTGTTGGGGGGGATACCCCGGGTAGGGTAACGCCGGGGTATAAAGGTCGAGTTAGCCGGGGTACGACGCGTTCAAAGCAAGTGCTGACCAGGTCACCTCAAGGCAGGCCGAACCACGGACTGGCCCGGCCCATGGAGCAGCTCCTTAACCATAGCCCGACCGACATAACATATACCAGCCATATTTATCTATCTGTTTTGCAGGTAACTTGTTAGCCGGATTAGCCACATGCCGTCCGGACTATCTTATGGCTTCCAAGAGAAGGAAAGCCCTGCTGGTCAAAAAGTGGCTTTATTAGCTGTAGCATGAGCAAAGCAAAGTAAAGAAGAGGCCCAGCGGGTCAGGGGCGACCAAGGTGACGCGGGCAATGTCGGATGACGTAGCCCGTGTTTGGTGACGCTTAAAGACAATGACTAATCTGTGGGTTACGTCCAAAGCCCGGACGAGCCGTTGAAGAGAATAAAGAAGCATCTAGCTTGAGGCGAGGAGCATATTCTCCGAATATGCTGCCACGCGTGCCCTAATATTGTAACCCGGGCTCCCCTATATAAGGAGTACCGGGGCCTCCATAGAGGGGGATCGATCATTTTTTTTCTCGATCTAAGGTAGAACTCTAGAGCTAGTTGGTAGAGAGTAAGAGACATAGTCTCCTTACTGAGAGCTTGAAGAGCGTTTGTAACCACCATTAATTGAGAGAATACAAGAACATTTGTGCGTGGAATCAGCACATTCTCCCTCCCTGGATTCCCCTAGCACTCATTGGCCCCATCTTTAGCCTATCCATGGCATCTGTCGTGCCACCACCACGACAGTTGGCGCCCACCGTGGGGCTAGCAGTGCTAGCAGGGGTAAAAATCCAGACAGGAAGCTTCTACAACACCGGTGAGCGCGTCGTCTCTGGCTTGGTTCAGCTCTTTGGAGCGCTGGACTACGTCAGCGACAATGCAGGAAGCTTCGGTAGGAACCCCCCTTCCTGCAATGGCGTCTTCATCAAGCTTGGCACGCACGAGACCTACGTCACTGTGGACGAGACCTGCGTTCATCCGGGGCACATCGTCGAGGGAGGTGAACCACCTCTTAGTGTCGCTCGTGGAATGCGTATCACTCGCCTCATCAGCAGCGTTGAGGTCCTGATGACCACACCAGACGTGGAACCGAGCACGGGCCCTGAACCAGAGCCGAAGGTAACGCCAAAGCAGACTAGGTCTAGGTCTCCTCCACTAGAAAGGCCAGAAAATGTGCTCCAGCAAGCAATAGATAGCCTAGCAACGCCAATAGCACATGTGGTAGATACGGCTCTGGCACAAGCTGAGTTAGAGGAAACTAGGCGAAAAATGTTAGCTGGAGCAAAGAAGGTAGCAGAGCTGCATCAGTCTTTGAACATCACCTTGAGAGAATATGGTAAGGTAAACCGCATAGATGGAGTGAAAATCCGGTGTAGTAACCTGATTACTAAGATTGACAAGGAATACGAGCCTAGGACGGGTCAGACAGCCACGATAGTAACAGGAGGGCTTGACCGATACAGTACCCCATCAAAGAACCTCAGGGCAGCAAACGTGGCCGCGACCAAGTTAGAGGGTTTAATTGGGGAAGCCCGGCAAAGGCAACAAGAGAGAGTAAATCACTTGCTGAGAGTTGCTTGCGAGCAAAATGAAGAAATGAACAGGGAAAACCTGATGCCACCAGGAGCGTCACATGTGGTATATTCGTCCAGGAATAACCCGTTAACATCAGGAGGTGTCGCGTCGTCTCCGGGTCATAATCCCAGGAGAGAAGAAGTAGTAAACTCCGGGAAAAGAGACAAACAGATGGTTCCCTATGATCCAGTGAGGGCCAGAAAAGGCAAAATAGTGCAAGTTGATGAAGATCGGCACAGTACCAGCTGAGGTGTAGCCGGCTGAGGTAACCATGACCAAGGCAATGCCGGTCAGAGAAATGATGCCAACAGCAATGCCAGACAGCGTGATCTCGTGGGAACAGGGAAAAATATACCTCGGCAGCAGCAACAGCATGCACCTCGGTAGGAGGGGAGTGACGGGTAAGCAGCACAACATCAAAATGCTTGCCCGGATCAGGAAAGATACAATGATGGTTATTCAGCTATGATCAATGACGGATACCCCAGATCGGATCACCACATAATTGGGTCAAGGCTGGGAAGCAGGAACTTGCAGCTAGATGATGCGAGGCTGAAACTAATTGAGGTACAAGGTCCACCGGGACCAGCATGTTTTGTGCCCCGGATCATGAAGGAGCCATCAGTGCCAAATTTTCAGCTAGTAGATGAACCCGAACCTACAATGGTTGTACTAGGCCATAGGATTTGCTGATTGATTACGCCACAGCGGTCAAGATCGCAACAGGAAATTTGAGATGGGCAGTAAGATATTTGCCACAGATGCTGGAAGGACCAGCGAGAGTTTGGCTGAAAAATTTGCCGCCAGGAAGTGTCAACTGTTGGCTGGATTTCGAGGAGTTGTTTTTTAGCAATTTCCAAAGCACATACAAGAGGCCCAGCATGCCATAGACTCTAGCGCTATGCCGTCAAAGACCGAATGAGCCAGACCGAGACTTCCTGACTCGGTGGTGCAATGTGCGTAACTCGTGCGAGGGAGTAATTGAATCAAGAGCCATTGCATGGTTCGCACAGGGATGCAGATATGGAAGTATGTTGTGGCATAGGCTACACCGAGACATGCCAACCACTTTGGCTGAGACAATCCGAATCATGGATTCGTATGCCTTGGGAGATCCAACGCAGTCCCGGCAAATCTTGAGCGAGGAAAACGAGGAATATTACAACCGAGATGGCTCAGGATCATCAAGGAGGAATGACTTTCGACGAAAGAGAAGGGATGAGCACTCGGATTACCAATATAACTCGCAGTAGGTAGCAGCGGTAGACCGGGATCAACCCAATGCCGGTGCCAGCCAACGAAAAAAACTGCAGGACAAAACTGGCAATAGAAAAACGATGGGAAGAAGCCTTGGACCCCGAAGCACAAAAAGCAATGGCAAGAGCGAAAAGATAGACCGAGGTATACGTTCGAGTCCATGTTGGATCAACCTTGCAAGTTCCATACACCAAGTACAAATAGTCTGGCAAATCATACAACCCGGCAGTGTGAGTGGATGAGGAAGTTAGAACAGGGCAGTTTAGGGAATGCACAGGCACCTCGAAACGAAGCACCTAGGAATGAGGTACCACAACAACCATTGCTAACAGGGGGAATAGACAGCAATTAATGTTTCCACCACCCTCGCGAGAATTAGTGAAGAAGGGATGTGGTACACCAAGTAGGCAATATTCAGCAACAAGGTCAGAGTTACCATAAGAATGAGGAGCAAAACGAGTACATGGAGCATCATCAAAGCTACTGTGTGTTCACCACGGAAGAAAATGACCTGAAAAGCTTGCAGCGCCGGCATATGGAGGTTAACACGGTAATGCCGGCAGTAATGAGATACATGCCCTGGGCTGATCAAGAAATCACATGGAGTATCAAGGATCACCCAAAAATCATGCATAGCCCTAGGACCTATGCCCTGGTCCTGAATCCAACGTTCATCGGGCCGAATCTCAATGTGAGGTTTTCCAAGGTACTGATCGATAACGGCAGTAGTATCAATATTATGTACAAGGATACCATGCACAAGTTGGGAATAACAGACAACACGTTGCAAGCATCGAGGACCACATTTCATGGCATCATACCGGGTATTTCCTATGAGCCAATTGGTAAGGTCCGGATTGATGTGTTATTTGGCACAAGAGATAATTGCCAGACTAGAAATTTGGAGTTTAAAGTAGTGAATTTGGAGAGCGCTTATCACGCATTACTCGGTAGGCGGTAGGTTTTGGCGGTCGACGGTGATTTTGAATTTAGAGATTGTCCAAAGAATAATTAAAAACATAGGCCGTTCTCCCTGTATATCAGGGATCCAAGTTAGGAAGAGTGATTATCTACCACGCGTATGAAAATGTAGATCTCCGATACAAGAATATTTGTTTAACATAACAACAAACAAATGTCTGAAGTAGATCTGATTCAAGCATGTGAAAATGGTGTGCAACCAAGGTCTACTAATTATTTAGGTGTCGGCACAGACTCTTCTACAGGAAGCGCTAACTAAATGGTAGTACTAATTCATATCAAATAAAAAGCCTGCTGCAAAACAAATACTCCTACTATAGCATACTATCAAAAAACAAAGACCAACTAAAGTATATGTAGAACAAATAAAGCAAGATTTCATCACGCATACACTACTATATAGAGAACACCATTTCATCATATAAAACAATGTTTTATCAGACACACCTAGGCCCCCAAAACAAACAGACAACTCTAATATTCCAGCCCCTGCCGATGTGACTACAGCACAAACAAAGGTGCGGCCACAATTCCATCAGCTACCAAAACATACAAATATCAGACTGCAGCTCCAATAGCACAACCTGGGCCAACACATGCTTGCCCAAACAAGCCTTGCTTGTTCATCCGAGTGTTATTTTCATCTCCTTGATGTTGCAGTCTGAATCAATGGTGTTGCTGACAGGACTTCCTTTTTGTTTCTTTGATTTAGTGTCGTCAGATTGATGACAAGTACGCCTTGAGGTGGTCCTTGAGGCGTGTGGAAGAGAGGGGTCCCGGTGAGCACACGATTTTACCCAGGTTCGAATCCGCCGGCTTTGGACGGATCCTACTCCTGCTAGCAATCCAGTAATACGGCAGAGCTGGACTATGGGTTACAAAGGTTTCGCCTATGCGAGTTGATATTGTAGACTATTGTGAGGGTTTCCCTAAAGGCTCTCCCGAGGACGGCTCATATAGATATCCGGCCTAGGGTTTACAGGAGACCTATCCGGCTACGACTAAGAGTAGGTTATAGAGTACATCTTGAACTACAAGTAACACTGTGGGCCTATGTGGGTATGTCATCTGGGCCTTCCCATAGCCGGACTGGACTTCGTCTCTTCCCCCTGACTAGGCCGCCCATCAAGCAAATCTCTAACACGAAGTGGGCGACCATGGTCAATGAGGCACAGTGAGGGTACCCGGAAAGTATATCCCCAACAGCTGTCCCCGGAAGCCTCCATGATCCAAACTCGCATTTCATCATCGTCTAGCTTGATCTTCGGCTTGCAGAATCTTGAAGGGTTCCTGAAACTTCAAAAGAAAAGATAGGATCCGGGTCTCAAATGAGTCGGACCTTTGAATACTTTATTCGGGTTTCCAGCTTGAAATTCAAACTAAGCCGGAACTTGGTCTTTGACGTAATCTGACACTAGTCATGGTCAAGTCACGTCACTGACAAACATTCCTGTCAGCACGACGGTTGGTGGGTCCGCCTTTCGCGTAACCAAGGCATCGTTTTAATGCGTGCGTGGAGATAAAGGCGGTGTAATCATCGCTTGGGGGTTACCCAGTTGCTTTCGCAACGCGTGGCGCGTTCACTATTGTGTTTACACGAATATTGGCGTGGCTGGAGGATATAAGCGGTTAGGATTCTTCTCCCCTTCTTCTTCCTAGCACTTGCGTCGTTTCCTTCTCATCAACGTTTCCCACGAACACAGAGCTCCTCTGCTTCCCAGAATCCTCCAGCGCCTCCCATCCTAGCTCACCAGCCCACAGAAAAATGGCTTCGGCATCATCTTCCGGCATGGTGGCGACGGCGGCGATGGCTGCGGCGGCGGAGAAGGAGAGCAACCGCGGGGTTAGGATCCCGTGCGTCCTTGATAACGCCAACCTCCGCGTCGTGGAGAAAGAGGGCTCGCCGGCGCGGCTACGTCCAAACTGTCCCTACTCCTCACAATGGTGAGCGGGTACACTTTGGCACCCACCTCGACAGAGGTTTGAGTTTTCCTCCCACTGACTTCTTCTCTGAGATTATAGATCATTATGGAGTTCAACTCCATCATCTTCCCCCGAACTCTCTCTTAGAGATGAGCGCATATGCTTCTTTGTGCGAGGTGTACCTTGGTATTAGGCCGAGTCTTGACCTTTTCCGGATTTACTTTCATGTCCGGAGAAATTCCATCATTGCTGGTAATCCATACATCGCCGGTACTATTAGTTCTTCTGTTAGAAGAGAGCGCGTGTATCCTTGGATTAGGGCTAGTGAGTCGGTGAAACAATGGCCATCCACTTTCTTTTATCACAAGGATATGCCCACTCCCAGCAAATCTACTACTTTGCTGGCTTTTGTCGACGGTGCTGCCAGCCCCAAGAGTCCTGGGACGTAGATGCGCTGGCTCTCAGTGACGATTTGCTTCTTGCCAATAGGCGGATCTAATATTTGATGAAGCACAAGGGCCTTAAGCGGTCCGACTTAGTTCATTGTTGGGTGGCATGCCGGATCCAGCCTCTTCAGCATCATGGAGACCGGCTTATGCACTCCATCACAGTGTCCAAGCAAGATTCCCTCTGTATCTACTCCTAGCCTTACATAGAGAAAGAATACGAGTCTCAAATCAAGTGGCTAATAAGGGAGCGGATCGAAAGGAAAATCCCGGATCTGTCTTTGGACATGCATACGGCAGAAGATCCTATGGTACCGGTAAGTTTCTAGCATTAACTCGAATTATGTGTTCATCTTTACATTGTTTTGCAATACTGAGATTATATTTTTCTTTTCAGCTTGCTGACCTCCCTGAGTGGGAGCTTGCTCCTATCGAGGGATATCCTCCTAAGTTATCTCAGGATGATGGAGAGTTGGTTCCACTACTAGACATAGTTCCTAGGAAGCGTAAGGCTTCGACTATGTCTATCAGCACAAAGGAGGTGCCTGTTGTGAAGAGGTAACTTTCTTCACAAGGTTTCTGTATCTTATTCGTAATTCTTTCTGAGATGTAATGGTATTTATTCTATTACCTTCTCAAATCTAAATAGCTCACCAAGGGCAAGGGGAAGGGAGTTTCGTCGAAGCCCCTGTGGCAGTCAAAGCTAAATTTGACTTCTCCTGCCACAACTCCTCTTACTCCTACCCCTCAACCTTCTACAGTGCCGGAGATTACTCCATCTCTGACCATTGTAGAAGATTCGGCTCAATCAGAGCTAGTGATCCTCGGATCATAGACCGACGTCACCATGGGTGACTCAGGTTTTGATAAGGGTGAACCCTCTTCGGGTAATGATCCCTCGACAGAGACCTTTGTTGATAACCTCCTCAGCAATCCGGGACTTGCCAAAATTGGCCTATCTCGGAAATATACAGAGGAGATCCAACGGCTAGCCCATCAATGCTTCGAAAGTCGGACTATCACTACCGAAGAAGAAGCACTCTACACTTCTTGAAAAAGTCCGTCTTCGTGACGAGAGGTTGAGAACTGGCGAGCTTCCAGCACCACTAGTGATGTCGCTTACCCTTGCCGAGAAGGTTACCACAGAAGTGAACATGAGTTTGAGAAAACTCACTCATGAACAACAAGTAAGTCGGAATTACAACTTAGCTTTTTACTTTATTCCATATCATATCCTTTAGCCCCCAAGCATGAAGTTCGATGGGTAATCCGGATTTATGCTTCCTTAGGATGCCAAAGAATGAACTAGTATAGCCCCCAAGGCTCATGCTGATATTAGTAAAGATATTAGCCCGAGCCTTTAGTAGTCTTATGACTCTTGGTATACCGACTTACAGAAAGTTAATTCATATAACCAGGAATTGCTGAATAATATCTATAACAAGCAGAGAGAAATCAGAGCTCTCTGACTTGAAAATGCTCAACTGAAAGTATCCAGGGATGAGGCTGGAGGTAAACATTCCAGTACTCAATTCCTTGCCTTTTATTTCATAGTCAATTTTTTATTCAACTGTTGTTCTTTTGACTACATCACTGGTAAAGCAATCCTATGCTATGATTAAAGAGGCCGAGAATCTGAAGACCCTAGAGGTGGAAAACAAGGACCTCCACCAAGAGCTGAATAAGCTTAAGGCGGATCATGAGAAGAGCATTGCTCGAGTTCTCGAATCTTCCTCCATGGCCACCGAGGAGCGTGATCGTAAGATTGTGCTCCAAGATAAGAAAATCTCGGATCTCAGTAATGAATTGTTCAGAGAGAAGGATATTACCGAGGCACTCCGGGCTGAACCCCAAAGTCTTCGGGAGGAAAAGACCAAAGTCGACGATGTCATCTTCAATATGTTTCCCTCTTTCTGACTTTCCTGCACTTTCCGACTTTTGGAGTCCGGATTTATTTTATTAACCCTTTGCATTACATGCTTAGGTCCTATGAACTTACTGGACTCAGCCTCCGCCGAGTATCGCACTAGCTGGCTTACACAAGTCGGCGATTTATTTCATGACTACCGCCAATCCTTCGAGGATATTGGCAAAGTTCTCAAGGTTCCGGACATGCATAGAATGTCCGGCTTTGAAGTGCGAGACAAGGCCAAGGAGATGCCCCAGCTTATCCAGGACTGGAACATGTCCTACGCGTGGACCGTAGCGCAGAACGCTCTCACCATGGTTATGAGCCACCATGGAAACATGTAAATCTGGCAAGTAACCAGAGGGTATTATAAAGTGGATAAAGACGGACAGGAGCAAGACATCAAAGCCATCATGGACTCCTGCGCCGGATACGGGTGTCACATAGATGATCTCACCAGCTACGAAACTCCCTTCTTCACTCGCGTGGAGACGCCGCCTCTGCCTGCTGAGGAAA
This sequence comes from Avena eriantha, assembly GCA_910589775.1. Taxonomy (NCBI): domain Eukaryota; kingdom Viridiplantae; phylum Streptophyta; class Magnoliopsida; order Poales; family Poaceae; genus Avena; species Avena eriantha. Next base: position 435,136,574 of record OU342742.1, on the reverse strand, counting down.
CAGCTCAGGTTTCCGGCGACGATCAAACCATCTCGGATTTGAACGTCTCGGAAAGATATCAAGGCGAGACCGATGTATCTAGTTAGCCGGTAGCTCCTACCTCTCCCCTTGTATCGTGGAGCATCAGAACAAAGTGTGTTATTCTGAAAACAATTCGGGTTGTAAATAAGTAGTATAATACTTTTGCTAGTGCTAAGATTTGCTATCTCTATTTAGCACTTTTGACTTTAATTTTTATGTGCCTGAAATGTTAACATAAGCACTTATATTTTTTGCCTGTACTTATCGTTTATCTAGCTTTCCTCCTCGTCCGTTTCGTGAGTCGGACAACCTTTAGCACGGAAACTTTGCCGAGCAACGGAGCTCAATTGCTAAACCAGTTTAAACTCAGAAACAAAGCCGGCTTCCAATACAAACAATTCACTACTCGGAAAATGCCCGCATCCGACAATCAGATAAATAACCAAAGTATAGACTAGAAAATTTATATTTATACCGGAAGGTAGCAAATTTAGAATCGGAAATCTAAACCAGAGCAAAAATGAGCATAAAGTACTTTCAAGTATTTTGGATTTTCGACTATGACATGATCATTCGGAAATAAGATGGAAATATAAAACTTCTCTGAAAAAATGAGGCAACCAATACTTTATTTCTTATTGAACACGTACACATATATGATTACAAAGAAAGATAAACTAAGAATAAAAGGGACGTAGCTGAGCAATACTCCATGGTCTGTTTAATTCTGCCGGGTTTGTGCTCCCTCCAGCTCTCTTTCTCTTCTTAGTAGCATGACTTTATTTGACTGACCGTATATCAGTTAGATAGTAAGAACCATTGTGCAATACTCGAGTAACTAAAAAGGACCCTTCCCATACTGGGTTAAGTTTGTGCTTTCTTTGTTGCACAAGCTGGAGTACCAAATTGCCCTTATTGAAAGACCGGTTTCTGACTCTCTGGCTATGATACTTGTGTAACTTCTGTTGATAGGCTGTTGATCTCATCTCAGCAATGACGCGAACTTATTCAACTAAGTCGGGATCATTTTGTCGAGAAATTTCGGCATCCTCATCAATATACGCGGCAACTCTAGGAGAAGTGTGAATCAAATCACTAGGAAGAACTGCTTCATCACCATAGACCAAGAAGAAAGGTGTGTATCCGGTTGACCTATTTGGAGTTATTCGCAAACTCCATATTACAAAGGGTAATTCTTCTCTCCAAGGCCCCGCAGCACGTCGTAGTGGTGCTTCGAGTCTTGGTTTTAGGCCTTGTAGGATTAAACCATTTGCTCTTTCCACTTGTCCATTAGCCTACGGTTGTGCGACTGACGCAATGTCGAGCCGGATATTTTGTTCGTTGCAGAATTCGACAAGCTCTCCCATAGAGAAGTTACTCCCATTGCCCGTGATAATTCTATGCGGATAACCGTATCGGATTATTACATCCTCGACAAATCTTCTGGCTGTTGCTCCATCACAGCTAGTGACGGGTTTAGCCTCAATCTATTTTGTGAATTTATCCACCATCACTAAGAGATGAGTAAATCCACTTGGATCCCATTTAAACGGTCCTACCATGTCAAGTCCCTAGACCGTGAAAGGCTATGTTATAGGTATTGTTCGCAGCTGATCAGCCGGAACATGAGCTTGTTTGTCGTACTTTTGGCAGCCTTTGCACGTCTTGACCAGCCGTTCGGCATCTGCCTTGGCTATAAGCCAGAAAAAACAGGGGTCGGAAAGCTTTTTCCACTAGAGATTTGGCTGGAGCGTGGTGACCACACTCGCCTTCGTGGATTTCTCGTAAGATTTCCACTCCTTCTTCCGGAGATACACAGGGTTGAAAGACCCTAGACACGCTCCGGTTATAGAGCTCACCACTAATTATAGTGTAGGATTTTGCTCGTCGGACGATATCCCGGTTCAGAACTTTGTCTTCGGGTAATTTTCCATCTACCAAGTAATCAAGTTAGGGTTGAGTCCAGCTGGTAATTACAGCCAGAACTGCTACTAAAGGTGAGTCGGATTTGGTCGGATATTCCTCGTCTACTCCTTTATGGAGGGAACTTTGAGGTGCTCCAAAAAAGCGCAATCCGGGACCTTTTTCCGTGTAGAGCCTATTCGAGATAATGCATCTGCTTCCTCATTTTCTGCTCGAGGGATGTGTTGAACCTCGAACCCCTCGAACAATTTAGATAGTTCATCCACGACAACTTTATATGCTGCCATGTGCTTATTTGCATAACACATGAAACGTCGGTTGCTGATATCCTTAGCAATCCGGATTCCATGCAGCAGTGCTTCATACTAAGCAATGTTATTTGTCGTTGTGAAGTGGATCTGCAACGCATAGAAACATTTATCTCCTTGGGGTGATTTGAGCACCACGCCAGCCCCCGAGCCCCCGTGAGCCTTAGACCCATCAAAATATATGGTCCAATATTCCGGCTCCGGGAGGGTCATATTTTCCGTTGTCTCTGTCCAGTCAGTGACAAAGTCAGCAAGGATTTGGGATTTGATTGTTATATGAGGTTTATACTCAATGTCGAAAGCTCTATGCCCCATTTTGCGACGCATCCTATAGCCTCGCTATTGTTTATTATATCTCTCATGGTAGATGTGCTCACCATAGTAATTAGGTCTTCCTGAAAATAGTGTTGTAACTTACGGGATGCAAAAAACAAACCATAAGCCAGCTTTTGATAGTGCGGATACCGCTGCTTTGATTCAGTTAGGACTTCGCTGAGGTAGTAAGTCATACGCAGCACCAGGTGTTCCTGATTTTCCTCGGGTGTGTCCACCACCATGACGACACTGATAACCCTATTTGTCACAGCAAGATAGAGCAACATCGGTTCCCGTGGTTCCGGTGTTGCAAGGATAGGAGAAGACGAGAGTACTGCTTGTAGGTCTTGTAGTGCAGCTTTAGCTTCATCAGTCCAAACAAATATTTTGGTCTTTTTCAGGAGCTTGTAGAGTGGTGCGGCTCTTTCTCCGAGACGGCTTACAAACCGATTGACTGCAGCAATGCAACCTGTTAGTCTTTGAACGTCTTTCAGGCGAGTTGGCCTGGAAATATTGAGTATAGCCTTGATCTTGTCTCGGTTCACCTCTATGCCTCTTTGAGACATGATGAAACCTAACAATTTTTCAGCTGGAATTCCAAAGAAACACTTCTTTGGGTTAAGCATTATGTTGTATTTTTGTAAATTGGCGAATGTTTCCTCCAAGTCGGAAATTAATGTTTCCTTCTTTTTGGACATCACCGCAATGTCGCCCACGTATGCATGTACGTTGCGTCCGATTTGGTCGTGGAGGCAACGCTGCATAGTGTGCTGGTACGTAGCTCCTGCTTTCTTGGCCCAAAGGGCATCGTAACAAAACAGAAGGTTCCGAAGGGGGTTATGAATGAAGTTCTGATTTTATCTGATACCTTCATCCGAATTTGGTGATAACCGAAGTATGCGTCGAGAAAGCATAGGGCTTCCGAGCCTGCCGTAGAATCGATAACTTGATCAATTTTAGGCAGAGCGAACGGATCTTTGGGACAAGCCTTGTTCATGGCAGTATAATCAACAGACATCCTTAATTCTGTGGTGTCATTTTTAGGGACCATTACAGGGTTGACCTTCTCTATGAATCCGGCTAACTCGAGCCGGGCTAGTTCCTTAGCTATTGCCTTACGCTTTTCATCGCCAAAACATCGTAGGGACTGTTTGACGGGTTTAGGTTCGGGTGTATGTTTAAAGAGTGATCGAAAAGTTCCCTAGGTACTCCGGTCATGTCAGATGGCTTCCATGCAAAGATATCTTTATTTGCTTGGAGGAACTTGACAAGCAAGCTTTCTAAGCCTACGCCTATTTCGGTCACCTTGGAGGGGTCATCATCCTTCAACGGCACCTTCTTCGTCTCTTCTGATGCCTTGAACTCCGGTTTCGGCTTTGTCACTGCCTTCTTTGTTGCGGGCATCTCAGACGGATCGAAAGTCTTCTTGATCTCCTGGTACTCTGGGGCGTCCAGCATGGCTTCAACAAAGGCGGCATTTCCGTCCTTGCACTCTCGCGCCTTATTCAGGTCTCCCCTTATGGTAATCACGCCGTTGGGACCTGGAATTTTCATCATATTGTAAATGTAACACGGACGAGCCATAAAATGCCAATAAGCCAAACGTCCGAATATAGCGTGGTACACGCTCTTGAACGGGACTACTTCGAAGGAAAGTGCCTTTGTCCAATAGTTCTTTGGAGTTCCAAAGGTAACATCCAAAGTGATCTCTCCTAGGGAATTTTCTTGTCTTCCTGGGACAACTCCGTGGAAGATCACAGAGCTGTGATTCAGCTGGGTCTCCGACATCCGCATCCGGCGTAGCGTTTCGACATATAGAATATTTATGCTGCTGTTGCCATCCATGAGAGTCTTGGAGAAACCATAGCCATCAATAAGTGGATTGATGACTAAGGCATATTTTCCTCACATGTGCAACTTAGGCGGATGATCAACACGGTCAAAGGTGATTGCAACTTCTGCCAGTGCAGGTATTGAGGGGCAGCGGGAACAGTTCCGTTGAGCTCATGTAGAACTGCGTTTTTGACCTTAGCTGGTTGAGATCTGAGGAAGGTGACGTAAGTGTCTTTCTTTGTTGGGAAGTTTTTCTTCCCCTTCGGTTTGGGATTTGAAGAATCAGCTTCCTCCATGTAGGAATCTTCCTTGGTGTCCTTATCGTTTTCAGGATTCTTCTTTCCCTTCTTCCGCTTAGCCCTGTAGCCAGCGGTATCGTCTTTCTTGATGTCCTCATTAAAACGACACTCGGCATTTGTGTGAGACGAGCCCCCATTGGCGTCTAAGTGATGCACACATGGGTTATTGGCAATGTCGGCCTAGGAGTAGGTTTTGCCAGGTTGCTGGTCTTCTCTACCCTGGACTCTTGATGTCCCGCGACCGCGTCCGCGGCTACCGCCACGTCCTCCTCTTCCTCCAGACCCGAAAGTAGCAGTGACCGTTGTTGTTTCCATGTTGGGTTTTTCTTCTGAGGTGTTGTTACACTTCTAAGCTTTCTACTTTGGTTGTTCTGCCGACTGTGGCACAACTAGGGCGTTTAGTAATCCCTCTGCATCGTCGTCAGCATCTGCATACTTTCTCGCTGTTTTTCTCATTTCTCCTAGATCAGTGACTTTTTCACACTTCAAGCAATGACATAGTAAACCAATTGGGAGACCTGCAATGACGGCTTCAATCGCAGTTTGGTCATTTACTCCTTCATAGGAGTTCTTGGTGTTGATCCATCTTCTAAGGTAATCTCGGCAAGTTTCTCCGGCTTTCTAGGTGCAACGCTGTAGTCTCCTACCGTATAGGGCCTCCGATATGTGCCTTTGAAATTCTGAAAGAACACACTTTGCATGTCATACTAGTTGTGGATGGTGTTCTCTGGAAGTTCATTGATCCAGGATCGCGTCGTGTTCCGCAACATGAGTGGGAGATATCGGGTTGCGACCAAGATATTTCTGCCTTTGGCGATGCAACAAGCCTAGAAAAAATCCTGGATCCAAGTATCTAGCCGAGCCACACTGTCGTTGGGTTGAATGTTCCTTGAAATAGCAAATCCTTCTGGGAATCTTATTGCTCTTATGCGTCGTCTGAAGCATTTTGGACCCACATAGATTTCATCGTTCTCGTAGCTCCGCTCCTCTATGTTGGATTTGATCCAATGTCTCGCGTCACTTGGTGACAGAGATCACCATCCTAATTGACAGCTATGGCTGCGGTGCCTTGGAGCCGGACTTCGGCTTCTACTACCACCTCCTCTGCCACGACGCCCTCCTTGGGAACCGTTCTGGAGGCTACTTGGTGGAGAAGGTGGATTGTTTCCGGCTAATTGTTGGTCTCCATTCGGAGCGTCATTATTCAGGTTCCGGGGAGGATCTTAATTGCGACGAGCCCCCTGTCGGCTTGTCTCAGCACAGTGTCCATCATTCTTTCATCTGTCACTCCCAGTGCGGTGTGGCTCAGCCAGACGGCTTGTATGTCTAGGAGGTGTCATTCTTTGACGGTCCTCCTCCCGACATTTCTCTTTGTCTTCTTCCCCGCGATCGTTCGACTCTCGCCGGGGAGGATTTTTCAGATACACTGCAAAAATTGCCTCTTGCTCGGCGGCCGAAGCGATGTTGAGTCAGTCACATGCAGTTCTATGGTGCAGCCCTGAAGATCCAGTTCTTGAGTGGTTGTCTTCCTGACGGTCGGGAAGTTGATGTTGTTCTGGACCCTGTTGGGGTCTTATATCATTCCATACCGGATCCGTGCGACATTTGTCGGATTAAGAGACCAGTTTTCCGCTTCTAGATTTCACGACCTTCTGCTGCTCCAGACCCTTGGTGAGTAGCTTAATGCCCAATCGAACCTGTTTTGGGCCTGGATTATTCGCTAGGATATCTCGAGCTATGGTAGTGTTTTGTACTGGTGTTGGGTACACCAGATCTCCATTACTGTCGAGTCGAGGCATCCCCGGATCTCCCTCAAAGAGGACCTTGTGAACTTCCGGAAATTGATTGTCACGCGTGTGCCTTTTCCGGGCCTTCTGATGCTACCAAGAGATGTACTTCTCCACAGTTGCTATGTGCTTCTTCTATTCCTTGATGTTGTTGGCTTCATCCAGGAGTACTTGGCGACGCGCTTCTAGGGCCTGGGCCCTTTCCTCCAGCTCTTCAGCAGTAAGCTCTGCAGCTATAGGGATAGGTGTAGATAGTGCGACATCGATGTGTTTACACGCACCTACGATGACCATGTGTCCATCCACCGACACTTCTTTGGGATCGTCTGGGATAAGTGCTCCATCCGAGTCTTCCTTGTATTCCTCGGCAATCACCTCCTCTGTCGGAAGTTCTTTTGCATGGGTCTTGTTCTTCTTGTTCTTCTTGTTCTTCTTCTTTGCCTTCTTGGCAGCACTGGTAGCAAAGACGGCTTTGGGCCCGTTTCCCGGAGTCAAGCTCTGATCGGTACTTTCGGACATTTGGACCTCGGGATTTTCTCAGAGATCCATGTTATCCTGTGCTTTAGGAGAGTTTTCTCTCGATCCTTCATCCATGGCTTCTCCTTCTTCTGCAGCTGCGGAGTTAAACTCCTCTTCGTACGCCACGGAGAACATCTGGAAATCTACCGACAACATGGAATCGTCTGAAGATGCTGGTAAGTCGACGTTTGTTCCGATCGCCTCCAGCACCGAGTCTTCATTGTCTCCAGCATCGGCAGAGACGGATCTGAATCCAACATATCCAACAAAGTGCGATGCGTGCCTCCTGAGATAGTTTCAGCTTTCTTGGTTGGCTTCCTCGAAACATCTGATGGTCTCGAGGATTTCATCCGTGCTTGCGTCTTTCATTATCATGCGCCTCAACGTATATCTCAGGAAGGGTTTATCTATTCCGGTATTATCAGAGCCGGAATCAGAGCTATTTTCTTTCTCCTCCTGGATTTCGACCTAAGCGGGCAGATCGATCTCGAATTCGTCCTTGCTAGGGAGAACCACTCTAGATTTGACCTGAACCCACAAGATCTGCTTCAGGTTCAGCTTTCTCTAATATCTCTGCAATAGGTGCGCGCTGGGTGGGATTAGGGTTTTCTGAGATCCGGAACTCTGCCGCCTCCGCGGAAAAAGGGGGCCCAGAATGTTCCCGGTACTACTAGTTTAAACTAATATCCACTGCGTCCAGAAAAAACCCCGGAGCAGAATACACAAAAGAGGGAGGAAGTCAAGGAGACAAAATCCAACGCAGAACTTACAATGGGGTCGACGAGTTCTGAGAAAATGGAGAAGACGCCGCTGATGAATGACGAGCCATAGCCGCTGCCACGAGTTGACGCATTCCTAGCATCCCACGCAGCTGTCACTTTGGCAGCGACAACCAACATAGCCGAACTTGTTCCAGTAGTAGCCGACGAAGATTCCGACTGTGCCTCCACCGCTTTCCAAGCATCACTCAACACTGCCCAAGACTTCGATGCGGTACAAGCATCGGCCTCTGCATCTGCTTCACATGTATCTGTTGGTGCTGCTTCATCATCCACCTCTGCTTTACAAGCATCCACCGATGCAACAAATGCACCCGCCAATGCCGATTCCATTTCCTATAAACACCGTGAGCTTATTGAGCTTGCAAAGCCCAAAAATAAATGCATTCTATCCTTGAGAAAGCCCGTAATGGCTGGAGGTTGGGGACGTACATACCAGCGAACGGCGGTGCGGTGGTGTTCAATGGTGGAGCAGCGGGGACGATCTGGTCGAGGGAGGGTGGCCAGGCGGAGAAGATGACGATGGGGTCGAGGGGCACACACCTGAGCCACCTCGAACTCGAAACTAACTTTCGCCCCACTATTTTTTTTGTGAACCCCGATTTTTTAGGGGAAACCCCGACTGTATTAATAGTAGCAACCACACGACAGATACAAGTTTGTGCACTTGTGTTGGTCAGTTTCCTGCGTACAGACATCAAGTTTGTGGACTTATTCGTGTGATACAATCAATTTCTAGGTAAAATATTCCAGGTGGTAGAAGCCTGCCCTTTCTATGATATCAAGATCTAGAGTTCAAACATCAACCTGAAATTCCACAATCTACAACTACAAGTTTTGGTTTACTACCAGAAACATGCTAACAAATCACTCGCAGCTGGCATTAACATCATCATTAACAGGTCTCAGAAGGAAAAAATTGTTGGCGGGATACCCGGGTAGGGTAACGCTGGGGTATAAAGGCCGAGTTAGCCGGGGTACGACGCGGTCAAAGCAAGTGCTGACCAGGTCACCTCAAGGCAGGCCGAAACCACGGAGTGGCCCGGCCCATGGAGCAGCTCCTTAACCATAGTCCGACCAGCATAAAATGTATACCAGCCATATTTATCTATCTGTTTTGCAGGTAACTTGTTAGTCGGATAAGCCACATGCCGTCCGGACTATCTTATGGCTTCCAAGAGAAGGAAAACCCTGCTGGTCAAAAAGTGGCTTTATTAGCTGTAGCTTGAGCAAAGCAAAGTAAAGAAGAGGACCAGCGGTTCAGGGGTAACCAAGGTGACGCGGGCAATGTCGGATGACGTAGCCATTGTTTGGTGACGCTTAAAGACAAATGACTAATCTGTGGGTTACGTCCAAAGCCCGGACGAGCCGTTAAAGAGAATAAAGAAGCATCGAGCTTGAGGCGAGGAGCATATTCTCCGAATATGCTGCCACGTGTGCCCTAATATTGTAACCCGGGCTCCCCTATATAAGGAGTACCGGGGCCTCCATAGAGGGGGATCGATCATTTTTTTCCCGGTCTAAGGTAGAACTCTAGAGCTAGTTGGTAGGGAGTAAGAGACATAGTCTCCTTACTGAGAGCTTGAAGAGCGTTTGTAAACACCATTGATAGAGAGAATACAAGAACATCTGTGCGTGGAATCACCACATTCTCCCTCCCTGGATTCCCCTAGCACTCATTGGCCCCATCTTTAGCCTATCCATGGCATCTGCCGTGCCACCACCATGACAGTTGGCGCCCACCGTGGGGCTAGCGGTGCTAGCAGGGGTGAAAATCCAGACGGGAAGCTTCTACAGCACCGGTGAGCGCGTCGTCTCTGGCTTGGTTCAGCGCTTTGGAGCGCTGGACTACGTCAGCGACAATGCAGGAAGCTTCGGTAGGAACCCCCCTCCGTGCAATGGCGTCTTCATCAAGCTTGGCACGCACGAGACCTACGTCAGCGTGGACGAGTCCTGCGTTCATCCGCGGCACATCGTCGAGGGAGGTGAACCACCTCTCAGTGCCGCTCGTGGAATGCGTATCACTCGCCTCATCAGCAGCGTTGAGGTCCTAATGACCGCACCAGACGCGGAACCGAGCAAGGGCCCTGAACTAGAGCCGAAGGTAACGCCAAAGCAGACTAGGTCTAGGTCTCCTCCACTAGAAAGGCCAGAAAATGTGCTCCAGCAAGCAATAGAAGCCTAGCAACGCCAATAGCACATGTGGTAGATACGGCTCTGGCACAAGCTGTGTTAGAGGAAACTGGGCGAAAAATGTTAGCTAGAGAAAAGAAGGTAGCAGAGCTGCATCAGTCTTTGAACATCACCTTGAGAGAATATGGTAAGGTAAACAGCATAGATGGAGTGAAAATCCGGTGTAGGAACCTGATTAGTAAGATTGACAAGGAATACGAGCCTAGGACGGGTCAGACAGCCACGATAGTAACAGGAGGGCTGGACCGATACAGTACCCCATCAAAGAACCTCAGGGCAGCAAACGTGGCCGCGGCCGAGTTAGAGGGTTTAATTGGGGAAGCCCGGCAAAGGCAACAAGAGAGAGTAAATCACTTGCTGAGAGTTGCTTGCCAGCAAAATGAAGAAATGAACAGGGCAAACCTGATGCCACCAGGAGCGTCACATGTGGTATATTCGTCCAGGAATAACCCGTTAACATCAGGAGGAGTCGCGTCGTCTCCGGGTCATAATCCCAGGAGAGAAGAAGTAGTAAACTCCGGGAGAAGAGACAAACAGATGGTTCCCTATGATCCAGTAAGGGCCAGAAAAGGCAAAATAGTGCAAGTTGATGAAGATCGGCACAGTACCAGCTGAGGTGTAGCCGACTGAGGTAACCGTGACTAAGGCAATGCCGGTCAGAGAAATGATGCCAACAGCAATGCCGGATAGCGTGATCTCGTGGGAACAGGGCAAAATATACCTCGGCAGCAGCAACAACGCGCACCTCGGCAGGAGGGGAGTGCAGGGTAAGCAGCACAACAACAAAATGCTTGCCCGGATCAGGAGAGATACAATGATGGTTATTCGGCTATCATGAATGACGGATACCCCAGATCGGATCACCACATAATTGGGTCAAGGCTGGGAAGCAGGAACTTGCAGCTAGATGATGCGAGGCTGAAACTAATTGAGGTACAAGGTCCACCGGGACCAGCATGTTTTGGGCCCCGGAGCATGAAGGAGCCGTCAGTGCCAAATTTTCAGCTAGCAGAGGAACCCGAACCTACAATGGTTGTACTAGGCCATAGGATTGGCTGATTGATTATGCCACAGCAGTCAAGATCGCAACAGGAAATTGAGATGGGCAGTAAGATATTTGCCACAGATGCTGGAAGGACCAGCGAGAGTTTGGCTGAAAAATTTGCCACCAGGAAGTGTCAACTTTTGGCTGGATTTCGAGGAGTTGTTTTTTAGCAATTTCTGAAGCACTTACAAGAGGCCCACCATGCCATAGACTCTGGCGCTATGCCGTCAAAGACCGAATGAGCCCGACCAAGACTTCCTGACTCGGTGGTGCAATGTGCGTAACTCGTGCGAGGGAGTAATTGAATCAAGAGCCATTGCGTGGTTCGCACAGGAATGCAGATATGGACGTATGTTGTGGCATAGGCTACACCGAGACATGCCAACCACTTTGGCTGAGACAATCCGAATCATGGATTCGTATGCCTTGGGAGATCCAACGCAGCCCCGGCAAATCTTGAGCGAGGAAAACGAGGAATATTACAACCGAGATGGCTCAGGATCATCAAGGAGGAATGACTTTCGACGAAAGAGAAGGGATGAGCGCCCGGATTACCAATATAACTCGCAATAGGTAGCAGCGGTAGACCGGGATCAACCCAATGCCGGTGCCAGCCAACGAAAAAAACTGCAGGACAAAACTGGCAATAGAAAAACGATGGGAAGAAGCCTTGGACCCCGAAGCAGAAAAAGCAATGGCAAGAGCGAAAAGATAGACCGAGGTATACGTTCGAGTCCATGTTGGATCAACCTTGCAAGTTCCATACACCAAGTACAAATAGTCTGGCAAATCATACAACCCGGCTGTGTGAGTGGATGAGGAAGTTAGAACAGGGCAGTTTAGGGAATGCACAGGCACCTCGGAACGAAGCACCTAGGAATGAGGTACCACAACAACCGTTCCTAACAGGGGGAATAGACAGCAATAAATGTTTCCACCACCCTCACGAGAATCAGGAAAGAAGGGATGTGGTACACCAAGTAGGCAATATTCAGCAACAAGGTCAGAGTTACCATAAGAATGAGGAGCAAAACGAGTACATGGAGCATCATCAAAGCGATTGTGTGTTCACCACGGAAGAAAATGACCGAAAAGCTTGCAGCGCCGGCATATGGAGGTTAACACGGTAATGCCGGAAGTAATGAGATACATGCCCTGGGCTGATCAAGAAATCACATGGAGTATCAAGGATCACCCAAAAATCATGCATAGCCCTGGGACCTATGCCCTGGTCCTGGATCCAACGTTCATCGGGCCGAATCTCAATGTGAGGTTTTCCAAGGTACTGATCGATAACAGCAGTAGTATCAACATTATGTACAAGGATACCATGCACAAGTTGGGAATAACAGACAATACGTTGCAAGCAACGAGGACCACATTTCATGGCATCATACCGGGTATTTCCTATGAGCCAGTTGGTAAGGTCCGGGTTGATGTGTTATTCGGCACAAGTGATAATTGCCAGACTGGAAATTTGGAGTTTGAAGTAGTGAATTTGGAGAGCGCTTATCACGCATTACTTGGCAGGCCAGCGCTGAACTAGTTCATGGAAACTACCCACATCAGTTACCTTAAGATGAAGCTGCCCGGGCCAAGGGGCATGATAACTGTATCAGGGGACTTCCAGCATTTGATCGAGTGCGCCTCAGTCGGATATAACTTAGCCGAGTCACTCATGATAGCTCAAGAAAAAAGGGGGATACTGAAGGTGGCGGCATTGGCTCACTCCGCGCAACGGCATAGGCCGGCTCTAACCAACCCGCACGGGAGCATATCATTCCAAGCAACCAAGGACACGAAGAAAGTGCCAATCAATGATCAGCTCCTAGAGCGCACTGTAACCATTGGTGCCGGGTTAAGCAGCAAATAGGAAAGCGAGCTCGTCAACTTCCTCCATGAGAATCGGGATATCTTTGCTTGGTCTACTCAGGATCTGCAAGGTGTACCGAGGGAGTTGGTTGAGCACTCACTAAACGTAAGACCCGGGGCTAAGCCGGTAAAGAAACCACTTCGGCATTTCGCCGAAGATAGAAGGAAAGCCATTGGGGATGAAATATCTAGGCTCCTAGCGGCCGGATTTATCATGGAAGTACTCTATCTAGACTGGCTCTCCAATCCGGTGCTGGTGGAAAAGAAGAAAGATGATCCGAACGTGGTTGTGGTATGGCGCATGTGCATTTATTACACGAACCTGAATAAGGCGTGTCCCAAAGATCCATTTCCACTCCCTAGAATAGATCAATTCATAGACTCAACAGCTAGATGTGAGCTACTGTCATTCATTGATGCGTATTCTGGTTTCCACCACATACCCCTGAATCCGGATGATCAAATAAAGACTGCGTTTATTACCCCGTACGGGGCTTATTGTTATTGCACTATGCCATTTGGACTACGTAATGCAGGAGCAACGTACCAACGATTCATGCAAAACTGCTTACATGACCAAATAGGTCGGAACGTGCAAGTTTATGTGGATGATGTGGTGATAAAAACCAAGGAAAGCAATACGCTCATCGATGATATCAGGCAGACATTTGCGAACTTGAGAAGGTTCCGAATGAAGCTAAACCCGGAGAAGTGCACCTTTGGCATGCCTGCTGGAAAGTTACTCGGTTTTCTAGTGTCTAGCCGTGGCATTGAAGCTAACCCGACGAAGATCCGGGCCATAGAGAGAATGGAACTGCCAAAATGCCTTAACGATGTGCAGAAGTTCACTAGTTGCTTGGCATCATTAAGTCGGTTTGTATGTTAGTTGGGAGAGAAGGCCTTACCCCTCTACCAATTAATGAAAAAGGAAGACAAATTCACATGGACGCCACAAGCGGACCTTGCGTTTCGAGAGTTGAAAAAGATGTCGTCTACTGCGCCGATCCTAGCAGCACCACTACCCAAGGAGCCAATGTTGCTCTACGTAGCCACGAACAAATGAGTCGAAAGTGCAGTAATGATAGTGGAGCGCGAGGAAGAAGGAAAGTCGGTGCAAAGGCAAGTGTATTATCTGAGCGAGGTAATGTCAGTTTCAAAACAGAACTATCCTCACTATCAAAAGATGGCGTACGATGTATATATGTCGGCCAAGAAACTCAAAAACTATTTTGACAGAATTAGCCCCATCAAGGTGATATGTGAGGCACCCATTTCGGAGATTATGAGTAACAAAGATGCAAGTGGCTGGATAGCAAAATGGGAAATCGAATTAGCCCCATATGCACCACAATTTGATAGAAGCGATGCTATCAAGTCGCAAGCTGTGGCGGATTTCTTTGTGGACTAGACTGAAATGCAATACGAGCCACCCCTGCCGGACTCCAATTATTGGCGAATTTACTTCGATGGACCGAAACTGAAAGATGGATTGGGTGCCGGAGTAATGCTTACCTCGCCCAAGAAGGATCAACTGAAATATGTCCTTCAAATCCACTTTAGTGCCTCGAATTGGCAGAGTACGAAGCATTGGTACATGGTCTCAAAGTAGCGAAAGAAGTAGGTATACGTCAGATACAATGCTTTGGAAATTCCGATTTGGTGGTGCAACAGGTGTCTAGAAATTGGGATGCCTTGGATGCTAACATGGCCCTATACAGGTTCCATGTTTAAACGATAAGTGGGTTTTTCGAGGGGTGTGAGTTCCACCACATACCTCGGATTGAAAACGAGGCAGCGGATACACTGTCCAAGTTAGGCTCATCCCGGCAGCCAATCCCGCCAAATGTTGCTTTGGAGCACCTGAGAAAACCATCTATCACGCCCTCACCCGAATCCGATTCGATTTATATCCCGGCACACTCCAGATCAGGAGCTGCACCTATGCAGATAGAGTGGGAAAGCACCTCAGCAAACCCGGGGACTGCTTCAGCAAATCCAGGGACTGCCTCAGGAGACCCGGGGACTGATCAGTCTGATCCGGAAAGAGTTATGTCGGTGGATGTGATGGAAATTGATGAGGAACCATTTCCCGTCCGGACTGTACCAACTTGGGCCAAGCCAATCTTTGATTTCCTGAAAGAGGAAATCTTGCCGGATGATGAAATAATCTCAAGGCAGATCTAGAGAAGGGAAAAAGCCTATACAATTATCAATGCCGAACTATACAAAAGAAGTGTGAGAACAATACTGTAGCGGTGTGTTGATCTATATGAAGGACTTGACATTCTCAGGGATATTAACAAAGGGGAATGTGGCCACCATGCCTCCTCAAGGGCATTAGTGGAAAAAGCTTTCTGGCATGGATTTTATTGGCCCAGTGCGTTGGAGCAAGAAGAGGACTTGGTGAGAAAATGCAATGGATGTCAAAGATACGCTACGAAAACTCATCTACCAATGTTGGAGCTGAAAACTATCCCCATCACCTGGCCATTTGATGTATGGTGCCTAGATATGGTAGGACCATTTAAGCAGGCTAAGGGAGGGATGACCCATATCCTAGTCATGGTCGACATGTTCACCAAATGGATTGAACTGAAACCAATTCGGAAATGCAATAGCAGTAAGATTCCTCAAGGATATAATCCTAAGATATGGGTATCCCCATAGCATCATAACTGATAATGGAACAAATTTCACTGAAGGAGCATTTGAGAGATTCTGCCAAGAAAAGAAGATCCGGCTAGATGTCCCCTCAGTCACCCACCCCACATCGAACGGGCAAGTGGAAAGATCCAACGGACTGGTATTGTACGGGATAAAACCCCGGCTCATAGAGCTGCTACAAAGATCATCGCGGTGCTGGATAGAAGAACTACCAGCGGTACTGTGGAGCTTAAGAACAACTCCAAATCGATCAACAGGCTATACGCCATTCTTTCTGGTAGATGGGGAAGAAGCTGTATTACCAGCCGACATAGAGCACGATTCGCCAAGAGTCACCAAATACACAGAAGGCGAAGTGCGCGAAGCCTGGCAAAATGATGTTGATCTGTCGGAAAATCTCCGCCATATATCAGCAAAATATCCGACGGTATCATAGCTGGAAAGCAAACCCCCGAGTCTTCCGAGAAGGTGACCTGGTACTCCGGCTGATACAGCGCACAGCTGGCATGCATAAGCTATCCCCTCCATGGGAAGGACCTTTCATTGTAAGCTTGCACAATGATTCCTACTATCTTACTGATGCACAGCCCCAGGAAAAGAACAAGGCAATCAGGTCCGGAGAGGAATCCAAGCAACAGTGGAACGTAGCACTACTTCGGCCTTTCTACACCTAACTAAGAGGTGAATGTATCCGAGCTACTCATATGTCGGTATGTATGTCGGCAATGAGCTTATTAATAAAACTTTCGCACCCCGAGGAGAGACTTGGGGACTGCCGTAATAATTGTCTCTTGTTTTCGTATTTATATGTCGGTTGGGTTAAGTCGCTTATATCTTAGTCGGATTAGTAATGTATGAGCACCAAAAACCTGACTCTTCGACTTTTCTGTTGTCTCACAAGAATTGGCTTCATGGCAAGCAAGAGAACAAGTTTGGAATGGCAAAGCACATGAAAAACGACTAAGGAAAAGAACTTAAAAGAGCCGACATTGGTTATTTTGACTAACCCTTAGTTTATTATGTTCATCAAAACGCCGGATCATTTTGAGCTAGTCTCAGAGTTTCAAGTATTGTTGAATCAATTTTTTGAACCTCGGACTCGTAAGTCGAAAAACCGAATCAAGGTAGACACGAGCCGAGTAAAAAATAGGGGGAACAAAAAAACGAAACTCGGGGACTTCACCCACGATAATCTAGCATTAAAAACTTAGTTCAGAACAATAAATTGTAGCACAATCAACCTAAAAGTCCTTAGATACATTTCCGCCCAGCATTCCGGGGATCTGATAAATATGACAAGTGTTTTTAAGGAGCAGGGACAACAGACGAATCATCTGTCGATGAAGGAGGTACTTCGGAGTGTGGGGGAGGGGCGCTAGCCTTGGCTTCATCCTCAGGATTGACCTTGCCATCCTTCGGGTCTTCGCCCTCGTCGCCATGCTCGGAGGCCTCACCTTCACTCGCTTATTCTTCTTCATCTCTAGAAACAACTTCATCATCAAAGACATCGAGATAACTCGGCCCTTCATTCCAAGCGTGGCAGAAGGAATATTGAATCAGCTTATTGGCACAGGCTTTGTGGTGCGCAATCCAATCCGGATTCTCGCACCACTTAGACCTAGTGCGCATGCGAGTGAGCAACCCCAAATGAATCCCTTCATACCACGAAAGGACGAACTGCAAAGCAATGTCAGCACCAGCCCGTGCGGCAGGTAACGCCACAGATGCAGCTGTGTATCGCACTCCATGAATTTGGCTATGAAAGCCGAGACTCTTTTTGGAATGGTTTCACCGGGCTAGAGGGAGCTAAAAATCCCTATTGCTGTCGGTATAATATTCGTGCCATGATTCTTCACTACCTCAAGACGAGCAGTGAGACTCGCCAGCAGGTCCACCATGGTATATGGGATTGGCCCGGCGTCAGGGCCTACTAGCAGACCACGCTGTTCGCGGGACCGGGTCACGACAGCGGCACCGAGCGTATCGCTTTCTGGAAATTTGCCTGACAACAGAGCAGAAGAAGTAGTAACTAAGAGCACCAGATCTGGAGAAATGAAAGTTAAGCAAGGGCAGAAAACTCACATGCAATCTGGAAGAGAAGTCGCTGGAGCTCGGAATTAACGTCGGTGCTATGGGCCTGGAGTTTCTCATATTCAGTGGTCGCCGATGTAAACTTGACATCGGCATCCTGCAATAAGCTCTTGTCCTTGGAGATTTGTGTTGTTAAATGCTCTTTCTCATCGGCAAACTCTTGGTGAACCTTCTCCAACTCGGACTTATGGAGGTCCTTAAGCCTTTGCATTTCGGCATTCAGCCGAGTGATCTCCGATTCCTGGAGATGGAGCCGGGCTATCTCTTCATCTTTCTTCTTCAACTCAGCTTCATGCTTCCCTGTTTGTTCGAGGAAATGGGTCATCATTTCAGGCATACTAACGT
The DNA here is from genome assembly GCA_910589775.1 of Avena eriantha. Lineage (NCBI taxonomy): Eukaryota > Viridiplantae > Streptophyta > Magnoliopsida > Poales > Poaceae > Avena > Avena eriantha. The sequence goes on along the minus strand of OU342742.1, from coordinate 435,118,580 downwards.
TGTCCTCGAGAGCAACTGCAGCAATGTAATGATCATGAGGACACAAAGTATAAGTGTCCATCGAATTAAGGAAGGAAAGTACATCGGTTGTGTGAAGGGGATAAAATTACCTTTGATCTCAGCCAGATTTTTTCGCATAATGTTATTCTCAGCTTCAACCTCGGCTGCCTATTTTGGATAATAAATTAGTACGGATCACAGACAACTCCAAAGAACGAAAATGGAAGAGGGAAAATTCTAAATAAGGAACATTACACTTCTTCTGGTGATCCTCCAGGAGTTTACCATAACGCGCTCGAATGTCTTTATAGGAGTCCAGCAGGCGCTCGAACTCAGCGGATCGGCGGTTAGTGGTAATCTAAAATAAGAAAGGAAATGGCAAAGTTCAAAGGCAAAGTCAAAATAATTCGAGGTCTACAAAATCCGGGCCAAGCGGAACTTAACCCGGCTCTAGGTTTGTGGATATTCGAAGTCTACAAAATCCGGGCAAAGTGGAACTTAACCTGGCTCTAGGTGTGTGGATATTCGAAGTCTACAAAATACGGGCCAAGCAGAACTTAACCCGGCTCTAGGTGTGTGGATATTTGAAGTCTACAAAATCCGGGCCAAGCAGAACTTAACCCGGCTCTAGGTGTGTGGATATTCGAAGTCTAGAAAATCCGGGCCAAGCAAAACTTAACCTGGCTCTAGCTGTGTGGATATTCAAAGTCTACAAGATCCGGGCCAAGGGAACTTAACCCGGCTCTAACTATGCTACAATTTGACGTTGCTACAAACAAAAACTAAATTCTATAAGGAGCATCCGACCGAATAACAAGTTATTCCCTCGGAGGATCGGGGACTAGGTGCTATGTCTACAAGTTATCAGTTATACAAGGTACCAACAGTAGAGGAAAAGAGTTACCTCCATCATCCAGCCAGCTAAAGAGATAACATTGGTAGTGGAGTTCATCTATGCATTGAACTTGGCTGGGCCGAACTTCACCGGCAAATCATCTTGTGGGTCGACGAATTATGCATTGTTCTAGTTCTTCACATACTCAAGGAGCAGTGGACTATAATTTTCACCACTAGGAGAGTAGTTCACCACAATACCTTTGACATGGGCCTCTCGCCTGGGAGATTGACCTGCAGCAGGGCTCTTATGCAGAACCAGTTGCTTGCTACCCTCTGACCTGGAGGCGGTAGACCCAAACGAGATCCCTTTAGCTGACCCGACAGCCTTCTCGAGTTTGCCGGATGAAGCCTAAGGAGCTGGCTGGAAGATGTCTCCAACGGAAGGAGTTGACCCGCAGGGAGCTGAAGGGGCCTTCCTCTTGGGAGGCTTTGGCTGTTGCTAGTGCTGGTGCTGGTGTTGCTGTTGCTGCTGGTGCTGGTGTTGCTGCTGGTGCTGGTGCTGGTGCTGCTGTTGCTATTGCTGCTAATGCTACTGGTGCTGGAGACACTGGGGTAGAAGAAGTTGGGGGTGGTGCCGATGAAGCTGGCACCTCATGACTTGGCGCTGAGTCCGAAGAAGAACCGAGGAGATTCGACATTGCCATATCCAGAACTGCCCCGCTACCCTCCGCGCTGACATTGCCCTCCTCATGATGAGGTGGGCTCTGGTCAGGCACAGCCGCGGAGCCGCGGAGCCCTCTTGAATAGGACTGAGCAGGAGAATATCATCATTGCGGGGGGAGAAGGGCTGCTCAGGATTGGGGAGGCTATGCCGGAGCCGCTCTGAGGGATGACCCTAGGAGCTCTAAAAAGAAGAAAAGCAACAAGTCAAAAAGAGAGAGAACCAATAAGAGACAAAGGAAAACAAAGGAAAAATCCCCAAGTTCAAGTGCAAAAGGACTTACTCGTCCGAGGTTGGGGGAGCCCGAGGTTTGGGCGCCCTCCGGACCGTGCTCTTTGCGGCCGGCTTAGTCGAGGCTTTCACCCTGGACTGTTTCTGCCTCTTGTTGGGTGGCGGCACCTCCGAGGATGCGGCCGAGGGAGCCGCGTGGTTCTAAGAATAAGCAGGGGCCGGACCACCGGTGGCGAGGGGAGGAAACTCGTGGACCTGACCGTCCGAGTTAGCTGAAGATTCAGACATAACAAGATGCGCGTAAGAGATGGGAACCGGATCAAGTACCTCTAGGACCTCAACGTCCGAGTCATCGTCATCTGGCCAATCCCTTAGAGAAGAGGCCTTACCAGCACTGCGTCTGACGACGTTCGGGGTAGGCAGGAAGGTCTCCGAATCAGGCTCCTCCTCAGTGCGGTCCAATAGCCACCTACCCGCCAGCACCTCGCTATCCTCCAGAGACTACAGGAGAAATCACTGAAAACAAGACAACAATTGCCAAGTTACGAAAGAGAACCGACATACAAAGAAGATCCAAAAAACAGAGAGAAGTAGGTTTACCTTTGGAGGAGGGTTGTCCCGGGTGAAGGGCTCAAGTCCCCACTCCCAATCCTCAGTGAACTCCTTCTCCACATTGAAAATGGATTTAACCCGGCGGTAAACCGCCAAGTCATCAAGCTCGATAGAAGAAGTACGATGGGGGTCGAGGGGGTCGCTCAACTAACAGATCTTGTGGGCTCACTTATGAAGGGGGGAGACCCGGCTGTGGACAAAAGTGATCATGACGTCCTTCCCCTGAAGATTCTCCTTAAGCAGCTCCTTGATCCGGTGCTCCACCTAATTCACCAGGGCCGTGGGTCGCTTCGGAATGCTTTCCCAAAGCGAGGTATCTGGAGGGCCAAGCTTAAAGGGGAGGAGCCGGAACAAGTCCTCGTCGGTGCTATTCTGGACGTAGATGAAAGTCCAGGCCTAGCCTTTACAGGACTCGAGCCCGGTGACCCGGGAGAATGCGAAGGTCTTGCAAGGAGATATGGAGGCAGCGCCATATTGGGTCAAATGCTTATCCTCCGGAGCAAGCTCCTTATCCGGAACCACGTTCCTACGAAGACCAAAGAACTTGATCCAAAGCTCCTTGGTTGGCCAGAGGCCAATCTACCCCTCAATGCCACAAGCAAAGGAGGACAAAGAAGTGATTGCGTTGGCGAGGAGATGATGCAGTTGTAATTTGTAGGTAGAAATGAAGCTGAAAAAGAAATCTGAAGTGGGAAGGCCGAGGCCGTGCTGAAAATGCGAAAGAAAAACAACATATTCCCCAGGATTGGGGGAAGGAGAGATTTCACCGGCGGCAAGGCGACAGGCAACGCCGGGGGGATGCGACGTGTGGCACAGAGCCACTCTAGTTCGTCCTCATAGACGAACGCGCCGCCCCAGCAGCTGCGCTCGCGGCCTTTTGCTTCCTCCTCCTGCTGCGCCACCACGGCCGCTTCCTCCTCGGTCATGGTGGATTCAAGATCCTCTAGAAAGAAATCAGGGTAGAGATAACCGAAGGAGGGAAAACGGGAAGCACAAGGCCCCGTTATGAAGATCTTGAGCGGGAACGGCGGCACAGGCGTTAGATTCTGCCTGTGCGCAGTCGCGACGGTGCTGGTGCAACAGGAAACTAGCGGCGGCGACAAGGCTATGGCGAGAGATAAAGGAGGCTAGGAAGCACAGAGAAAATGGGGAACTCACCCTGCCCCAGGACCTCTACTTAACCACGCAACGGGCGCGTAGTGGGATCCTTTGGGGTTGCCACACCGCGCTCAACAGGTGTGTACGCGGTCGAATAAGCCAATCAGAGCGCGGCCACAACAAGGGGCAAAGGATCCCATGATGCGATGTAATGTTATGATTAACGAGGCACGACAGTGAAGGGATGCACGCCGCAGTTATTCCTGACATTGCGATAGTAACCGGTGCATTGAATGCGCGTAGCCCTTGAAATGAGGCCAAATGATGATTACACTCCATGTAGGATGTGGGGAAGAGTACGAGAGAAGGAACAGTAACCTGGATAAGCAGGTAAAAACCCGGCCAGCGAGGAATAACTCTGAATGGGCCAAGGGATCACTAGAGGGGAAGTCACGGATTTACTAGATGACTCGGCCAAGGACGCGAAGATCGGATAAGTGAACCTGCTGTGGCCTTAGCAACTAAAAGTTGATAAGAGCACACCAGCTTCGGGGACTAATGTTTGGGGGATACCCCTGGGTAGGGAAACGCCAGGGTATAAAGGCCGAGTTAGCCGGGGAACGGCGCGGTCAAAGCAAGTGCTGACCGGGTCACCTCAAGGCAGGCCGAACCACGGAGTGGCCCGACCCGTGGAGCATCTCCGTAACCATAGTCCGGTCGGCATAAAATATATGCCAACCATATTTATCTATCTGTTTTGCAGGTAACTTGATAGCCGGATTAGGCACATGCTGGCCGGACTATCTTATGGCTTCCAAGAGAAAGAATCCCCCACTGGACAAAAGGTGGCTTTATTAGCTGTATCATGAGCAAAGCAAAGTAAAGAAGAGGACCAGCGGGTCAGGGGCGACCAAGGTGATGCGGGCAATGTCGGATGAGGTAGCTCGTGTCTGGTGACGCTTAAAGACAAAGACTACGTTGTGGGTTACATCCAAAGCTCAGACGAGTCATTAAAGAGAATAAAGAAGCATCTAGCTTGAGGCGAAGAGCATATTCTCCGAATATGCTGCCACGTGTGCCCTAATATTCTAACCCGGGCTCCCCTATATAAGGAGTACCAGGGCCTCCATAGAGGGCGATCGATCATTTTTTTTCTCGGTCTAAGGTAGAACTCTAGAGCTAGTTGGTAGGGAGTAAGAGACATAGTCTCCTTCTTACTGAGAGCTTGAAGAGCGTTTGTAAACACCATTGATAGAGAGAATACAAGAACATTTGTCTGTGGAATCACCACGTTCTCCCTCCCTGGATCCCCCTATCACTCATTGGCCCCAACTTTAGCCTATCGATGGCATCTGCCGTGCCACCACCATGAGAAAATTGAAACATTAAAAACCACCGCAAGTTCGAATAAGATGACTGTTGTTGCCAAATATAGTCACATAAAGCCAGGTGCAATATATATGTCATAATAGTACATCAAATATACAGATTCGTGGACACCACACACCACGAGAGCAAAAAACAGTTATAGTACCTGACTTAACAAACAGTCATCCTCACAAGAGACCCAAACCCTTCTAAAATGAAAGTAGAGCGGTCAATATGGTTTATAGATCTCCTCATATTTTGCAGGATTAGGACTATATGGGCATGGAGAATCTCGAATTTCTGTTAGGGTCTCATCTGCTTCTAGAGCCGAATTGAAAAGATTGTCAACTCGCATTGCTACATGTTCCAAGATCCGGTCGTACACCTGGCCAATCAGCTCGTCGCCATCCACATCAGGCAACTCGGGAACTAATTTTTCAGCCACGAACTTTTGAAAATAAATAGCAGCATCATGAGCAACTGAAATTGATGTTTTCCATCCTACAGTCAAATCAGTTATCCGCTTAGTGGATGTGGACACTTCTTCCTTCAGGCGCCTAATCTGTTTGTCCTGGTGTTTCACTTTCTCTTGAAGGCATGGAATCATGTGCCTATGAGCTTTGTATTTCTCTCAGAGACGGGAAATTGTCAAATCCTTGTATTGACCAACACCATTATGCCATGAGCAATATGAGTAAGGTGGAAACTGCAGATAACAAATCCAAAATTAAACCAGATTCTCATTTCAAGAAAAAAAACAAATTCTCAATTCACAATCCAAATTTAGCTGCACACATCGTGCAAGCTCCACAGTGGTACCACAAATTGCAAAGAACCATAGAGGCATATTTCTAAAACATGGGAAATAGAACCTACATGAAAAGAGCCGTACATCAGGGTTTGCCTTCTTAGCTGGCACATGAGCAGTCCTGTCCTTAGTAATAAGTGGCAACAAAGCATAATGACTTCATTTCTGCAAATCATGATGCAACAAAAATGATCAGTATATTTTAGGGGACATTTTCATTAATAAAGCGCTCTTTATCGAAAAAAATGTTTTCGGGGACAAAGCATAGGTTACTGAAATTCCAGCAAAGCAGCTGGATACATAAAAACACTTGTCACTAGATAATGCCTCCTCCACAGGTGGGACATGCACATGATGCTAAATGAAATGCAGCAAACCAGTAAATTTTAGGAAAGAACGCCTCAACTTTTCAATGCGAAGAAGGATACGTGCATTAATATGATGCCAAGAATTGGGCGTGTTTCCCTTTAATGAACAATATAATTTAAAGAACTCAACAATGTAGGACACCAGGAAAACAACAATCGGTTTATGAATGATATGCATCAAATTACATCTGCATTATTCAGCAGAGGACCGTTCTGTGAAATAAAGCTAGGGGCAAGCTTCCCATCCTCAAAAGACTCCCCTTGGCAGCATATACTTACCTATTTTCAGTGGACCTTATGACTAATTCCATGGCTACATCCATGGTGATCCCATCTTCCTAATGTGGCATATAGATCTACTATTTCAAATAGCAATCACCTAAACAACTATCTAGATGGTTGCGGACTCACCGGAGATTGCACTGATGCGATGGAAAGGTGGACGCTGCTGGGTATAGAAGGTGTACGATGGGGGAGGTGCACAAATGTGCAAAAAATGTAGCGATACTCGTATATAGATATATATAGAGGTAACACATAAACCAAATCAATTAGTAGTAACCACAAACTCCAGAAGGGTTATAAGTAGACTGTCAACTACTCCCATATTAATTAACCTAGTGTAATTTAATGTGGCAGTACTATGAGATGGTGAGTACTAGTAAACAAAAGAGGATTACTTAATTATTAGTGGAATCTACAGCTAACCAACAAAAGCATCATGAGCATGCTAAATATCTAGTTTGCAGATCATACTTGGTTAAGAACCTAATGGCTAGCTTTAATTACCCAAATCTAAGAGCATCTACCCTATTTACGGCTGAGTGCAGTGAGTTGGAGACATCCGTTAACTTTGCATCCATCTCCTTAGCATGCATCTAATGGCGCTCCTGCTCCTCCTCTTCGAGGTCATCGCGGATCTCGAGCTGTAACAACAACAACATCTTCACGTGCTGCAGCGAAAGTGAGTGCGGTGGATCTACCCAGTGGACGAACGTGCAGTGCTCACATTTGTAGTTGCAACCCAAGAACCTGCGGCCGAAGTTCGTTCCCTCGTTCACGACGCGACGACGGGGCACTAGGGCGCAGTCGCAGTGGAGCGGAAGATCCGCATCGGTAACGATGTCGTACCACTCCTTGTCTACCATATGTGCTGGCATCTGAACCCAGGAAACATCATCAATCAAGATGGGTAGAATAGAGAAAAACCACAAAAGGAGAGAACCCATAAGCTGAATTCAAGAAAATAACATGAGACCATGAACTCTAGCGTACTTATGCTAACCCGGCCGCCTTGCGCATCAAGATCCCTCATCATTCGCCGGACCGGCATGACTGAATACGCCGACATTTCTCGAAAAAAGAGTGCGCCTTAAAATCCTAGCGCAGAGGCTTCATGGAGAAGGAATAGGTAGGGGAGTCGGTCCTAACATTTGCTGGCTATTACTCCGTATTGGATTTAACTTGACCACTGAT